>WAAD01020574.1:2397-38467 GCA_013389945.1 Fregata magnificens
AAAAAAAAAAAAAAAGAAGTCCAGCTATCACCCATTTAGGAAGGAATATGACTTCATGCTGGGATTCATTCCACATAATAACAGGCCTTTTATTAAAGGAACGTCCCAGAGCACTAAGTAAACAGCAATGTACAAAAATGCCACAAGGTAAAGAATTCTCTGAAGGTTCCTCTGCAAGCAATTGAGTTGTGGAACTGGCTATCTTTATCCTTGAGACAACATTTATTACTTTCTGAAACCCTCCAGGAATTGTCACTGGATGTTCACTAGGTACTCCTAACTTGTAAACATGGTCACTGTCCTTTGAAAGATTCTGCTTCCTTGCAAAAGCTCAAAGCAGTCGAACATACTCAAGTTTGATCAAATGTCTGTCTGAAAATATAGTTTGTACTTCTCTGTACACTAAGTAATATACCAATGCATCCTAATTAGCATGGTGGGGGGAAAGGGACCCAGAAAGTAAAAGGCAACAGGGTTCTTGCCTTACTTACAGTTAGCTATGTCAGTATCTAAAATGAAACTTTTCACAGAAAAAAATTACATCATCAAGGATTACATGCAAACAATAAAACAGCAGCATTGTCTTTCTCTTGTTTATGAGTTTTCATTAATTCATTGAAAAGAAGCAAAGCCTCTGGTGAAACTATTGGCTATAATCAGTGCTCTAAATCTTACTTTGCTTCACTAAAAACCAAAAAGACATCCCCAAAACAAAACATACACTTATCTTTGCTGAAGGGTTGTGGCATAGAAAGGTGATGATGAAACAAGAAAAAAGGAAAGGAGGAATTAGAGGACTTTCTGAATCATAAAGTCCAGTCTCCTGTACTGGGAGATATCACATTAGATAATCAACTCCAAACATTTTGCACTCCATATTAAAAAGCTATTAATTTTTTAATTCATCATCCCCCATTGGAAGATTGTTCCAGAACCTAATTTATTTTACAACTATAAATCTAATTTCAGACAAAAATTTATACATCTTCATTTAAAATCCAGTTTATCTCAACACTGCCTTTTAACTTAAGTAACTTTCTTCCCTTTTTCTTCTTTGTATACTTCCAGATAACAGTCATGCCAATTAACTCTTTCATTAGTTTTAAGTTTTTTCATTAGCATAAGTTTTACTTTCCTCCGAAAGGTTTCCTATCACTCTACTACACTCCTGCAGCAACTGGTGTTTAAGCTTCTATATTATGGGCAGGACTATTACTAATATTGTTAGACTTCAAAAAATTGAGGGTTAACTCTTCCCAAATACAGCCTTATCAGCTTTAGCACAGCACTTTTTGTTTTAGTTATCGATATTACGTTTCTTGCACCAGTAGTTTAGGATTTTCTGTTCTGCCTCATCTACTGCCTATTTGAACACAGTGCTTGCTCTCAGTTTCCCAATGGAAAGAATAGTCTTTTCACTGATTTTGTGAAATTTATATGCTCTCATGGATACTGATGCTTTATTTTTTTCTTTCTTGCTATCCCTTGTTTCCCACATTTATGTTACTTCACTTAGGTAGCGTTCTCTAAGCCCTGGAGAAAAGATACCATTTGTCTAGTTCAGATTTCTCATCCTATTTCTTTTAAATTATTCTTATAAGTCATGGCAAGCCTATCACCAGGAAAAACATGTACATATTCATGGATGTTTCGAATTAAGAGCTCCATGCCTTCCTCACAGCACCAGTCCTTGATCCGTCTCTTGTTCATCATCACCTCCAACCTTCTTGTTCAGAGAGTAGAAGCACTGCTAAAGCATTTTCCTTAGCTTGGTGTAGCAATCCTTGCTGCACTGCACTGAAAATTGTACAGTGACACTGCCAAAGAATGATCAGCAGGTACTTTCACACTGTTTGCAGAATCCTTTTCAGCTTCATATGCAGAGCGTTTGCAATTGCTTCTGGCGCACGGTGCGTGGGGTTTTTTTGTTTGCTTGTTTTTTGTCTCATATCTGTCAGTTCTTTTAAATGAGAAGTTTCCTATTTATGTGGACCTGCGTATTCTTCAGGTTGGTCCGAAACCTCAGTTCCCTCCCTTACATCCTGCTCCCCATCTGTAGATTGCTTTCACGTCCCTTGTCCCTGTGACTACTCCATGTACAAACTCTTTTCCAGCATCAGCCCTGGCTAATTCAAGCTCTCCTCTTCCATGCTTAAGGAGATAGCAGCTCTTTTTCAGTGCTGTTTTATCTTCCACCTTTGATCTCTGTTTTTCCTCTTCAGTGCAGCATACTTGCTCTTCTGTTCTACATTTGCTTTTCTACCTGGCTGCTTCAGAGAATCATAGAAGGGACCTCCAGAGATCATCTAATCCCAGTCAACAGATGACTACTGCCAACACTAGATCAGATCACCAAGTTTCCAGCCCAGTTTTGAGAACTTCAAGGATGGAGATTCTGCTATACCTTTGGGTACCATTCTGCTGATCTTTCTGCTTTAGTGTTACTCTTCTGTCTTAGTGAAGAAATTTTTTCTAACATCCAGTCTGAACATCCCAAACCATGACATGCGGTCATTTCTCCTTGTGATATCATTTGTCACTGCTGAGAAACATCTGGCTCCATTATCCTTGTAACTTCTTCAACCAGTTGTAGGCTGCTCACAGATTCCCTCCCTTAGCCTCCTTTATTCCAGGTTAAACAACTCACCTTACTCAGCATCTCCTTTTAGGCTGTCATAGGTTTATAGAATCAAAGAATTATAGAATTGTTTAGGTTAGAAAAGACCCTTAAGATCATCAAGTCCAACTGTTAACATAACACTGCCAAGCCCACCACTAAACCGTGTCCCTAAGCACTACGTCTACATGTCTTTTAAATGCTTCAAGGGATGGTGACTCAACCACTTCCCTGGGCAGCCTGTTCCAATGTTTGATAACCCTTTCAGTGAAGAATTTTTTCCTAATATCCAATCTAAACCTCGCCTGGTGCAACTTGAGGCCATTTCCTCTTGTCCTACCACCTGTTACTTGGGAGAAGAGACCAACACCCACCTCACTACAACCTCCTTTCAGGCAGTTGTAGAGAGTGATAAGGTCTCCCCCCAACCTCTTTTTCTCCAGGCTGAACAATCCCAGTTCCCTCAGCCATTCCTCATGAGACTGGTTCTCTAGACCCTTCACCAGCTTCCTTGCTCTTCTTTGGACCCGCTTCAGCACCTCAATGTCTTTCTTGTAGTGAAGGGCCCAAAACTGAACACAGTATTCAAGGTGTGGCCTCACCAGTGTCGAGTACAGGGGCACGATCACTNCCAACCTCTTTTTCTCCAGGCTGAACAATCCCAGTTCCCTCAGCCATTCCTCATGAGACTGGTTCTCTAGACCCTTCACCAGCTTCCTTGCTCTTCTTTGGACCCGCTTCAGCACCTCAATGTCTTTCTTGTAGTGAAGGGCCCAAAACTGAACACAGTATTCAAGGTGTGGCCTCACCAGTGTCGAGTACAGGGGCACGATCACTTCCCTACTCCTGCTGGCCACACTATTTCTGATACAAGCCAGTTTACTAGTACTCTAGGCTCCTAACCATCTTGATAACCTGCCACTAGGCCCTCATGAGTTTTTCAACACCTCTTTTGCACTAGGGTGGCCCAAACTAAATGCAGTATTCCAGATTGACATATATCATTTGTGAAGAGAGTGTACTGTTAACTCCAATTCAGTTTGGCATCCATTGCAACCTCATGTCCTTTTTAGCTGGGCTGATAGTCTGTTGGTTCTCAGATCGTACTGATGCCTACTTGATGCAGGTGAAGATCTTTGCATATCTTGTTGAACTTGACGAGGTTTCTGTTGACCTAATCTTCAAGTATCTCAAAATCACTCTGGACTGCTCTACAGTCAGTCCCCGTCCTTGTCCCCAGTTTAGTATCACCTGCGTTTGCCTTTAGTTTTATCATCCAGGTTTTTAGTTAAGCAACTGAACAAGATCAGCCTCGGTACTGCTTACTGCTTATTGCCTGCTAATTAGGTTTTGAGCTACTGATAATTGTCCTTTGGGCCCTGTGGTCTAGCCAATTTGTAACTCATCTCTTTTCAGACTTCTTTTACTTTGGTATTGTGGTCACATGGTTCCAAAAAGCATGCTCCTTCAAAGCAAAATCTGAACCCATATGAGTTTTCTTATGAGCTCATATGACAATGTTTTGTTGAGTAACACATAGCAAAAAGAAATCCCTTGTCAGCACTTCGAGGTAGCCCTATTTCCCAGGAAAAACAACAAACAGGGAGAAAGAAAAGACTATGCCAGTGATCATGCAGATCTTAACTTCTCTGCCAAGAAGATCACAACCATGCAAAAGCAAATGTCTTGCTTTAACACAAAAGTGATGGGAAGTTGCTGAATATTTGCATGTTCCATTGGATATCACTGCAGCCTGGAAGTTGGAAAATAAAAACGTTCTCTCAAAGCATTGCTTCTGATGAATTCCTACAGTTAGAAAAGCCCAACATGTTCAGAAGTCAAAACCAAATAACATACCAGACAAGTGAAATAATTTTTAAGCATTTGTCTTTTCAATATTGTTTTCTCCCTCCCTCTCTGGCTCAACCACGCACTCCAGTGCACAGACACTCACAGATGTCTGAGCCAACCTGCCAGCTGTAGCTCGGGAAAGAAAGTTCTGCATCAGGATGCTTCCATCTGCCCCACCCTGCCCACAAGGACGGCTGTAGACAAATTAAAATATCTGGCAATCAAGTTCAGTATTTCAACAAACAGTGACTTCTGAAGCTAGGCACACCATGAGGAGAGTTTGCGCCTTCTGCTCAGAGATGCAAGTCCTCACATTTTCATCAGCCAAGCAATCAAAAAACTCAGAAAATGAAGCACTTATCCTTACCAGTAAGCAGTAAAGTTGGGTTTGACAATAATGCTTTTAACTCCATTTTGGAGTCTTATTTAGCTCGTGGCAGCCATCTTGTTGCAGTTCTCAAAGTACAACCTCTACCAGACTGCTTCCTCCAAAGAGAGCCTTTCTCAGAACTGGCCTTGCAGGTACAGCCTAACCCTTAATGATTTTAAAGTCTCAAATATTTCTGCATGTATTTATTTAAAATGCATTTCAGCTTACATTGAAAAGACAAATATAACCTCACACAGATTAATTTAAAAACTCTGGGTGTAGTGTAATTAACTGACTGTAAAAGAGAACTGCTATGTTTGTCTGATACCTCTGTGTCTTGAAATTACTGTGATGACATGAAGTCTCTCTGAATCACAATAAGAAATTGCTGAGCACTGTTGTCCACTCTAATTGCTCTGCTATTGGAGTTCACCAGAAAATAAAAGCAAGACGTGCCCATACACTCAGAACATATTCATGGTGGTTTAAGAGTGGCTATTTGACATTGAAATCTCATTTAGATCTCATTTGATTTCACCTTTACAATATCTTGGTTCAGTTGCCTTCTGTATAAGTGTGATGGGAGCCAGACTGTTTTGGTGAGAGCTTTCTGAAAGCCTACATTGTGCTGGAAGCATGGTATTCCCCTGTCTTTAGCTTCTAACGACCTTTATTCAGTGAGTTTACACCATTTTACAGTTGTATGTGTTTCATTTTAATTTTGAAAGATGCCTTTCTCCTCTTGCACCGCTCCCTTCCACACTATTATTTCTGTGCTAAAATGATGAGAATATACCCTTTTTTTGCATTATTGCAATAAATTTCTTTCAGCTTGGTGAATTTATATTGTTATTATACATCTTTTTGGAAATGCTCATGTGTTTCTTATCTTTCGTGTCTGAATTTTTTTGCACAGAATTTGTCAATTCTGAGAAGGTAGTAGAAAAGTCTGTCCAACTATTTATTAGTGAGAGCAGGTGAAAGCACACTTCATTCATTACAAAATATGAATTTTTTAATAAGCTGTCATAAAACCCCAACTCATTTATAATTTTTAATGTTTTGATTGGCTTGTCCATATTGTGGATAACACCTGTATGCACAGGAGAAAGACAAACTATAATGAAATGTTAAGTGGTTAAAGGTTATATTCACTAAGCACCTCTGTTACTGCAAGTTTTGACATTGTTTAAATGCAGTCAGTTAGCATTGTAACTAAGGACTTTCCAATACAGAAAAAATTTCACTGTAGGAATAGGTTTTTTCTGAAATCTTCTTGGTCATATGCAGTTAACTTCCTCAGTAAAAGAGAACTCATTTCTCCTGTGAGACTCCTGCAGTTGGTAGCAGTGAGGTCACAATAGAAAATGGAACAATTGTCAGCTGCCCAAGCCCAGAAGCTTTGAATTTTCTGTTTTATTTCATATGGAAAATCAGGACACAAAGCCTTATGTTATTATAATGTTAGGTTTATACATTTACAGTCTTGGAAGATAAGAAACATGAAAGTTAAAATTGAAAATGAAATCTTGATTCTTTCCCTGAAGCAAATGCTTAATTGTGTTTATTACTGCATAATTATGTTGTAACAATTAGCCCACACACTTTTTCTCTCTTCAACAAAGGGCCCAATCCTGCAAATACTTATTAGCTACTGGATGTTTCCTGGGACCACACACAGTATGTAAAGTTAACTACATACATAAATCTTTATATAGTTATATATGAACTAACTTCAGTTAGGAGAATTTGGAAACCTAAAGAAACGACAACAAAAAATTGTCATTCAGTTTTATATACCATTACGAAACCTGAGTCCATCTGTGTTAATACTAATGCATGGTTCCAGAATTAATTTGATAAACCTTTCCTTGGTGATGAATGTTGGTATTCTAACTTTTATTTCAGTGGATCAGTTCTGGCGGCACATCGCACAGAATGAGGCAACAGCAGAATTGGAGGGAGATGGTACAGAGTGTATAGTAGACACACTGGATGTTTAATTCTGGGGTAATAACATTCTTTCCAGTGGCAGTTTGCAGCAAAGAACCAAACCAAAATATCCACATGATTGATTTATGTAAACGGATATATGTAACCATAAATTCATATCAAGATATATTTTTAAACAGGGAAAACATCTGTAATTTCCATAACTCTAGTCTTTGAACTTGTATATAACTTTATTTAATTTATTTTTTATTTTTACTGTATTTTGCAATTGTGTTTACTTTCAGTATACTGGTAGTCACTTCAAAATCCTGGTAGAGCAGCAAGCATCTACACTACCTCAGCCCTGCTATTAGTTCCTAACAAAGAACGTAAGGTATTTAACATTTGCCCTGCAAAGCACGCTGGAGTTAACACATCCTGATTTATTCATTTCAGCCATTAGCAGCAAAACAAAATAACGTGGAAATGCTTTTGGTATCCTGCGGTTCCTCAATTTGTCTAGTTCCTGTCTTATGATTTATTTTTCCTAGATTCCATTGTCACTGGGCTCAGCAGCACCCTCCCAAATTCTGCAGTGACACTGGAGATAGGGAGGGCAGGCACGGCTTCCTTTTGGAGGCAGGAGGTCAGGCAGAGTGTTAGAAGGGCAGCCCGGGGTCAGAATAATACAGTACGAGTACAGAGAGTACAGTTAGGTTAGCATATTGTTCTGGGGCTGAGAGCCTTTTTCAAACCCTGATCCATCTTCATCCTCGTAATTAGGCGATCCGCGCTTTCAAAGAAAGTGTTGCTATGAAACACGTTGGCAAATGAAGGCAAATTTGAGGCCTGCTCGTTTAAGTGTTGGGCTCATTGTTCTTGGTGGTGTAATTGGTGATCAAGAAGGCAATAAAACGGCATGACCATTAAACGGCCTGAGCTGAAATTGAAAGGGGAGCATTTATATGGTGCAAGCTGCTGCGCGGAGGCTGTAACTTTCACCCTTATGTGAACCAGAGTTTACGGAAAAGCCTGATGGCATGGCTCTTGTTTCACCTCCAGGAGGTGGGGAGAAAAGGAGGGAGGAAAAAAATCAAAACTAAATAGAATTAATGAGCCTTCACACATTGTCCTGTTTCTTTTGTTGTGAAAAAGCTGGGTGAAAATTAAGTGGGATAAGAGAGGGTGGAAAAGAAACACCATTAATATCAGGTTGTAAATTCTACAAAACATTAACTTCATTACATGGCAATTACTGTCTGTAATTGGCAGAACGAAAGATTCAACTTTCTCATCAGTTACCAGTTGTATAGGACTCAGCATTTTTTTTCTTCTTGGCAAAGGTCACACCACTGATATAAAGAATACCTTAATGTGAACTAAAAGTATAACAGGTTCTTCTGCAAATAAGCAAGGGTGTAACTATTAATTGCTGCTAAACATCTCGGTCTGTTATTTTGTGCCAAAACATGGCTCACAACTTAGAAAAATAACACCATTAATGATGTAAAAAGGAAAGCTTTTATTATTTCATGACTACTTGGTCCTTCTTTTTGAACAGAAGAAAAACATGATTTAGAAAAGGATAAGATACTAAAGAAACAATGCTTGCTTTTGAAAATAGTTATCTCAAGAATTTCTTAAAAATAATTGTCAAGGGTGTGCATGGCAAGAAATCATATGCTGTGTGAAGAAGCATTCCAATTTTTTACAATTTCTGTTATTATTACACCTTTGGATTGACCTTGCTTTTCATTTATCACTTACCTAGTGCATTTATGAAAATATTCCACATATGCTGTAAGTTGACCTATATCCTGCCTCAGATTTATGTATGTAACTTCAGCTGAAACTCATGTCCTTAAGACACATGTTCAATGTCTAGTGGATTTTGTGAGGCAGCTGTAGGGGAAGACATTTAATCTAAATCAGTCTTGGAGTTTTCTAAAGGACATATTTATTTCAAGAATTACATAACAAAGGAACGTGATGAGGGAAGAGATCAATTTTTCACATGGACATAAGAAATTAAAGTTGGTTTGGGGTCTTATTTGTCACTAATGGAGCCAAACAGAAGTCCAAATTTCAGAATTTCTGTTACTGAATTTCAACATTCACCTCAAAACACTGAGAAATACAGAGTGAGGAAGTATGCCTAATTTTATTTAAGAAATATTGAGCTATATAATTTGCTTATTTTTTATTAACAGAAAGCATTGAAACACTATTCAGTCAGAATATTTTCATTTCAGTTTGTTGGACAAAAGACAGTCATGTCCCTTCTGCACTTCATGGTGCTGTAAGGCATTCTCCAGGCTGTAGTTCAGGGCTGCCAGGTTCCCACTGCCTCTCTGCTCATCATACTGTTTCTCTTTATGCACAGCACATCATTTCCAAGATGGAAGACACGGTCCCACCAAGAAACTTTGCCTCTGAGGGGAGAGGGACCTCTGAGCGGTCCAGATAACTTCTGTGAGATGTGGGTATTCTATCACAGGCAGACACAATGCTAATATATAAACAAAATCAGTTTGGTCTGTTCAATACATTCAAAAGATTAAAAAATCATATTATACCAATTAATAATATTTTTTTTCATATCAGCAGAATGAAATGTCCTGATTAAATATTCAATATTTGTGGACAAAATTTTTAGATTGAAAGTCACTTAACAATCATTTTTCAAGTAACTACTTATTTTTATTTTTTCTACTTAGTTTTGCTCATTATTTTTAATTTGATAAAAGTATTTTCTGATATGCTTCATCATATTATTGTTGGAATATTTGTGTCTTTGTAGTTGATATTTTCGCTGTGTTTATCTCCTGAATACTTTATTTTTTAAAGTGAATACTGCATTCTCCCCTGCCCAGATAGCCAGGAAGGTTCAAGTGCGTACCAGTAATGACAGAAAAAGGCCACAACAGGAATGCTTTCACCATGTTTGAACTGGTTCAAGGGAGGGAAGGCATAAGATCTCCCTGAGGCTAAGAATAGTCTGTAGTTTGGAATATGTGCAAAAAGCGCAGATCCATTTCTTTTCTAAGAAATACGAAACCCAGTGGTGAAGTGGAAAAGGTGGAGGAGAGACGTCTGAGGAAATTGTCGAGCAAAAACCTGAGGAAAGTAAAATTATTCACTGTTTTAAGCCATTACTGCCAATGAGCTTTTGTTTGTCGTGCATACATAGGCCATAATCTGGCCCGTGATGAATTACATTTTGAACTATATTTGCTTAACTAAGAAAAGAAAGGATTCATTCAGATATATTGACACATCATAAGACACTGCCTACTGATAAGTATAAGAATAAGATAAATTGCAGTTGGCTCAAAATATTTGCTCTTTGGCTACTACAGCTACACCATGCTTACAGAATTGTACAAGTAATTTTTCAGCATGGAAAACTTGCAAGAACAATATATCAGCCTGGTTTCATCAATGGTAGTGCCCACACCATACAAGAAGTAGTCTCTTTGACAGCAGGTCATCAGCTAATTTGATTTTACATCTGGTACCTGCCAAGTCCAGCTGAAGCCCTCAAGTCTTATGCAGCCATGTGACAGAAGCTCTTGTTGAAGCAGGAAAGCTACATAGTGTGATTCAGTGCAATGCGATACTCCGAATGAGCTGAACTAGCCTGGGATCTAGAGGCAGTAGAGACAGGTCAGTGTTGCACTCCTCATGGACCAATTAGTACTGCCTCAAAAGGACACGAATTAATATTCTTCTATGGTGCTGCACTGTTCAGCAAAAATGTAACAGCTCTGCCCAGTGGAGTGATGACATTGCCAGGCTCTCCAAGTCTGCCCCACCAGACAGCAATATACCATAAGACCTGCACGACAGACGCAGGAGCCAGGTCCACCCTCATTAAAAAAGGGTTACTGGAAGCAATAAACATATACAGACAAGACTGATAGTGCTTTCATCAGTATCATAATAGGGACAAATTGGTGTACTATAACTGAGAAATAAACCCTTTCCTAGTCACTTTTGCTGGCAACGCAGATGCAAAAGCTATGTTTGAAAGATGCTTACGGGGCTACAATACTGGATGCAGTTGGGATATATTTTGTGCAGAGGAGAGAAGGTAAGAGGAGGACAGAGGTAATATGTTTATAAGGCTTCTATGTTTAGAAAACAATATTCTTTTCTCCTCCCTTTGTGACAGTATTATTTCAGTGTAGAAATACGTTTAGTATGCTCTTAAATTTTATCTTAAAAATGTCCCACAGGCAGTGTTACTCTTTTCAAGAAGACATAGGGAAGCTCAACAAAATTCAGGCTTTAGTCACTTTTCTTTTAAACTGAAGGCGGAGCTGCTATAAATCCTCCAAATAACTTCAGTAATAACAGGAGGAAAGGAGTTTTTAAAAAGGAGGAAGTTCTAAAATAATCTAAAATCTAAATTTTCACAATCTAAAATGTGAAAAGAAAGACCAGTTTATTAATATTTTGGACTTTGTTGTCATAGATGTTTCTTCCCAGCTGAAACAACAGACCCATCCAGAAGTGCGTGCCTGCATTTGGGGCGGTTGTTCTTCACAGCACATGCGGCTCCAGTGGAACTGTCAAAGGTGCCTGGCATACCTCGAGAATTAAGTGACTCTTTCATTCTTTGAGCATGATGATGCTGATTATCATCAGCAGAGACAACCTTAAACTGCTTCAGTAGCCTGCACCCTGTCTATTCACAGGGAAGAAAGAATCCATCTGTTTTCAGTCCTGTTCAGTCTTTGGCCTCTTTTCTTGGAACAGCAGCCAGTACCCAGGTTCTGACAATTCATACGTGCTGAAGAGTAAACTCAAGTTACAACCTGAGTGTTGGTCTGTGCATCCCATCTCTATATATTTTGAGTGATTGTGATTTTTAATTTGAATTCTGTGGCTATATGGAAGCATAATTTAAATTAGTACAGCTTTTCAGCTGCAAAGTGCAAAAGCTTGATGTATCTTAAGCATGAGAGACACCATTTTTCTCAAGGAACCCCTATCTATATCTGTCTTTGATCCAAACCTTGTTCAGTGACTATGCAATGCATTTTTGTCAACATGACACAGCTTTGTTGATAATTTGGCAAAATATATTTGTGGGGCAGGGTGTAGATACAGTAAACCCAGCCTCAAAAAATTCAGGAGTACCTCACATTGAGAAAATATTACATAGTTATAGACATGTGATGTCATTCATTTAAGTCTAGCCAGTCAATTTAAGGAGCACCACAGAGACATGGGGCATGTAGTTTCAGGAGACAGCTCAGCTCAAAAGTAATATCTTAGCTACATTTTTTTTAATATGGGTACTGCTAGTATTTTCTGCAGAGGCTAGAATTGAGTGACACTTAAAAGAAATCACTGATTGAAAAGGTTTGGGTCTCTCTTTAGAGTTCTGAGATGTAATAAGATTCATGCCAGTCCTGCAAGTCACATTTTTCTTTCTCTAGCTGGATGTGGGATTTATTCCAGTCAGAGGCCCAGGGAGTGATATGGCAATCCATCTTAGGATAATTATGTGAGCACTGCCACATAAGATCTGATGCCCTCAGGACAGAGCATGCTTCCAACTGCTTTGTAAAATTATCTTAAATACTTCATCAGGGCAGTTCACATACCAGTTCCATAAGTGCTTCTTTCTAAAGCTTCGTGGGGACGTGGGTGGGGGAATTAGTCCACACCAAGCTCATTTTTGGCACATTGAAATACTTATGTTCGTATGACGCATCTCATAGGATATATTACCTGATGAGATAGGAGTGTAAAGTATAGACTTTTTGGAAGTGTCATAAGTTTGCAGCAGATTAACTGTTTGCTACTGTTCACATGGGAACATCTTTTCTTATTGAGTCCTACTGTATCCAGCACAGGCCTTCAATTTCCATCCCTGACTGCTTTTCACCTCTTCATCCTATTTACATTTTTCCTCTAAGGTCATATTAACTGTATGTCATGTTCTTATTTAAATAGCTGAATTGATTCTCCATTTGCACTCATGTTTTGAGCTCAATGTGAGTTTGAGTACTGCTGTACCATGGAGTGTGCCTTTTTCAAGGAATGTTGATGTCCAGACACCTAAACACAGCATGTACTCAGTACAAACACCAAAGGACTGTAGGAGAAGTGAGTTGTATGAGCCCAATTTTGAGACTTTTTTCTAAATTACATTCCAGCCAATTGAGTGGGCACCAACAGAAAACTCATGGCTGCTCAGTGAATGAGTGAAACTTGCATATATTTTATCTTTCAAGTTAGTGCAATGTGCCAGGTTCTCCCACTGCTTTTCTTTTATTGGAACTAATAGCTGCGTGATTTCTTCCACTAAATGTTCTACATGGTGCACTTGCAGTTTTTTAAAAATACATTTTTATAGATGTTTTCTGATAAAACTCATTACAACTCCAAATGAAAACTCAGTATTAAGTATGTTTTCATGAGAATTTATAAAAATCCCTCTGAAACATAGAATATTGTTCTGATCCATGGTGCAGTGATTCATGGTAGGCAAGCTGATGGCAAGCCTACCAATTCAAGGAGTGATCTTCGAGATGGATGGTGGTCAGACCCCTCTGTTTGCACTGACATAAGTTTCCCTCTCTGTACTTATTATGATCAGAGTGCATATTCCTACTGATTATTTTCCCATTCACACCATCTTGACCATTATCTAGACCTTTGCAATTATGCCAAGAGTGGCTGCAGAGCAAATGCTTGTTAATTTGACTGTTAGGTGCAGTGTCCTTTGCTGGGGACCTAAAATCTTGCTGTTTCATAGCTGGGATCACTTTCCCGCTGGGTTTGCACAGGTTTTATGAAAGCATGGGATAACTGATGGCTGGCATACAGAAATGGAGACAGAGAGAATCATAAGCATCAGAGCCACTGTAATTAATTCATCTGCCCAAGAGAACGTGGAACACAGCCTTTCACGAAAGCTTTGAAAAAGACCAGGCTGCAGCTCATCCACCAAGGCAGACCTTTATTTAACAGAACATTCATGAGATCTGGCTAAATGCTACCACAATTACCTGAACAATTACGCTACTGATGGTCTCCATCTGATAACCTGCATGGCTCAGGGTTGCAAGTTCTCTTCTCCTATTTGTTGCAGGGTCCTCACTGAAGTTTGGTAGATCTTGTATTCAGCTTCTTTCAGTATAGTCCTTCTCATTCAGCTGGTTGCATCCACTCACCTCCTTCAGTTGCCTCCTCTCTCAATTACCAACCTTGTTTGCTAAATTTGCAAGCTTTGTTTAAGCATAACCTGTGGCAGTCCCACTGCAAAACCCAAGTTATACCAAATAAAAGTTTATTATTCAGTAACTTATCTCCAGTCAGAAGCAACACCTTTGCTGGCTCCCTGTTTTACAGTTGTGCAACTGTTTTGCAGACTTCCAACAGAAGAGATCCGGTGGCTGAGACAGCGTTCTCTGCCAGTAAGACTGAGGTTTAGGCCTACATGAAAGCCGGATGTTCTGAGCTATTGTTTTATGCAAAATACATAACTGTTGAAAGCTGTTAGCTTACTTCATTGACTTGAAAGCAACAAAGCTTCATTGTATATTTCTCAGTCCTTCCTGTGAGTTTTCACTTCTCTCTTGACACCAAAGCTTCTTCTAGTCCCTCCAGTCTCTTCCTTAGTTCACAAGCCACAGATGTCCATAACCCTGCACTCCCTTCCCTCTTCTTCTCGAGGGCCTTTGTTCAAAAGAGAAACATGATGAAAAAACAATACTAACAAAGAGTGGCTCTCTTTGCATTTTAAAGCATTGTTTCTTCTGACTTTTATTTAAATGAATTTTTTAAAAATAAAAATTTAAGGAAAAGAGAGGATGGGTTTGTTCTGAGTCTTCTGAAATGATAATAGTTCTGAATTTTATGTTCTTTAATGAAACTATGCTGCAATTCCTTGACTGGCTACAAAAGTAAGAAAAAGATCAGGATTTGAGATATAAACAAACTCAAATACTATCAACAATGTGTCACCATTATCCTGAAATAGGATTTTACAGTAAATAAGACGACAAAAGAAACAAAACCCCACTTACTTCCCCCTCTCTCCTTACAAGAGAGCAGAACAGAGCTGACAGATCTTTAAGGATGTTTTCCATAGAGTGCAAGAGCCCTCAATCCCCAGGTGTAAGAAATCAGGAAAGGAAGGCAAGAGACTGGCATAGATGAGTCAAAACCTTCTGGTCAAATTAAAGGGCAAGAAGAAAATGCACAGGCAGTGTAAGTAGGGACAGGTATCCTGGGAAGAGTATAGGGACGCTGTCTGGTTGTGTAGGGATGGGGTTAAGAAGGCCAAGGAGCAGCTGGAGCTAAACTTGGCAAAGAAGTCAAAGAATAATAAGGGCTTCTTATAGGTATGTCAGCCAGAAAAGGAAGGTCAAAGAAAGTGCACCCACCCTGATGAACATGACTGGCAAGCTGGTAACAACGGACAAGGAGAAGGCTGAAGTACTCAACAATTTTTTTGCCTCAGTCTTCACTGGCAACCTCTCTTCCCACACCTCTCGAGTGGATGGACTGCAAGGCAGGGACTGGGGGAGCAAAGTCCTTCCCAGTGTAAGAGAAGATGAGGTTCCTGATCACCTGAGGAACTTGAACATACATCTGTTCTGCTGAGACACCACCTGGAGTACTCCATCCAGCTCTGGAGTCCTCAGCACAGGAAAGACATGGACCTGTTGGAGCGGGTCCATAGGAGGGCCACAAAAATGATCAGAAGGATGGTACACCTCTCCTATGAAGAAAGGCTGAGAGAGTTGGGGTTGTTCAGCCTGCAGAAGAGAAGGCTCCAGGGAGACCTTGTTGTGGCCTTTCAATACTTAAAGGGGGCCTATAAGAAAGATGGGGACAGACTTTTTAGGAGAGCCTGTTGCGATAGGACAAGGGTAATGGTTTTAAACTAAAAGAGGGTAGATTTAGATTGCATATAAGGAAGAAATTTTTTACGATGAGGGTGGTGAAACACTGGAACAGGTTGCCCAGAGAGGTGGTAGATGCCCCATCCCTGGAAACATTCAAGGTGAGGTTGGATGGGGCCCTGGTCATTGCAGGGGCGTTGGACTAGATGACCTTTAAAGGTCCCTTCCAACCCTAACTATTCTATGATTCTAAGACAGTTTTATAAATGTTACTGTTACCTTTATTAAAGCTAGGCTTTTCATACTGATCTCAAATATGTGCTTCGTTCCGTTTTAGAATATAATACTTTATGGTACCTGTTTATGATTTTCCCTACAAAAATATCTGGAAATGCCATGTCTATCAGTGAAATTGTATACTGGTAAAAGGCCTGATTTTGATAAGTAAATAACAATGAAATGGAGGTGTTTATTTTGACAATAAAAGTGTTGTGTGAGAAATCCTTTATTTTAGTTTTAAATTTATGAGAACGGTCACTTTATTATTTCTTCTATTTTGAAATCAAGAAGCCCCTTATCATTTGTTTTGTACCACCATTGGGTAAACCTCATAATTATGCCATAGAAGGAGAAAAATAAATCTCTGACTCTCTTATGGTTAAGTGAACAGGCATAATGTAGTAAAGTCGGTTTAACAAACTCTCTTTTCGAACCGGAGGGTCATCTAAGTTGTCTTCTTTGTAATACAAATCCATCCTAACATAATATCTTTTCCAGCCTATGTAGCCTAGGTAATAATACATGTGATTAAAATTCTTGTTATTTTAATGAGGAAAACATACTTAGTTTACTGTATAAGTCATAAGCCAAAAAGTTGCATGTTCATATTCCCACAGTGTGAGTTCATGTTACACAATACACTGTCAGGAATAAAGACAAGATAATTATGGTTTTAAGGAAGCACAAACCCACCCTTTCTGCAGCACAAACCAGTAATTAAAAGACTTTTAATTGGTTCTTGTATACACAGATTTTAAAAGTATGAGATCTACCAGCCATTTCATGTACCTCCTTCAGAATCCAGATGCACTTTGTTAAGAGTTCATTCAGGTGCTTGAAACCACCTCAGTGAAACTCTCCACTTTTGCCACTCTAGATCTTTACACATCTCTAGAGCTTAAAACTTTTGTTTAAGCAAAAAATGGGTTTCATTTTTTCCCCCTGTAAAGCTTTGCACATGCTAAAGCTGACATCCGCAGAAAGTGAGCTTTAAAGAACATATTTAAAATTAGTTTTCCTGAAAAGGAATAATATCAAAATACTTAATGTAGGTAGTTCTAACCAAATACAGATGTGAAGTACAATACTGCTCCATTAAAAATTAAATTGACCAAACCCCGCAAAATTAAAAAAAATTTTTTTTTCAGTGGGTGGTGAGGAAAACTTCATATAGGGTCTGTCTCCCATGTATGCAGGATGAAAATCTACCAAATTAGTATGTCCAGGCCTTTTAATAACAAGAATCTGCATGCAAAAAGAGCAAAAAATTCATCACATATCAAACATCAAATGACATTTTCTATTGAGACCTCAAATCAAGAAAAGAACAATAAGAATTCTAGTAATATCAAATATTTTATTCCAGTGAATGAAATATTTTGAATAAACAAATATTTGAAGATCCTTTGATGTGCTTGAAATACTCACTGTAATTTAATGTAATATGACTCAAAAACAAAATATCAACCCCCCTATATTTCAGAATTCCTTTAAAAATGTCTAAAAATGTGATAGAAATTAGTAAAGTTAGCAGAAAAGAAAAACATACATACCTGAATAAACCATGTATACCTATAGCAGTACACCATTTAAACCTATATAACAGGATGGTTGTCTCACCTTTGCCTGTATCACTGTTGCTTTGTGTATAACCATTTCCTGCAGAATGTAGGTTATCATTCTGTCTTGCTAAGCAGTTTTAATATTTATCATAAAATAAAGAGATTAAGATTAAGATTGGGAAATTTTAAAATGCTGCAGTCCATCAGATTATGTAGTCCATTCTCTCTTTAGAGCACAATCAAGGTGATGCAGAAATTAGTAGTTCTCTAGAAAATGAAAGCCCGATGAAGTCCTTCAGGGGAACCAGGAGGTATCCAGATGGAATGTCTGTATAGGTTCAATATACCTGAAATTTAGTGGGAGTTATTTATGTTTTCTAAAGGAACTGCCCGACCAGGGATCCAGAGTCTTACATAGAATTTCAAATACTAAGAGCTGTAAGAAAGGAAAGTATTATTTCATTCACCAAATCACTTCAAGGTCAGAATGTAAAACAGAAATTAAAAAAACCCCTCTACTACTGAGGCACTTGCAAAGAAGAAACAGAATATTGGTAGCACTAGATGTTGCTAATGGAAGAGGGCAATGCAATCCATGAATACATTGCTGTATTCATACTAAGATGCATGAAAATATCTGCTTTTATACATTATTAACAGAAAAGTGAAGAACCTGCAAGTTGTTCAACAACATTTTGATCCTCTGATCTTTTGCATCAAAATTTTCTTATTTGCTATAAGGCAAAATTACAAGACATATCTAGAAGAGATGAAGAAAGAAGAATCTCACAGCCAAGACATGGAAGTGTTTCTCCACACAGCCTTTCCCCTTGAGCTTGGGGCTGGGCCAGGCATTTATCTGTGTTGCAAGGTGACCAAGACAGTGTAGTACTTAGTGACCACTTATGGCTTGGTCCCCATAGAGCTGGTGGTTGAGTCCTTGAGACAGTATGTGATGTATCCCCAGCATGGGTGCTGCATTTGAATTGCTCAGATGATGCAAGTTGGCCACTACTGGCATACAGTAAGTGGGGTAACCCACAAAACACACTGCGCAGACTAGCTCAAACACTACATCAGTGTTGCTGCATTCCCTGCAGACAGTAACTTGTCTGACAAAGAAACAAGGTTACAGATATAGAGAGAAGGCTCTCTAAGTACTTAAGCTCCAGTTTATGATATGAACAGCAGCACCACGTAATTCAGAACTGTCCCTGACTGTGTCAAAATGTCACTAGTTTCCTAGCATATGAGGCCACAGTGCTGGCATTAGAAATAACATGTTTTTCTTTTGGCCTGAGGGGGAATTGAAATGCCTCTCTAAATAGACCTTCTCAGTTCTTGCCATAAACGCTATAGGACATGAGGATTAAAGGTTTTTGACTGAAGGCAGCATTCTTTGTAGAATTAAAAAAAGAGGAAAGGAAAAAAAAAGGAAAAAGAACAGCATTGGTGTGTAAGAGCAGAGTTGTGTTCTGTGTTACCCATTGCAGAATGTTTAGCAATTGTGCAGGTTCAGCTGCTCACCAATTACCAATGAAGAAAACCAATGCAAATTATGTATCTATTTAAAGATGTACACATAATATGTGTATATATATCTATAATATGTATACATGTAAATACACATGTATGTGTGTGTATTTACTTCCATGTGATGGCTAAAATATAGTGTGTGTGTGTGTATACGCATATTTTAGCCATCATTCTGCACCTTTTCTCTTGTTCATGAGTAACCTTATTATATAGTTTGGATATGAGCATAGAAACCAAAGATTAATTGGAAAGTATTTTTCTTACATATCTTTATGGATTCCTTGATTTTATCCAAAGCCAGAGTGGAATTGAGAACAAAAACGCTTCCAAAAAATCAAGAGAATTTTTTTATTATATACAAGGTGCCACAAAATGCTGTTACGCAGAGCATTAGTGATCCAAGATTGAAATAATTATCCAGTCTGCATAAGCCAACAAGCCAACTTAATTTTTGAAGTATATTGTGCTTTTGCACCTGTAAGTACAAAATATTGAGCTACATGACACATTTATGAAAAGCTTATCCAGACATAATAGAAACATACCTTCCATAATAATGATCTGTGAACCTCCTTAGAGAACCACTCTCCCCAGTTCCACACGGACAGTCTAGCAGTCTGCTTAGACGTCTCCTTAGCTTGGTAGAGTACAAAAGGTTGACCATTTTCCTATTCTGCTCTCAGCCTGTGGAAAGACTAATGATTTCAAACAGAAGCACTATTTCATAGCCCTGCTTTCCTGTTGTTCTTATTTAAGAAGAAATCTGTGAACGTTTTAAGTGATCCATCCCTTAGTACAGCCAATAGCACCCCCAAAGTACCTAGTGTTGCTTTAGAAATACCTGCCAGGATGCCCTGCAGGCCGGGGCCTCCCTGTGGGCCAGGGGCCAGGACTGCTGGGAGCTCCCCCAGGTCCATCAGGGCAGGGCTCACCCCACCGCCCCAGCCAGGAGCAGGGCAGCCAGGGGGCACTGGGGCAGCCCCAGCTCTGGGCACCGGCCACTTCCCTGGGGACAAGGCTTCCACTACTGCCTGGAGTTGCAGAGTTCGAAACACCCAACAAAAACTTTACTTGCAGTTTGCTGGTATTCTTTTTTTCCAACCAGGCTGAAGCCACATACACATTAACATAGTTGTAAAATTAATGATATTTTGTTGAACTTAGTTTGACTGAGGGTTGAATAATAGTTCAGATTGATTCCAGTAATTTCAGATTTGATGTCATTATTTCTCACTAATGAAAGCAATATCAGACCTATTCCTTTTGCTCTACATCTAGTCATTTGTCAGACAACATGACAACAGGACTGTAAGCATGGACTTAATGCCAGTATCTTATTTCAAGGCTTCTTTGCCTTTAAAGTAGAAAGAGAAATTCTTCAGCTATAGTAAAATACCATCCATTGCCCCCAAAAACCCATTCCAACAGCTCAAATGAATATAGTAAAAAGAAAAAAAAATGCCGTGGCACATGGACATGAGTGTCAAGATAAACAGTCAAGTATTTATGAAGCTGATCCTCAAAGCAAGGGGCATGAAGAGAGTAATTTATGGGCCCTGACCCGCTGATTTCTCTTTCCCTGAGGCAAGACATTTGGCAAAAAAGTGTAAAAGAAGTGCTGAAAGTTAGACATCCAAATCCATTACTAACCTATATGAATGGTGTGATTTCCAAAGTTCTGGGTCTTCTCAGGTCCCATGGACTTCACTGTCAATATGGGCAGGTCAGAACCTTTGAAAAAAGGCAGATCATATATTTGAGTACCAAAGAGTGACTGAAACATATAATTACAGACATTCAAGATTAAATTATTTATTTCCTTTAAGCATTGTTCATCCAATGCTATATCTTTAAAATAAAGATGATAGCACAAAAAGGTACTTGTGAGAGCTTGTTAAATTATGTAAATATAAAACATTAGGCATATGAATGCTACTCATTATTGGGGGGGGGGGAATCTAGAAAAAGAGAGGTTTGGAATTTGGAAACTGTATAAAATAGTCAATCTGCTATGCCTAATACTACTTAACCACAAACTTAATAAAAATAGAAATACACAGTTGCTTTTAGAAAGATAACAAATATTTCCTGATGTGCACACACTATGAGTCTTGATAATCACATCCTGATCCATTGCATGCTGTTACATACAGTAACTGGATTATGCAAGGGGCAAAAAAAGACAAAGTAAAAAATCCCATCCCACCCATTCTATATTTCTACTTTTTTTCCCCTGAGTGTTACATTGAAACAAGCAATAAACAGCAATGTGGTATCTAATTGAAGCAAACTTTTATAACATTGTTCTGCTTTATGTGTTTATGTTTACTGTTAATAAAATTGAAGCAACTTCTTTATAACTGTTTCTTTTGCTTGTGCATTCAATAAAAGGGCCCAGAACTGTAACAACTTCTGTTCACAATGCACTTTCCTGACCCTTTTCCTGAAATCAAGTGTGGTGTGATCAGGCTAGATCAAAGCAAATGGAAAACCTGCTTTAATTACTGACTCCAAAACATAATAAATACCCTTATCAGTGCCACAGAAGGTCTTTTCTGTTTGTGGTCTTTCAGCTCCCCACTCCAGTTAAAGAATAGCTGAACAGCACAGCTTGTGTTGTATTGCCATTTTGTGCCGCCCATGACTTGCACATGCGATGCTTCTAACGGGCACCACAGTGCACTTACAGGCAATTAAGTTATGTGAGGTAACAATAACTAATTGACAGAAATAGCCAAGAATTCTTCAAAACCAATAATAAGTCCACTAAATTTATTTAGGACGTAGAGTATAACATATATAGCAGTTTATTCTTCAGCCCCTTCTTTATGCCTAAATCCAGCTCTTAATTTCATGTTCACATTTAAAAATATATATGATGCCTTGGAAGGAAAACAATCCATAGTACAACAGGTTTCCCATAAGCAGATATCCTTTTGTAATGCACACCTCAGTGCAAGTCCTCTCCCTCACTCAGGGCCTGAAGGCCACAGAACAGCACCGTGCACAACGTGTGTCAACCCTCTCATTTCACAGCTGTTCTGCCTCCTGCTGCTGCCAGCACAACTAGCTGTGATGAGGGTTGGACTGTGGAGGACTGCTTTAGGTTGTCTACGCTGAACAGGAACAGGTGAGGCATTCACTTTGGTTTTTTTGAAACTTAGCCTTGCTCGATCTGGACAACTGACCAAGGAGGAGAAAGAACGTTCCTTTGGCACTCTGGAGTTCCCACACCCTTGTGGCACCTGAAATGTACCCCTGAAGTGGCAGCTCTTTGCCTGCGCTAAAGTGAGGACAGCTTAAAGCTTTGGATTCCTAGAGCTGAATTAGCAGTTTTTCAGCACTTTTTATAAAATAAATGCAACTTTTTTTTCTTTCCTCCCCCCCCGTCCCCCTTTAACAAACACAAGTAATACAATAATCGGGGAGGAAAAAAAAAAAGTACAGTCACTCTCAGCAGAAGGGGTTCCGATGTACCTCAATTCACAGCTGTGCCCCTATTGATCTTCCCTAGAAAAAGTGGGACTGTGTCCTGGAAAGCAATGATCCTGGACTACAGCTAGGACTTACAGTGAGAGGTCACTCAGTGTGGAGTCCCGATGTATCGCCGGGGTAAAAAGTGTTAATGCTGTTGTAGGCTGTGTGAACAGGGAATGAGCAAGTAGCATAGGAAAATGTTTGCATCTGGCACTACTTAAACTCCCTATTAAAATCCTACATACAGTACCAAAGTGGCCATTTTAGAAGAGTGTTGAAATTGGAGAAGGCTCAGAAGAGAGTTGCAAAAATAATTTCATTGCTAATGAAAGAGAGGGTTGAGAGGTGACTTGATTACAATGTATCATTCAGGAAGAGAAACAAGGAGCGGGTACAAATGAGCTCTTTAATCTAGTGGTGAAAGGCATAACAAAAATCAATGGCTTGACACGGAAGCCAGACAAACTCCTTATCATTGCAGGTCTTTGGGTCGCTATGGAATGTCCTTTTATGAAGCAACATGAACTATTGGGCTTGGTAGGGATTAGAGGGTGCACTCAAATGACTGTTACAGGACTAAGCTAATCACTTCCCTCTCCTGAGAACTTAAGTGTGGCAGGCAAAGCCCCCTCTTACCATTTGGTTTGTAGTCTCCTTGACTCTCAGATATGAGGCAAGCAAGTGGGTTATTTATAAGATGTTTTGTGGGTAGATAGTTCATGAAGTCAAACCATCTGCCAGCACAAGGGGATATGTGTGTGCGTGTGTGTGTGTGTGACTATCCTTGTCAGAACCTCTGCTTGTTGAACAAAAGGGTGTTGAGAAGCAATAGCTTCATGCAGGCACCACGATTACTACATTCTTGCTGTAGCATAACTGCATTTTATTATTTTTCTTCAATAAGTTTGTAACAAATATAAGCCTTCACTGGATTTTTGTAAGATAGAGATTTCTGCCTCTCGAGAGAAAAGCACATTTTTACTACTTCCAATTTCTCCTTTCTTTCTTTTTTCTTCCCCTGATTTCCTGCCCTCATATGCAGGTAGAGCCGTCGCTGCCAATAAAATACTTCAGGAAACCAAGTGAGGTTAGTATTCTGTCTGTTGAATGATATGGTGATCACACGTGACCCTCAGTTCCTAAGCCGGTTCCTTCAGATTAACCACAAATGGGATAATTCTCCAAGTAACACAGAGAGACTGAGAAGTCAAAGTGCTGGCTTCTCTAACCTCTTCTCTGAAAAATTTCTATAGGAAAATCTTGCTCTGTTTAAAAGTCATGGCCCCTGAATGTTATTTCTACTTTTGGCCATGCACTCTTCTCAGCTGTCTGTTGCTTGTTGAAATAATTTCCTCCTTACAGGTGGAGAAACATGGACAACATGGCAGTTGTGGAGATTTGCTTTAAAATGACTGTGCGGCTCTAGGAATGGGACTGGCCGAGAAGCACAAAGGACTAAAGTGAGTGATTGGTGGAAGAAAAATGCTTTGGGGAACCTGGTGTTAGTGAACGCAGCAGGTTCTGGGATGCTTGGAGTACAGACATCTTGATTTTGAGAACAGAATCACCAAATTGAGAAATTAAGTCAGAAGGGACCTCTGGAGGTCATCTGGTCCAACCACCCACTCCAAGGCAGAGACAGGTTGGATCAGGTTGCTGAGATGATCACAAGAAAGGTCTAAGTGTGCGTGTAACCTCCTTTTTAGAAGGAGAATTAAAGCTAAAGACTTTCCTTTCTGACTATTTCATTACTGCTCTGTATCTCTTATTTCTTTACATGCCTACTGTGGACCACATAGTTCTTCAGCTGTTGACTGAAAAGATCAGACTTTTCTTCAAGCTGTTACAGCTCAGAAGTTTTCTGGATAATTGTTATTGGAGCTACAATCTGTACTAACGACCTCCTGATCTATAACAAGCATTGGTCTTTGAATCCAGGCTGGAAATTCCCAGTAAATTGTCTCCTGCTATGTCTTAGATTTAAATACCCAAATGAGACTAGAAGATATTGCTGGATCTCAGAACACAGGCTGCCTTCACACAGCTGAGAGCAGTTTGTGTTCATCTCCAGGCACAAGGTAACTGGCAGTAGGTGAAGAGGCTTTCAAGAGTGTAAGCATATGAGAATGGCAGTACCACAGGTCCAGATAGTGCAGTAGTCTTTCTGCAAATGGTGGGGCAGGGGAAAGGAACTGGACATTTCTAGAGAGATCCTTCTCTTGGTATCCTCTTTCTGACCCTGTAATCAGATGGGCAGAGACTTTCTGAATCAAAGGTTTCACCCAGACTCTCAAGTCTGATTGATTGCCACAGAGAATCTATCACCTATGAATTTGTGTCTTTGAACTCCTTTTCACTTCAAGATTATTTGAGAGGAGGTGTTTCACAGTTTAACTATGATGATTGTGCAAAATCAGTTCTTATATTTGTCACTAGCTGTGAGATCATTTTATCAGATGCTCTGTGGGTTCTACATTGAGAGATAGTCCTTCTTATGAATTTTTCAGTCTTTTATAGATATATATATATCTTTCCAAACTGAAGAATCATAATGCACTCAGTCTGTCAGGCTTTAGAAGCTGCTTCATATCGTGATCATTCCTGCCCCCCTGCTTTTTTACCTTTGCTAGCAGCACTGCTTTCTGCTAATTCGTTTGGATGTGGCCCATAATGGTGAAGTTTTGCCTAGCAATGGTGGAGAAGCTTTTGCCAGATAAATCTTTGACATAACGATGTCTAGTTTTACTCATGGGACTGATCTACTTCCCCCATCTAGTTTCTCATCTTACTGTGGAAGAATCATGAGCATGTGTAAAGCAGTCAGAGATGGAGAAGTAGGAACACCCTTTCCTATGCTATATATGTGTGTTCTGGGTTCTCAGCTGCTAGCCTGGGTTGATCTTGCTTGCCAGTAAGATCAGCGCTTTCTCTCATGTCACTAAATGTTTTGGTGTCATTAACTTCAAGAGTGGGCAGGATGTCCATGAGCCATGCTGCTTGCAAGTCTGTCTTAGTAGGGAGAGAGTATTGCCTTGAAGCATGATGCCTGACTGCTGGCAAGGATGGAGCAAGACATGAATGAAGCAAAGAGTATTTACTGTTGGGTCGATATGCAGGGGAACAATGGAGCTGCAGAAGATTTATGAGACTGGAGAAGAGATCAATCAGAAGGAAGGAGAGGCAAATAATAGTGCTGGTGAACTAACTCAAGCTGGGATTGAATGGTCCCCCTGAATGCTAGAGGGGAGCAAGTATGATTGGTCTCCCTAGGAAACGTTCCTGATTCGGCAGGGAAAACTCATGCTGGCTGTCAGGAAGACTGTCTAGACTCCAGCTGGGGAAGCAGCTTGGGCCCCATCTACACCTCTGAGTCCTTTCACTGAGTGAAAGTGCTACTGGAAGAGTCATAACCTGTTTCCAGCTAATCCTTCCTCATTCCTTGATTTCCATGTGCTGGCTCAGCCCGTAGGATCTTCCTACTCCATTCTTTTGAATTCAGAGTCTAATAATAAATAGTTGCTGTCAAGGATCATGCCAGCTATTCCCCTCTCAAGGAGCTCATTGTTATGTGATCCTGGGAATGCCAAAAAGCATTAATAGGTCCAAAAAAAGGACAAATTCAGTGAAAAAAATACCCAGAAGAGTGAGTGAGAAAAATATTATTTCTTTTGTTTTATTTCTTACACTTTTTTTACCCCTAAGAGTGTGTTGCTGTCTGGAATCAAACTCTGAATGGCTTAAGGAGAAACACTTGCTACAACCCATTAGAGATTTTATTATACAAATTTTATTTATTATAATGAGCAGAGAATAGTGAATAAGATCTTAAAATACAAAGATGACCTCAGGAGAAAAGAGGGAGAGCTCATTTTTAAATACCTGGAATTTAGGATCAAATAAAACAACTTTAACTTTATAAGAATGGTGCTTTACAGCCTTAGGGAAATGCTATAGCTGAAAATCTTAGGTAAGTAGCTAAAAAAGTGTTGAGTATTCCTTATTGGTAACAGAGCAGTAATACCAGTACTGACAAAAAAAAAGAAGGTTAATCTAATTTTAACACTTCTCATTTCTATTGCCTTTTTTCAAAGAAATATTTCAGGAAGAGTTCCTTTAAATTCCTGGAATTCTCCAGGGTAATGCTTTTGCTCAAAATGATCTGTAGAAGTAAACAGTTAAAACAGAATACCTGTTCTGAGAAGTAAATTACAATAAAATTATGTGAAGGAAGGGGAAAAATGGGAGAAAATTATTTATAATCAGTCTGAATGAGAATGGAGTCTTATGAGGAAAAAATGGTATGTAAGCATGTAACTATACATTGTGTCACAACATATAAAAATAAATGGATTTTTTTTTCTTTTTCCTTGGAAACCTCTTTAGGTACTTTCTTTCATGTCTAACATTCTTTGACTAGTGTGTCTATCTTTTTTTGTTTGCTTCTTCCAATGCATCTGTTCAACAGCCTCTAGGAGACACCAGTCAAATACCAAGCCCGTCTTTTGCATGGTAGTTAGTTAATTAACTCGACAGCAAATTCTAAAACACCAAAGAAACAGTCTGAAACTCAGACATTTCAGGCCATTCTGAGAGTGAATTATAAGATTTCATTTCCACAGGTAATTTGTTCGTAAGTACTGTATACGGTATGTGCTAGCTTTCTCAGGCATTACTGAGAATTATTAATTTCACATCAGCTGTTCCAGCCTTGATTTTCTCAGATACTTTGCCAGTTAACTGCTGCCTCATAATCCTCCTCTTTGCAGACGGAAATAAAGTAATTGCTGTCTAAGTTTCCCTCAGTGGGCTGCAGACATGAAACTCCCAATACGTGTTCTGTGCTAATAGGAAAATTGCCCCCTTAGTGCTGTGAATAATTTTAACTTTTACTTTAATATTGCTTCTTCATTTTTCATAACATTTGCACACATTTTTAAAGTAAGCTTGAACATTTGATTCCATCTTTCTTTTCTGAACGACAACAGAGCCCTTAGAAAAGTAACTGTATATTGTAAGAAAAAGGATCAGTAAGAGCTCAGAAGGACTCCATTATCAGGAGACACTTGCAAAGGCCATTTGTGTGAGATAGAAAACTGAATGCATTTTGCCACCTGAGAATTGTGGATTACTGTGCATACACTTGGAGTGTTTTTATTACTTTTATAAAAATAGCTGTTTTAAAGATTTTGAATGGGAATGACCAAAAAAAAAAGAGCATTTTTGAGTAAAAGAAATTTTTATTGAGCATGAAAATAAAAGTAACTTGGTATGGTTAACCACTGGCTTGCCAGTGCATCTGGTAAAACTAGTCATAAAGGCATGTATCCTGCACCTGAATCATGACACACAGGGAATTCAGATTAGGTTTCCCAGCTCCAGTGCTACCCCTAGCTACTGTTTCCTCAGTAAAATTCCTCTGGTAAACTAAATCAGACCAAGGCATGGGGTTGAGCACTGGCATGCCATCCATCATCTGCAATGTTTAACTTTGAGCATGCCCTGGCATGAGTTTGACCAAGCCAGCTGATACTCTTCCAGATAGTCCCCAAGGCACAATTCTGGGGGCAGTGTACACTGAGAGGAGTTCCTAGCAAGCATCTGGGATGCGGCCACCCCTTCTGAGGGAGGGAGGTGGTGTGTACAGCTCCGTGGATGAGAGCTGCGCCATGCTGCCTGGCCCCAGGGCCTGAGGAGGCAGCCACAGGCTCTGGACCCAGGCTCCCTCCTGCTGGTTGGCGCCGATGTCTGCTCCTTCAAAGAGTCACCCCCTGCTTTCTTTTAAAAGGCTGCCTGAGATGGCAGCTATCGGTTGTATAATAGCTCGTTGTTTTACTCATTGGTACTCACCTGGAATGTGGGAGATTTGGGTTCAATAACCTCATCAGGCAAGCCTCGGGGTATCCAAAACCAATAACTCTTTAATATAAAAATACAGAAGTCATTCTTGAAGCGAGGAGTGGAATCTAGGTCTGCCCACTCCCAGATGAGTGCCGTAGGCACTAGGCCACAGAGTCATGTTCCCTCTTGCACTCCCTCTTACATATTCCGTGGATATATTGCATTCTTTCCTCTGCAGATGTAGGGTTTCAACAGCAGCAGCCCCCTCGTTTCCCAGCTGTGTGGCTTGTGGTTAATGCAGTCTCCTGGGAGAGGGGAGCCGTGGCTCTTAATCTTTTCAGATGGAGGATACTGACTGAGTCTCAAACGCTCCAGCCTCTAGGGAATTCATAAAAAGGGAGGCGATGATACAGCCATTACCCTTCTTTCAGAAGAGGGCATGTGCCATCACACTTTGCATGGGACCCAGCAAAGTCGCTGCATGCTTGCCTGATGGCACAGAGCAGGTCCTGCTCTCTGGGTCCCTGTCGGGCCATGGTCGCACACACATGCCTTCTTCTCAGATGGGGCAATTTCTGGGCACCGCGCCCAGGGAACTTTCCAGTCAGACAGAGAGACAGCCAGGTAACTCCACCGATGGGTGGAAGGTGGATGTGAATTTCTGAGGTTGAGGTTTGGATCCGTGCCATACCCGCCCAGGTTCTGCCAGGAGACTTATGACCTTTCGGGCGATTTAGCCCCTCCTCATTAAGAGGTGGAGAAACATCTTCATCTCCTGGCAATTGTTCCTGATGCAGTTACCCCCATTTCTATAAATTTGCCTCTTTATTCTTTTGATTTTTTTTTTTTTTTTGTCTTTAGGTTGGGTTCTGGCAAAGGCTTTCTCTGTTCAACCGAAGAACCTTCTAATATCAGATATCTTCTCCTTGTACATATGCTTGCAGACAAGAATTAATCCTGTTCTTAAGTCTGTTCTGTTTAAACAGATTCTGATCTTTAAGTATCTCACTGTAAGACATATTTCAAGGCCTGTGAATCCACCCCACAGTGATTTCAACACAGTAAGCTGAGATTAAGTGGTTTAGATTGTGATTTCTTCTGAGATTTCTAGATTTATTTTATACAGTCAGGAGGTGGGGATATCATAGTAATAAATGTCAGCCAAACTTGTTTTTTGTATTTATTCCATGAAACAAAGCCCTTGGCATTTCAGTTCAAAATTAACAGAATTCTGCTATCTGATGGCTTTTCAAAGCTCTACATGAAATTAGTAAGTAACAATTCAGTAGCTGGAAGGGGGTTCCTGTAGAGCAAATGTTTTTCTCACAGAAAATATCATTTAATTGGTCGCAGTTAGCTAAGTGCACTGGCATCGAATGGGAACTGAAAGTGAATTGACCTCTTGCCCAACCAATTTTCCCTCTGGAGAATGGCTTAAAGACAATGTTGATGAGGTGCAGAAAGATTACACTTATGTTATCCGTGACAGCGAGGTCTTTCAGTGCAGCTTGTCACAATACATTTGCAGTAGAAACCTATGTATTCTCAATAAAACCTAAAATTTTGAGACTTCCTTGTGTGTGTTGAAGTATGCAATTTAATACCTAACATGTACATTTTTAAATGCACATTATGCGTATATAATATCTCCTGAATGTATATTTAAATAGGTTTTCCCACTTAAAAAGAGGTTTTTCAAATGTTGTGGTATAATGACTTTCAGTTAATACACCTGAAAATTATAAATACTTTACATTAGTTTGTTTTTATTTAAGAACCATGCATGCGCAGACAAATATATTTCTGTCCTGAATTTCTATATGGTTTTTATGGTGACAGCACCCGTCAGCTTGGCAATGATGATTTCGAGCATGCTTATTGGAGGACCAAGCTGCATTCCTGTAAGAGATAGGAATATGACTCCGCTTTCTGCTTTGGAAAACCTCACGCTGAACATAGAATCTAGGGTGACAAATACAAGATGTTGGAACATTTGTTTCCCGTTAGTATGGATTTCGATTAAAAGTACTGTGAACAAAATATCCTCATCTTCAGTAGCAATGATTCAGGACACTATGTCACTGTATTTTAAGGCATAATGCTTTGACTTCGCAGTAAAATAAAGTACAAAATATGTATTCCTGCTATGCAGTACTCTTGTGCCCTGTTAGTTCCTTCCCTCTCACATGATTTCTAATCTGTGAAAACTATGTGATGAACCACATAAAATCATTCAGTAAGGGAAGGAATGGCACATCAGAAATGGCACATTGCTGAAGAGACTGTCTGACCATGAAAACATTGAACCTGGAAGAATACTTGGCAAAAAGCACCCAGATAATAACTCTTAAATACCCAGAGCATTTTTGCTGGGTGAAATTTATTTCTGAGTTACACTGAAATTTATTTTTGTATTATTTGTGTGTTTCATGTCTTTTATATGAGGTCAGAGTTCTGTGATTCTTCCTGTCTGACATCTGTATACCACATCAAGTACACAGTCATCACATAGACAGATTCAAAATCAAATACTGCTGTTAAATTATATTTTAATTCAGCTCTAGTGGAGTTGAACTAAAATAGTCTGTTTGTGTATTCTTTAAAGGAAAATTGAAAAAAAGTGTTGGCATACTTGAATACTTCCTGAGTGTCCCATCAAAAAGTGTTTTATTGCAAACCTTCCAATTACCTCCAAAAAACCAATAGTAGCAAGAGTGGTGTCATAATGAAACTGCTGTGTACTTGTAGATATTTAGGATGTCATCAACCTTCTTGGTCAGGCTTCTTAGCCAATTTAGCCAATCCACTTTCTTTTATTCATTATGTGTTTAACATATCTTGGAAATGAGTTTACTGGTTTCTGTGAAAATCAGTAAAGAAGAGTTCAAGACCCAGTTTTTGAGAAATGGTTTCATCACATTAAAGTTGATAACAGTACTGGAATTTTTTTCCTCTGTTGGTTTGCCCAGGCTAACTATTCTGTATCCTGCAGTTAAGAACTACCTGAAGGGAGGTTGTAGTGAAGCGGGTATTGGACTCTTCTCCCAAGAAACTAGTGATAGGACGAGAGGAAATGGCCTCAAGTTGCGCCAGGGGAGGTTTAGATTGGACATCAGGAAGAATTTCTTTACTGAAAGACTGGTTAGGCATTGGAACAGGCTCCCCAGAGAGGTGGTGGAGTCGTCTACCCTGGAGCCGTTCAAAAAAGGTGTAGACGTGGCACTCCAGGGCCTAGTTTAGGAGTCATGGTGGTGTTAGTTGATGGTTGGACTTGATGATCTTAGAGGTCTTTTCCAACCTTAATGATTCTATGATTCTATAAAAAGTTAAGAGAACTACTGGAGTAGCAATATAATTTGCTTACAATGTCAGACATAGGATAAAATTCCTTGCTAATGCAATTTGGTTTTCAGTTCTTACTGTATGCTTTTGAGAATCCTACCATGGAAACAACTGGAATGCACGATATAGTTGCCATACTGCATCTTCCCCAGGAAATTCAGCTTTATTAAATGTACCACACTCAGGATGAGGTTTTAAAGAGGCCTCAATCCAACTTTGAATCTTCCTCTGTACTCTTAGATAAGTCACAAAACTCATTTGTGAACACAATCCATGTAAGCAGCACATGCAGACCTGGTAGATAGATGCCTGACTTATTGGATGCATAAACCTGTTTGTCTTGACAGGTCTAAATTCACATGTACACTCACTAATGAGAACTGTTTAAAAGCTTATTTTAAGAGCATATGCCTAAAAGTGATAGCATATTTGTTTTATGACTACCATGGTGCTAAAACACGATTATTTTTCTACAGTTGAAATTAATAAATGTACACCAATAGTAGAAACATTTATTTCAACTGTAAAAATTGACTTTATTATTGGTCAAGGGCTGTCAATCAAATTAAATTATTATGCACTTGAAACTCATTAGCAGTAAAATACTATAGTTGTATATTTCAAATGACTGATGACTAGAGCTGTGTGAAATTGCTGCTGAATTTGTCAATTACTGTGTGAAATGTTCACTGTAAAGATAGTTTTTCACTCAAAAATCATAGCTTTAAAATAATCTATAACAGTTCAAGGTTAGCTCTTGTGATTATGGTATGTCCCCATTTTGCCCTTTCTCTTTCTTCTGCTCCCCCTCCTCTGAAGTCCCAATGGGACTTCTTTGTGTGGTGAGAAGAAGGAACAAATTGATTTGCTGGGGACATTGTGGGACAGCACAAATTTTATATTTGGGGTGCTTGGAGGGCTAACTGGACCAGAGGATCAATCCTGGTGCACATTTTACTGATAAATGACCTCATGTAGTAGAAGTCAAAACTGTGAATGCCACTAAGACAGAAGGAGCAGCTGCAGAAAAGCCTCTACCTTTGTTCTGCAACAGCCTTCTGGTCCTTCCTGGTCAGGATGAGTGGAGCAGGATTTGAACTTTTTACTGAGCTAATGATTAATACAAATTCCAGCATTTGCCATATTGTCCAGTTCACAATTAATTAAATTACCTTGGAGGCAAATTAGAGAAGCATTGTACATCTTGGCCACAGATGGTTTTGCGTGGCCAAAAGAGTAACTGTCCCTGTAATTTGTCTATGATATAATGAAATTAAGTGATTTAAATAAATTAAAAATGGACAAGATTCAGCTTTCAGTAATTACTAATCACTGCAGGACTGATACAGCAGAAAATAACCTATGTGGCTGCTAGCCCAAGAAAGCTTGATGGGACTCTTACTTTTGTCTAGCAGGGAAAAGCTCTGGCAGCTGAGGAAGCTATATCCCCTCTAGTGGGTATAACAGTCTGGGAAAAGGGGACACCGTGCTTATCTCCTGAGGAAATGAAATTCACAGGTGATAACACATAAAGGATGTAGAGGCATATTCTTGGGAAATTTTCTCAATAGACTCCCATCCTTACTTATAGCCAGTTGCTTCTTTCCCTACATCAAGGTTAACGACTTGGGAAACAATTTTAGAAGTCATTGCTCAAAGACATCTGTTTCCAGACAGTAGCTAAAAGAAGAATGGGCTTACCCTTTAAAGATAATCTTCTAACTTGAAGAAGAGATGGAAGCTGAGTGTACCAGAAATGATTCAACAAGATGAACCCTCCTCCCCTACACACCAGTCTGGTAGGCAAACAACTCTACTTTTCATGTACAATGTTAGCATCTTATACCATAAAATACAGTAAACTATAGTATAAAATACTATACTATAAAATACTATAATTTGCTCTCAAATATTTTAGAGTGGGAACTAGAAGTTTTCAGGCAGTGATTTTGTACTCTTATTCTGACTGTGAATCTTTTTGCTACAATACTGATCTGAAGGAAGCCAAAAATATTAACAGATTGAAAAAGAAGGGCACATTTATTCCAGATCAGCACACTGATGGAGTTGTAAGCACATTGTGCATACACAGGTCTAACTCAGACAATCCACTGGTTTCCAGAGGGTGAGCAGTACCTTAGATAAAAAGTTATCTTAGATTTGCTTTGTTTCTTTTCCTAAGCATCCCCAACTGATTGTCAGAGAGAAGATGCTGCCAGGGTGGCCACTCTATTAGACCCAACATGGCAGTTCTTCTGACACCGGCCTCATTGTTATGGTCTTGTTAATAGTTACAATGATGAAATACTTTACTACTGTAATGATTATAGTGATGTCAGCTTTAGTATGATATAGCTGTTACTTATTCTGTAGGATCAGTCTAACATGAGTTTCTGTTTAGACCAGTTGTCTAAAAATAATCCTTCTTTTTAAAAAAAACAAAAAATAAAATAGGGAGTTTTGTCTAGAATTCTTTGCAAGTAGGTCTCAAATCAGCATCACGTTTAACGTAGTGCTAAGGATTTCTACTAACCAAGGAAAAATATTGAAATGGAGAAATGGAAATTGTCATTATCTGCTAAATTATACTGATATTTCCTCCATTTTAGTTGAGGCTATTTTAACTAATATGTTTTAGCATCAAAAATTCACCAGTGAATTCTCTGAGTTTCATATTTCATGATATGGTTCATTTTTAACACAGGTTTGCAGGAAGGGACAGGAAGATTCAGAAAGCTTTGCAGAATGCCTTGGATGAGTTTTAGCTGGATACTGATGCCACACCAATTTTTAAGTGACACACATGATGAAACCAAGCAAAATGTTGGCATGCACAACTCCATTTACCTCAGCTATAGCAACACTACTCTGCAGTGGAAAGAGAAATTGTAGTGTTTCACGAGGCTCCCTATTAAACTCTGAGGTACAGCTACTTTTTATATATATTACAACTGCATAAACCAGTGATACGCCCAAAGACTTAGCTGATTGAAAATGTAAGCACTCAGGCTAATTTATTTTGGGATTATGGGCTTGACTTAAGCACACATGTACAAACACATGCACTTCTGTTTCGGTGAATCACAACGATATCCACTTCACCCACAGTACACCTAACTGCTCAGAGTTTTAAGGAGAGAAATGGAAGGAACTGAGCAAGTGGAAGCAGCCCCAGCCCCAGGCAGGGCCAGGGCATGGGGGTGCTGGGTGCTGCTGCCCTGTTGCCCTCTTTTGTTCTGCCCTCGGTGGTGGCACGCCAGCTGAATCACCTCTGCACGAGCTGTGCTGGTTCCCGGGCGGGGCAATTCGGCACAGGAGGATTCTTCCTTCAGAAGGCAAGGGATGCACAGCAGCCGTGCTAGCACACTTGCCTGGTGTTGAACCGGTGTCAGGGGCTGTCCTGATATATCTGTGTTCCATTTGGAGAGGAGTCAGTGGTCATGACCCTCCAGTCCTGATGTGTCCGGTAGCTCAGCGCTTTTCCAGACATGCCCAAACAGGCTGCTCATGGGCTGCCTGCAGGCAGGCCTCAGGCAACCTGACAGGGAACAGTATGGATGGGAGAGTACATGCTAGTCAGCTGCTTGCATGCACTCCTGAGACTACTTTTTAGCAGCAGTGTAGAAATAGTTAATGTAGGCAATTATAACAGGAGTGAAGCTTCACCTTTCTGGAACGAAAAAAAGACTCAAACCAAACCACAGATCTGAAGACTGACCTCTTGTTTCAGACTCTTGTAGGATGTCTTCCTACCTGCAAACGATAATCACAACTAGCCAGGGAGAAAAGGTCTGACTGTGATGTTTAATGCTCTACAGGGTTTGGTAACTTCTAAAACAGGAAGAAAGAAGAAACAAGAAATAATTTTCTTCTTTGAAATGAAAACCTCTAGCCCAGACCAGATAAATCTGAACTATCTTTTTAGACTGAAGTTTTCTGATGAGGTGGCAGCAAGCCAATTAAAAAAAAAAAACAAAACAACCCACCCCCCCAACATATATATATATATATATACACATATACATGCATAGAATCATAGAATCATAGAATCATTAAGGTTGGAAAAGACCTCTAAGATCATCAAGTCCAACCATCAACTAACACCACCATGACTCCTAAACTAGGCCCTGGAGTGCCACGTCTACACCTTTTTTGAACGGCTCCAGGGTAGACGACTCCACCACCTCTCTGGGGAGCCTGTTCCAATGCCTAACCAGTCTTTCGGTAAAGAAATTCTTCCTCATGTCCAGTCTAAACCTCCCCTGATGCAACTTGAGGCCATTCCCTCTCATCCTATCGCTAGTTTCTTGGGAGAATAGTCCAATACCCGCTTCACTACAACCTCCTTTCAGGTAGTTGTAGAGAGCGATAAGGTCTCCCCTCAGCCTCCTCTTCTCCA
>WAAD01020574.1:39321-73393 GCA_013389945.1 Fregata magnificens
AGCTCCTCCGCCAGCTCCCTCAGCACTCTCGGGTGGATCCCATCCGGCCCCATAGACTTGTGAGTGTCCAGGTGGTGCAGCAGGTCGCTGACTGCTTCCTTCTGGACTGTGGGGGGTTTATTCTGCTCTCCGTCCCTGTCTTCCACCTCAGGGGGCTGAATACCCTGGGGGTAACTGGTCTTAGTATTAAAGACTGAGGCAAAGAAGGCATTCAGTACCTCAGCCTTTTCATTGTCCTTAGTGACAATGTTCCCCCTGGCATCCACCAGAGGAGGGAGATTCTCCCTGGCTCTCTTTTTGCTGTTAATGTACTTGTAAAAACATTTTTTATTATCTCCTAATGCTTATTTACCAATGTTTAAACTTCAGTGTGATTTTTGATGTAGTTCTGTTTAACTTGCTGTAACTGCTTTAAAGCAGTAAATCAAATCTATTTCACCTCACTGAGAGAGTTATTAACAAGAGAAAGAGTAAGGACATTAAAAAATTTAAATCTAGGAAAAAGACAGACATTATTTGTTATCTCTACAAGAACTACAAGAGCCTACAAACAAGTACAAATGGCAACTTTTTGAATATGAAACGTAATAAGTAATAATCAGTATCTTATAGCATGATAGCCAAAGGCAGTGACATTTGAACAGCATGTCTCCTCTAAGCTTAGATAGCTTGGTAGTGCATATCTGCAAGTGCTTAGCCATGTTAACATAAACCCTCATTAGACAGGATTAGGCAAGAAACAGTGACAAACAGGGTGGACACTAACCCTCTGAGGAACCAATTCAGGCACTACACACTAATTATCCTTTTAAATTACTTTAAGATTCAGGGAATGAGTATCAGTGTATGTGCATATGACTACATGGGGAATTGTGTTTTACATACTACAACCTGTTTGTATTTTGCAACAGTTTAAAAATTATTTCTCCTCCACAATCAGTTGTCACAATTTAAAAGTGTTTATTCTTCAGGATCCCTGGTCAATGATCAAGTCCAATGAAAAATTAAATGATATTTAGATGTTTTTCCTTGTTCAGAAGAAAACATCCAGGAACTAACCATGTAGCAATATCTCCCATAAATGGCTATTAGCAATCTATTTTGGAAATGCAGTTTAGGAATGGTAATAGGCCCAAGTTCAAGTAATGTGAAATACAGTAGCTTTCACTGTAGGCTCCATGGCAGAATTACCAGAAATCCTGAGTAAGGATGATCTAAAGAAAAGACAGAAGCAAATACTGACTCAGGGAATTGTGTTCTGACTTTTGTTTGCTGATTCCTTACTTGCTCTTCAGGTCCTCTGCTATAGGTTAATTTGCCCCTAATCTTTTTCTGCAAAGTAGTGTAGGTTCCTAAATTCCTCCTCCTACATTTTCCAAACTATGTTGCCGTCATGAAGATAATATGTCAGAATAAGCCACAATCAAATTCTGGGTCTGTAGTGTTGATTAGCTGATGTTTCTCTTGAAACTAAGTAAATAGAAAGACTCTAGTTAAAGTGATGTTAAATGTCTCTTATACAAAATGTCTTAAAAGTGTGACTAAAATATATATCTATATATATAAACACATTAAAAAAAAAGATAGGTGTCTTTAGGTAGATTCTTCCCCTATGTAACTGACAAAACCTACTTTTTACATTTATTGGCTTTTTACCTTTCCCTTTTACCATCAGAATTTTTCTTAGAAATAATCTAATTGCATCAGGTTATTTTGAGTGAGTGTCATATCATCACTAGTTAACAAAACATAGATTTTTAAAGGTAAACTTTGGCAGCAAAAGTAAATAGGGGCTTTACTTTGGAACACTTTTTTCACATTTTATTGGGATCTTATCATCTGACCTCTTTGAAATTTACAAAATAGTGCACCAGAAAAGCTTTTACAACTAAAACTAAAGTTAAGGAATCAGTGGTAATATTACCAAAACATGCCGTCACTTTTTTTATCATATACCAATGGAAACACTTCAAAGTGCTTACAGGTACATAAAGGAAAATTCCATCTTTATTTTCTGTTACTGATTTTCGTGAGTCAAATTTTCAAAGAAAGCTTATTTTGTTTAATAAATGCAAGTGACAACATTTTTGCATGCTATTTTGACTAATTTTATAAACATAATTTTAGTGTGGATCTGCATTTTCTGGCAGATAAAGAATTACTCAGAATTGCATTCATTTCTGACTACACTAACATAGAATGAAATCCTGATCTGCTCATTTCTGTCAGCAATGTTATTTCAGACCTATCTTTTACAAAAGTCATGCCATAAACTGAAAGAAAAAGAATGAAGAGAAGGTTCCTTCTTTTAAAACTTTTTATTTCAATCAGCAAATAAATTGTGGAAATCTGTCCTTTCTACTCTTTCTATATTAAGTAATGAATTTGTTTGACTTCATGGATCATGGGTGCAGAAATAAGATAGCATCAACACATACAGAGAAACAAGAGGTAGAGAGAAACTGAGAACCTCTTTTACTTCAGCCCAGTAGCTAGGAAGTAAGAAGGCATTTATTAGTACTGATTGTAGTAGGCATGGCCCTTAGTGTAGCATCTGTATGTAGGAATATTGTGCATGAGACCATATCTATGGGAGAGAGGAGAATCACGATTAAAACATGGATGGAAAGGTGGTTAGAAATGAAAGGATAGAAGAAAAATGCAAGAATGTCCTTTGGTAGAATCCATTATCCTAAGCCCCAGTCTTGGGAACATGAGAACACCCTTGGCATAAACATTTGTGTTGAGGTCAAGTGGGATTAGAAGAATATATATTTGGATGCCTGGGGCTATGTCACAAAAAGAAAATATTAATTAAAAAAACAAGCTAGAGGTTTTACTTGCCCTCAAACTACTTTTTCTTTTAATACATTCTTTTGCTTTTTACAGTCAGCGGACTTGATTTTGATCTCACTTGTATTGGTTTTAATCAGAATAACTCAGTATAAGCCAGGGCATTGCTCTGATATCAAATCAACCTAAACAAGGGGAGAGTCTTATCTGCAGCATATTGCTTCAGTGCAGCTAGTTAAAACAAGGCTGCACTTGCAGTTAGTGCACGTTAGGATGTAACAGCACTAATCTGCAATGGGAAAAAGGGACTGCTGATAGGGCTAGGTTTCATAAAGTGGCTTGGTTTGGAATCAGGGCTGAAGCCGCTGATTCCCTGGGAGTACTTTTAGCATCTAGGTCACCTCCAGGGCTTACACTAGGCTTCAGGCCGGGTTGATCATAGCAGGTGGGCATGTGCTAAACCTTAAGAACTTACTTTCTGGAGGACTTCTTCCCAGTTTGAAGCTAAGTATATACAAACATTTTGGTGAACCAAGCCTGCAATGTTCCTCTGGAAACTCTGCTGAAGACAATGGCAACCTTTGACTTCATTGCAGTTTGTCTAAATTAGGAAAAGATGTTGTTTATCTGACCTGACCTTTTCCTAATCTACATACAATAAGTGTTATACATTTTCTTTAAGTTTGGTTGGTCAAGATCAGTTAATCAGCTGGCCTCAGCTCTTTTGCCACAGGACTCATTGTTATTTTCAATTTCTCAACCTCCAGTTCCAAGATGTGCTCCTGCATGTTTGTGCTGGCTGCTTAGGAAAGGCTTTAAAGTGCCACGACAGATAAAACAACAGAGCCTCGGGACCTGTAGGCTCTGGAGCGAACAGAAACAAATTAAGCCATTGGGGGAGTTGAACCGGGATAGGTCAAGAAACCAACATGTTGCTTTGCTGAAGAGGGACAAGAAAAGATGAGAACAAGAATGCCTTGATCAGAGACTTGCATGTGTGCTTTCGAGGGGCAGGTTTTGTTATGTGAACTCACATTCTTCAGGAACTAAGTTGAGACCTTTAACTATGTTTAGACTGTGATCTGAACCATATTGGTAACAAGATCTTGCAACTCTGGAGAGTGACTGCATTAAATTTTTGTCATTTGACTCTTGCTGAATTACCCTTACACCGTGCCATTATATGAAATGTCTCAAGCACACACGATGCCCTAATCCCTTTATGAATTGAATGTGCTTGTTTGTTTATGAAAGCTGGAAAAAGTATTTTGCTATACAAACTTTAAAAATATTTTCTTCTTTTTTACAGCATGATGTCAAAACATAAGGACTGTTTTATTATTGTACTACTAAACATAATTTTGGCCAACACCCTGCAAAAATGTACTTCTATTTTGTACCCCATTACAGCAACTGCGTCCAGTCTTTCCACCTGCTTATGTTAGTATAAAAACTCTGTCTCAGTGACTTTGCCTTGTATTCAGATTGATTATTGGAAATAATAGAAAATAATATTCTTTTGACATTTTATAGATTGTGTCTACTTATTTTAATGGTAAAGTGTAATGATGCATCATTAGCTGATGGAGGGGCTGCCTCAGGAGGGACAAAGAAAGAAAAGAAAAGATTTGAGTGCATTCTTATACTACTTCCATTCCTCAGGTTTGAATTAAATTCAACTTTAGTATCACTAGCTGAAAAAAGCTCATATTTTTAAGGTAGAGAAAGTAAGTATACTGCATTAAATAGATTAGTTGAACATCATTTATAAAACCAATTGCTTAATAAACACTTTATTTTCCTAACAGAACTGATATTCAACTTGGCAATTTGTATAAACAAAATGTATGTTCTTAATGTATATGTTTATCTACAATAGTAAACATAAGCAACCTTTTGCCTATCATATAATGCCCCTAAAGGCATTATGGGTTAACAGTGATTTAATCCCCTTATGCATGCATAATATGACAAGCTTTGCATAAATGATAATAAATAATTGGTATGTATAAATAATTCATCTTTTTTTTTGCAGTAGAAATAGAATTCTTAGACATATTTTAAACAAAGGGAATAGCAAACATGATCTCAATCAGAAAAGGGGTTAAATCACATTACACAAAACAATGTTTCAAATAATCAAGACTCATGCATGCAACATATATTTTTATTTCTTTCATGCTAGCATATTATATTGCCAACTTGTTCTCGAGTATGGAACAATATATATTTAACAACATAATAAAATAATGGAAGAAATAAATGCTATATTGGATATCTAATCCAAAACAAGAGGGAATGATATATCAGAAAAAATAAATGCATGTACTGTATTCTCTAGAAAATCGGACATTATTAGTGAATTTCAATTTTTTTTTCTGGAATCACTTCTGGTGTTTTGGGGAGATTCCTCTAACCCTTCCAGTGCAGCTAAAGCAGATAAAATTTTAAAATGTTCATTTTTTTAGTAATTGCTTATTTAACAATGGTTCTGTGGTTGCAAAATAAATTATTAATTGGATGACTTTTTTTGGATAAAGTAATATCCGAAAAAGGAAATAAAAAAATACAATGTTACTCTAAATAGGTAATAGTTTTAATAGTTAAGAATCATTAAAATTTCAAGATTCAATGTGTATAGCAGTGAATTAACTTTAAGAATGTAATGCCATCTTCATTCAGCAAGGCAGTCAAATACACACTTAAGTTTAAGCACACGCATCAATATCTCATTGACTTTACATTATTCTCTCCAGAGTATATTTCTTTTCATTAGGAAGACACTGATTCTTAACTACTATCAAACTGCCGACTCAACTTGCTTCAATAAGTCCCTCTGAAGCTTCTCAAAGTCTTCTCTAATTTTGACCAATATAAAGAGCGCTGGCATTTGCAAATGTTGGCATGTCATTTCTTAACCCTTTCTACTGACAATTGTGTTTATAGATACATATATCAAGTAGGAGTGATCACAGTATCTAAGAAGATTAAAAATGTTGTGACAAAGGAAAACTCCACAATTACTGAATATTGTTTTTCCCAATAATATTAATTATTGCTGGTTGTATTAAGGAACTGTGAGATACCTAGCTATTAATATATTACTCTGTAAAAAAAAAAAACTTTTATACCTAGACTCTGACTGTTAGCTATTTTCCAACCAAAAGCAGAACCTGAGTGCTCATCTCATGACTGCTTAAAAATCATATATAAGCAATTTTAGCTATTTTGAAAGTACAAGTTAATATGTTTCTATTATTTGCTTGTAAAGCAGAGAATTTTGACTTGCACAAATTTGCCTTTGCTCCTCTCATGTCGTGACCACTCAGTTGTGTCATTATACATTATTCATTACTTTTCATTAGTTTCAACCAATTTCCTGATATTAATTCATAAATCCCAGAAGTTTCCCTATTTCCAGTTTAAAATTAGATAAGAACTCTTGATACTATCTGACATTGTAGCAAATTTAAATAAAATATTGCTTTTTCTGGTTTTTGTTTTGCTAGCAGTTCAACTAGAATTTAAATGTTTAGGTTTATTATTTTGCTTGAACCTCTTTTCTGACACCTCAGCATCTGACTATGCCCTAAAACGCACAAGACTTACAAAGCTCCTTGCTTAAATCCAACATATCGAGTCTCAGGATTCCTTCTCAGCTGCCATCTGACCCCAAAGTCATCCAAAATCCATAGGTTTGTTTTTTTCTTATGAGTTCAGCTGCCTTCACATCGAGATGCCTGTCCCTGGGCCCTGCAAGAACCGCCTCTTCTCTGGGGAATCCCAAGCAGTTTAGGCACTCAGGTAATATTGGAGAGCTTTCAGGCTCGTATTTCCTCCGCTTACCAGCACCACCCAGTGTGGTAGACATTTTCCTGGGACAGGTAATGATTTGGCCCACAGCAAAGAGGCACAAATGCAGCAAATAGCAGTCAGTGCCTGTTATTCAAGAGCTCAGTGATCAGAGCATCTGCACAGGATGTAGGACACCTGTGTTTCATTTCTTCTTTCTCTTGTGGATCCTCTACACCAAAGCCTATGATTTACATGCGGAAGCCATGGTTTTGATTCTTTGTGCTGTAGCTATTCCATGTGGTGTGGGACAACAGATTATTTAGGGAATCAGCAACAGAAAAATTGGAAAGGGACACAATTCTGAGGCAAAATAATTTTAGACTTGGCTTCCAGTCTCTAATGCAGTGCATGTTTCACTGTTTATACAAAGTAGTCATCGAATCAGGGTGTGTAAGCTCCCCATATAGTCATGCTTTGCAGCCTGTCTGTGCCTGTGCATTCACCTGAGCATTGAAAAATGCAAGTTCATATCCCTTCGGGCGTAGGAAAGAACTGGGACCATGTCCCGTACCTCCTGCTCTGCAGAAGGAGTGTGAATGAAAAGTCTTTTTTCCCTGAGGTTTTGCAGGGATCAGCTCTCTAAGACAGGGTACCACCTGGCCAAACCGGGGCCAGTGCCAGTGCGAGAAATGTTCCAGGAACCGTCAGTCAGAAACTGTAGGAGGTAGGACCAAAGTAATGCAGATTTAGATGGGTCCAGCTTCACAACATTTTGAATCTTAAAAAATATGCCTCCTCCTCCTTCCATCTTATAGGCTTTTGCTTCTGGTGAGCTGCAGGTTCAGCTCCCTAACATGGTAGAAAATATATTTTTTTCTTTCCTCAGGGGGTTAATTTTCTGCCAGCCAGTGAGATAAACGGGCTCACTAGCAGCACAAACATCATAGTGCGAAGCACGGGGCAGGAGTGAGTGTGCAGGTGAGCAGAGAAAAAATGGCAACAGAGAGTTGTTTGATCAACCCAGCAAGTACTCCTTAGCTGCACCCCGTGGTCCAGGTATGGTCTGCTCTCTGTGTCTCCCGTTGACCAGTGGAAGGAACTCCTTGCCAGCAGGCTGACTTTTGGCACTCCCATGGCAGGCATTTCCACTGAACTGAGGGCTGTCCATTCTGGTGAGCAGCAAGGTAGCTAGGTTAGGAACTTTGCAACACTGATAGTGTTAGAGAGTTCAGACTGTTGTTGGACCTGCCCTGTAACATGAGAAACTGTTTTAATAAGACAGTATGATGACTCCACATATAAGGAAACTATTTGTTTTTCCTGTAATTTCTATAATGCTCTAAATTCTTGCCTTTGTTCCATAGAAGTCCAATTATTAAGCATCTCGAAGAAGAGAGTGCTGCTTCCATTAAAAAAAAAGGAACAGCTGAAGAATATCAGAAACCTTCCTTGGAAGATTTTTGCTTCTGATATACCTCAACTTCGCCAGAGCAGTGTCTTGCTTTTTAAAAAAGAAAATATATTTTAACTTGCAATCTGGGTAATATTATTTAATGCCTAATTGATAAGTTATCTACCTAGGCTTCATTCTATTAATTGCTTCTATATGTTATAACTTTCAATATAATTGATAGTAGCTACTAATATCCTTGTTTTCCCTGGATATCTTTGCTCTAAGAAGAAGAAAATAAGTAAGGAACATTTTAAATAAGGTCATTAAAATCACATGCAAAGAGAAAAACCTGAGTAAACATCTAATTTAAGTTCAATGTTCTCTTAAATTGATTACTTCTTAAGTGTTTTTCCTTCGAGGCATGTTGAACAACAAATACCAAAGCCTTACAACAACAAGTAAGAGAACACATGTAGGTTAACATTTGGCCTCCACATTGGCTTTTCTGCTCAAGTATTATTTCTGTCTTAGCCATTTAAAAGAACCAGTGCAATCATGGATGCCACTTACAACCTACACATTGGAAATCAGAGCCTTTTAGGGAAAAGATATTTGACTGATAAAAACCTAGCTTCTTAAACTTTGGTGCGACATAATATTTCTTTTGGCAAGGGGTCACTGGTGCTCAACATACATCATCACTAACTTATTAGATCTTGAGGCAATTAGCTGAAAACAAACAGAAGAGACAAGCCCTGTATTGAGCTATAGAAACCAGAAGAAAATAGCCCATGGCACTCCATTATTCCAGAGCTTCATCAAAGGCTAGGCACTGGCTGCAGTTTAAAGAAAGGAGAGCATTGTTTTCATGTAACATCTATACAGTATAGGGACTGTACCGTGTTATTTTTCTACTGATTCAAGTTACATCCAAACTTGTCCTGTTATAATAGGACAGTGGAAAGAACTTTTCAGTTTCTACCTAAAACAGTATATGCAATGTGTTGCTTGATTAGCTAAGGACTAAAAATCCAGTTAGATCCACCCTTTTAATGTGAAATCACATGAGGAATTTTGAGAAATATTACTGAAAACCACTGCTTGCAGTAATTTTCTATGATAATATGCACCAAATGAAGAACTGATATCTGAGAAACCCATGGAATCATCTAAGCAAACTGACCTTTACCATTTCCAGTGTAAATATGTATTTCTGAATACAAGATTTCAAAATTAGCTGAGACATATTTTACTAATTTCAATAAGGAACAACACTTTCTCCCTACAGAAAATGATAACAACTTGAGAGAAAAGATATATTACCGTAAGCATGACACAACTAAATATTATCATTAGGTTACAAGTCTTTTTTTTTAATTATTTTTCAGTAATGTACTTCACAACTTGTGGTGAATAACCAACAGAATGTGGCTTCACTCATGTATGATAAATATTAAGAATTATGATGCAAAAAATTTTGTGATTCTTATTTAAAAAAAAAAGATTCTTACCAAAAGAAAATTAATTCTTTTTTTTCAGAAAAGGAAAATAATTGTTAGAGGTACCTGGCTGAGTTTGCCACTTGTTTCTTTTCTGGATATTAAATAGATATTCTTCTGTGTACACTGATTGAACCATACTAGAATATTGCATACTACTAGTTTACTTTCTAAACACAGTAAATCTCTAAATTAATTAACATTTTAAGAAACTAGCTGTTCTAAGTTAAAGTTTTATAATACTTTATGAAAAATTGAGGGAAATCTTTTATCTTGAGCACTGAAGGTATTTTAGATGTTTAGAATGACAATATCACCTTCCTTGCATCTTGTTTTTTCCTCTCTTCCTTATCCAGAATAAAATCAAACCAAGCCACTCGAAGTGCATAAACTGAGATCCTTAAAGACATAAGGTGTCCTTTGTACCAGTGATGGATTCTGAACCTAAAGCGAACAAAATCTGATGCTGAAGGCTTGCAACATGATGCTGTAGGGTGGAGGATGAAAAGCAATGCCATCATTCTACCCTCTTACCCCCTTTCCTATAGCTTAAGGAGTGGTTTCAAATGATCTGTAGACTACCTTGCTCCCAGTATAGAGGGTACCTCAAACATGTTCTGCACTCTCTTGGCTTCTGGATCAGACCTGCTAGGCTATTAACAGCTACTGCTCTTAATTAAACTGAAGAGCTACTAAGAGCTTAAAAGTATGCAGATCAGTGAAGGCCATCACAGTGGCATTTCATGGAGCTTCATCTGCTATTTCAGTTCTGAGACAAGATTGAGGCTGCAAATACTTTTCCATATTGTGTATAAAAATTTTTCTTGAAAGCCGATCCATTTCTCATAAGGGAATGCAGAGAGAGGTCTAACTGGAAAAAAAGGCATGTTGCTAGACATGCAGTATGGCTTTCATCCTTCTTTAGGATTAATGTTTGTAGAAATTGCACTGCTTCAATTAAAGCTAAAAAAGAAGAAACAACTGTGAAAATTATTAGCCTACATTTATTTTCAAAGCCAAATTTATTATTTGCAATCTTTCCTGAACAACACAAACATTAATTTACCTTTTTCCATGGTAATGTCTCCTTTCCTATTGCTTATTTACTACTGCAGGTCTATATCTTTTCATCTCTTCAAAGTCACTGGAGTGATTTACAACAGTCTTATCAATTTCATGTGAATGGTCTATGGAATGCTAGGATTTGGTCAAATTCTTTCCCACAAGAGGTTTCAATTTGTTCATCATCCCCTCCTGGTATCTGGTTTCGAGACATGATGTGCAGAATTACCTTTAATATCAGTTCTGCAGATACAATGCATTAGCAGAGAAAATTAGACACAATTCCTTTTAGATCTGATGTGCTGCCGTTGTCTTTAAGTTGTCAGGGTGTCAAATTAATGGCAACTGGAGAAGGTTGCCATGACTTAAGGGATCACTGTAAAAGGAAAAACAATCCTTTATATCTTTTCTGAGAGAAAGGAAGGCAGCTGTTACATATTGTTCTGCTGTGAAGCCCCCCCCAACATATTTTTACTTTGTTATGCTACCAGAGGAGATGTGTGTATGTATGTATATATATATAGGCATATATATAAAATTCCTCTTGTGAAATTAATGCAAAATAACATGTATGTGGTAACTTTAACTTAAAAAGCAGAAAATATATCATTTTAATCTTGATCAAATGAAGTTTTTTATCACGTACAACTTCAAAAAAGCTTGTTTTCCCCCAAACAACCTGAAAACACAGTATATCAGTTTCTATTGTTAGAACCATGCATTAAGTTATTAAATAATCTCATGAATATACACCTACAAATGGTGGAAATTCCTTTTTATGCAAAAAAAAAATCAAACCACACATGCTATGTAGTTTTTGCTCTGTTAATAACATGATTATTTTTATCTATTTATGTATTTACTCTTTGGGAAGTTGGGTTTTTTCCTTAGAATGTAGAATTATGAACGGTGCGTGAGGTCTTAATTTCTGCAGGAGAAACGCATTCTTAGAAAAGCAATTTGAGAATGATATTCGTACAGTACAAGAAGTTCACAAATGATCCTGGAAAGACTGGACAACTGGTCAAGGGCTTTTTGTGAGCTCGAGAAAGGATCTTCACATAGACCTTGATTAAGCTGGAGAAGGACTTCAGAGGTTAGGAGTCCTGGATGTATGGTTGTACAAATTGAGTGGCTGAGAACTCTTCAGTGGGTAGAAAGACAGCAAATGCTGTTGAAATCCTTAGGTGGAGAAAGCTAAAAATATGCAGATCAGATTGCACTGCTCTCAGGCTGGACCTAAATACTCTGGTCTCAGTCTATGTGGCTACCAGTTCATTTGGGTAAGTTTGCACGCCATCTTTTAAAAATGTTTTTAACAATGTAAATTTGGTGAGAAAGCCTACTTACATATTCACTTTATAGTGTGTATTTATTATGAAGTACAGACGTAATTAAAATGAATTGATGCATACATACAAACAAACAAAAAAAATCTACAGTGACACCTTGTAAGCAATAGTAGTTTTACTCTCCTCCCACAACACTTCACTTACTCTGCCTCTGAGAAAGCCTGAGTAAATACACAAGCTTTGCAATATGTCTAGAAGATTGGAGTCCTTGGTCTCTGTGCTACTGAATATCCTCCAGAACTCAAAGGTCCTGAAAATCTTCTACCTTGAGCCCCAAATTAAGGATCCTTAGGGACTGCCTGGTTAAGCACCGAAGCTGAGTTCATCTGCTGAGTCAAAGGATAAGGAAAGAATTGGTTTCTTAGGTAACAAGCCTCATATTAAACAGGATTTTATAAATCAAAACAAAACTCTCAAATTTCATCTGAAATTTAAAGTATGTTTTAAGAAGTTGAGATGTAATGTGCTCCACATGTGATATATAGCTGATTAAATACCCTACCATAGTCTGATTTAACAGATGTTTCGAGGGAGTATCTGGCTGTACCTGTGGCATTTTGGAGTGAAACTGCCATGTTTGCATGAATGACTGAGATAAGCTGCAATCAAAAAGAAAACTGGCAATGTTCTGGTCTCCTGCAATTGGAGTAAAAGGATTCACAGCCTCTGCTGTTAGACTGATATCAGAAGCATGACTCTGAGTTTGCCTACCTTTTACAATGAAGACCTGTAAGCCTTCTTTCATGAAAAAGCAAATATTAATTCTGATCCTTCCTCAAACTGCTTCCTCATACCAAACGATCAAATTTACAGGTACTGAGCTCCAGCCAGATAGCTTCTCCAAATCCTAGTTATGAGCTAGATGTTGGGAGAGCCAGCTGGTAACCACAGGGACTTCACAAAAACCCAGCACTGTTACCAGTATCACAAAGCTCCTGCTGTTGGAAACATCTTGTTTCTTATAGTGGTCTTCCACTGAGCAGGGCAAGTGCCAGAATAGACTGTCCATGAGGGATCCACTGAAGGTGGAATATGTTCATTTCTCCAATGCTTTAAAAACCTAGCAAGAAGCACAGCAATGTTATCAGCTTGCTAGCAATAGTTGTATAAAATCAGTTAACATGGCTAGTAATTGAAAGCAGAGATCATGAAAGTTTGATATTTTTTTTTTCCATTGCAAAAATTGTTAGACCTGCAATAAAAAAGTCTGTATTACCACCATACAGCTAATGTCAGTTTATCTTCATGACAGATATTTATTAATAGCAAGTAGATATAAGCTAGCCCAACTCGAGCAAGTCCATTACATGTAAACAAATTCCAACAGTCCTATCAGTCAGAATGAGTACCTCATGCCAGCTCTCAAAATAAAGACAAAAAGTCAGGAATCTAGGAAGGCTTTGAGTCTCAAAATCCAAAAATTACAGCCCAAAAATCCTACGTGAGGTAAATGACTGCCTAGCTCAGTAAGAATGTATATTCACAAAGCACTTTTCATTCCAATCCAAAAGGTTCCCTGAGCCTTCACTTCTGTATTGTGTAATAGGGTTACATTTACCCTAAGGAACTTGCTTCAAGAAATTAAGCAGACACCACCTTCATCACCTCAAGCATAACTGAAATTAGAGAAGAAAATCTGGAAATTAAAAATAAACCAACAACATTAATGTATTCATTAAAAGCAGTTTCAAAAGCTGTCTTTTATAAGTGATTGAACACCCTACCCGCTATACCAGTCAGCAAGGAAGTGTGAGACTTTTAATGTGTTTCAGATGATTTAGAAAGGACTTCACTCTCACACTTTCTGGGGAAACCCCCTAATGCATTGATTATAGGATAGTCCAGACAGGAGTATTCACCTTTCCTGTAGAAAAATGGAAAAGAATACAAGATCTATGGAATCGGAAACATGCAGGTAAGCAGGGGCATAACCTCAACATTATGACCAGGGCATGGACAGAGATAACTCCATGTTCTGGGCTCTGCTCCTGGAATTATATCCACTTTGTGGATTAGTTTTATTCTGATAACTGTTTGATGTAAGACAATGTAACTAAAAATTATATGTAAAACAGAGATTAGGGTGCTGACAGGAACATAATAGGCTTAAAATCATCTTGACTGATTTTTACCTTTTCTCTGGGCAAGTCCGCTTACTGCTAAGATACTGTGCAAAAAGTTATTACAAATACTGGTAATCTTTTGAAAAAAAAGAGGGAAGGTTACTCAGTTCTTGGGAAGAACAAATGTAGATACCAATCTTTAGGAGAGTTCTGGGCTCTGGGCCTGAAAAGAAAGGTAATGCTGGAGAACACAATTTGTATGCCCAAGCTCTAGAAATGCTAGAGCTTCAAACAGATCTCTACTCATAAGGTTTATCATCATCTAGCTTCAACTAGCTTTCTACTTAACATGGGCTTCTGTCTTTGCCAAGCCCTAGCCCTCCACCATCACACTAGAGGAAAAATGCACTCCTAATTCTGGGTTTAGAATCTGCTGTGGATATCAGGCTCCAAAAAGTTAGGCTTTCCTGACCAGCTCACAATTTCTTCAATATTTTATTGAATTGGACTCTTAGCCCAAGGATCAAGTTGCCAAAGCTGAAAACAATTAGGAAGGACATCTTTTGAAAGGACTGAATCAGAAAAAAGAAATAATCATATGGAACCTTTTGATAACATTTTATTAGAATCCCAAACTGCAGTGTTACAAAAGAGGAAAGAAGGAACCAGAGGTTATGAAAACAACAGTAAAGTTAAGCGGAGATGAAAGCAGCTAGAAAAATAATAAAAACATGTATAACAGTTGAAAGAAAGGAGAAGTTAATTACAACAAATACAGAGGCAAGGAAAAGCAGGAGACTGGTAAAGGAATTGAAAGAATACAAAGATAAAAGAATATTTAGCTGTGAAGAACTGGGAAGTTTTTAAGTAAATTGAAACAGAAATTGTCCTCACAATGACACAGGCTCATTGCTAGGTGGATATGTTTAGACTCACCAATAATAATATGGAAAAGGCAAAAGTGTCTACTAAATATTTCTACTTTGTAGGAAAAGAATGAGGATTATGATAAAAAAATTCTGTTTCATACGTAATACAGAAAAACTCTTTTAATAATTATTTGAATAACATGGAACTCCTAGGAGACTACAAGAAAATGAACAAGGGCAGGAAAGGGTAAACAAGAAAGGTGGGGTAAATACAGTCATGTTAACCTGACATCAGTCCTGAGGAAAACAATGAGATGACTGGTATGAGACTCGATTAATAATGAAAGGACAGAAATATAATTAATGCCAATCAATGTGGTTTTGTGGAAAATAGATCTTGTCAAACTAATTTGATATTTTTCTGAGATTACAAGTTGGGTTGATAAGGTAATAATATTGATACAATATACTTAGACTTTAACAGAACATTTGGTTTCATGCACAGAATGCATTGGTTAAGAAGGATACAAAATCAACACGGCACACATTAAGTGGATTAAAAACTGTCTATCTGACAGACCTCAAGATGTAAAAATAAATAGGATATGATCAGCAGGTAGTTCTATTTCTAATAGGACCCTGTAGGTCATGGTCTTGAGCTGTTATTTCTGAAAACATTTATTGATAATGTTGGGACATTATAAAATTAACTTCTTTGAGGCTTACAGGAGACAAAAAGACTGGAAAGTAAAAAAAATAGAGGCAACAAATTACTGAAGCTATATTTAATAAAAAGCTTGATGTATGTTCTTATCACATGATTGCTCATACTCTTGGCTCCCTTTTAACACACCTTTGTCTCAGGCTCCTAGCATATACATCGATCTTGCGGTAGAGTATGCTCAGGCATAGGATAAATCCTACAGTCTTTTTCTGCAGCTGATATCAGGGTTCTCTGCTTGGCACCTTTTCATCACTTTGGCATCTTCAGCCATGGATGGAGGGAAGAGGAGCTGGATTTGAGAAGTGATTTTGGCCAAGTGAATGTGTAGGCAGAAGTGGGCCTTGCTAGTTGGCAAGGGACCCTTGACAGCTTGGACTATGTGAAACCCAGGACAGTGTGAGCTTCTCTGAGCAATGCGGTAGCTTACCTGGAGAGCTTGGGAGAGGTAGCTTTCATAGAACAGAAAATAGCTATTGAGCACTGCTTCTGGCACTGTGTGTATAGCACCGAGGAGCTGAACATCTTGCAAATCTGGGACCACCAACAGAGAATGGAGAAATTTTTTTTTCCTGGGTGTGGATGAGAATTTTTCTCTTCTTTCTTGAGGTGACAGAGCTGTCTGTGGAATGTCCAGCTCATCCACAAAATGTTGGCATCAGCCTCTGGCATAAACCTTATGACCCCAATGGGTGATTTCCCTCAGCAGTAAATCACTTTGCAATGCACCCATCTAAAATTAAGATCATGCTGATGGAAGTGTGCACAACAGACACCCTAAATAGTCAGAAATATAATGCAATCACTCAAACTCTTTGCTTTAGTATTACATTTGCTCCAAAAAACAGGATCTTTAGATATCCAAAGGAAAGTTACACTCTAATATCAAGAAGCAGATGTCCTCCTGATTACACCAACTTCCTATTCTGTATGAACATTTCTTCAATCTTTGGAAGCTTTCCTTAGCGTGCAGTCTTGCTTTTCAGAGGCCTTATCACAAGAGGCTAGAGCTCGGCTGGACCAGATCATGTTCTGTATCTGAGCTCCTACTACTTCAGCAGAATGAATTCACTCAGTGTTTGGGGGTTTGGCCCTGGAGTGAGGCTCAAAGTCGAGAAGGCTGCAGAACAAAAGAAATAATTTAAATATAAGTCTATGTGTTATTGTAGGCTTGAAGCATTGTATATGAGATATTACAGATTTGAAACCAACAGACATAGAAAATTAAGGAATTATTCCTAGCCCAGATATTGAAAAAAAATGAAGCTGTCACTGCCTCAAAAGCTGGTCATTTCTGTTAAGCACTAACAGCTCCATTTTCAAATACGATTATAATTGTTATTGCTCCTTTGCACCTTCAACTCTGCCTCCCAAAGGCTTCCTCCTTCACATCTTTCCTCCTCATCCCATGATGGAAAACGAGCACTGAGGTTTTTGGCAGGTGGTGATGGAAATGTAGTGCTCTTTGCTACCCCTACTGTGTCTAATTGTGGGCGTAATAGCATGAGTTCCCACAGCAGGCCCTTAGAGAAGGGACCCTTCCCAAAGGGCCTGGTCATCACTTCAGATCACTTCAGTCATCACGTCCATTCAGACCTGAATGGAAAACAAACCTGAAGGATCTTGTGCAACTTTTTTATTTCAGACACTTCTTTCCTAAAGGAGCCGTTCTTGTCTGCAGTCTGCTTTGTCATACTCTCCCACTCACATGGCAGAAACTGTGCAAGCTCCATTGGGTGGGCAAAATCCCAGTCCTTTAGCTGGCACTTCTCCAGCTGGAAGCAGAGGCACCAGTCTTCTCAGGATCATCTGCTGGCCAACTCTTCTAAGCATGCTGTTGCATAGTCTTATCAGACACTTTTCTGGGTGGAGCAAAGAGGTATTAGTGGGATTTCATCAGTCTTTGAAGCTTTCTAACATGAAAAAGAACAATTTTGTCCTTCATTTAAACTCCCCACAATTCAGGTTGCCCCATTAGGCTCCTCAGACACATCTGCCTAGCAAGCCCGTGGTTTGCAGCTTTTATCTTACTGTGCTGACTGGAATCTCTAGTTGATTTTGTGCTGAGACCAGCAGTTACAGGAGACCTCTCTTCAGACTGTTTTCCCCAGGCTTAGTACAACAGTGGTACAGGGTAGGGAAAGGGCAGGTAGCATTTGAGGTAAGCGTTTTGCACTAGCAGCATGTCACTTCAACTGCTGGAGTAAGACAGTGGGAAAGAAAAGGCTTTGGAGGAGAGCAGATGAATTTATCTGCCTGCAACCTTTGCTGAACAGCAGACAAATGTGTCTATTTTACCTTATCCCTGTGTGACATAGAGTTTCTATTGAAGACACTGCATTTTTGGAACTGCTACAGTTGAAGAGTGATGTGCCTGTTCTCCCTACTTGAAATCCCCCACAACCATTCCTATTTGAGCTAGAAAGCTAGAAGCCTGGTCACAATATGGTAGTTCTGGGAAAATCCCAGGATTGTCAGCTATACAGGGATTGTTTTATTAACGAGTACTTCTCCAGAAATTGAGACATCATCTAGAATTTTTGCCTAATTTAAGGTTTAACTACATTATCTTTGAGAAATTACCTGTGAGGAAAGGCTGACAGGTTGATAGAGCAAAGCTTGGGGCAGTAGCAGGTGACCAGGACTAGGCATTTTCTATTCTATGTAATATCCTACCTGATAGCTTGAAATATTGGTCAGTTTGTGAAGGCTTTTTTGCTTGGAGGAGCTGCCAAGATCTGTTTCTCTGCCTCTGTTTACGTCCTGGAGGATTTCTGAGGGTGTTCTTTGTCTCTGGAATCTCTGCTTCAAAGAGGCACTGCAAGTCTCTATTTGCAAACCTTCCTTTGAACCTACACTGGATCTCTCTGGCACTCTCTTACACTGCATGGTGAAAACTTGGGCAGGAAAAGACAATCAGAGTTCCTGATATCAAGTCGTCACCAGATAAATGTAAGTGAAATCTTTGAAAGTGTAAAATCGGGGAACTGGAATTTTAATGAACAGTTTAGTGAACAGTTATATGGCCTCCATAGGTTTACCTGCCTGTGTACTCCATGCAATGCAATGTCCACAATTGGAGAAACAAAGGGAGAAAATAAGGAAAACAAGAAGGGAGTGTGTTTGTGTCTACAGAATTAGCAAGGAGGCACAGGGAAGAAAAAATAGAAATAATGTGATAACTGAGAGGGTTGCAGCATCCCAAGTTACTTTCTTGACATTACATCTGAACAGCTGCTAGATTTAATGATGCCTGTAGCTTACCTACCTGTAGGTAGGAATGGGCAGCCCTTTCTGGCTGTCTAAAAAGATCCTTGCCTTGCGTGTAATACAAATATATCTCACTTTGGCAGATGAACAGCCAGATGTTATGGTGTCGTGGTTTAACCCCAGCTGGTGACTAAGCACCACACAGCTGCTCACTCACTCCCCCCTGGTGGGATGGAGGAGACAATCAGAAGAGTAAAAGTGAGAAAACTTGTGGGTTGAGATAAAGACAGTTTAATAAGTAAAGCAAAAGCCGCATATGAAAGCAAAGCAAGACAAGGACTTCCCGTCGACAGGGGTGTTCAGACATCTCCAGGAAAGCAGGGGTCCATCATACCTAATGGTTACTTGGGAAGACAAACACCATCACTCCGAATGTCCCCCCCTTCCTTCTTCTTCCCCCAGCTTCATATACTGAGCATGATGTCATATGGTATGGAATATTCCTTTGGTCAGTTGGGGTCAGCTGTCCCGGCTGTGTCCCCTCCCAGCTTCTTGAGCACCCCCAGCCTACTCGCTGGTGGGGTGGTGTGAGAAGCAGAAAAGGCCTTGACTCTGTGTAAGCACTGCTCAGCAATAACTAAAACATCCCTGTACTATCAACACTGTTTCCAGCACAAATCTAAAACATCGCCCCATACTAGCTACTATGAAGAAAATTAACTCTATCCCAGCCAAAATCGGCACATATGGTAAGCACAGATGTAATAATAAGGATAAAATAAGCGTGGGTGTCTATGTTGTTTGAGAAATAATATACGGCCACTAATGGAAAACAGTACAATACATCTGATAAAGAAGGCAAAGCTCAAGTTGTGTAATATGAATGTTATAAATGAACATAGTATGAATGTATCAGATACTATAAATGAGCAGACCACAACAGCATTTACAACTGCCATACTGAATTTCAGCTCAGTGTAAGATATGCCCTTAACGTGTCCTTAACTTCTGCATTTTCTGGATCTTTTCAGTATCTGTATCTTTAACGTTGCTTTCAGTGGAGCTGAGATGCTACAACAGTCAAGCAATTTTAATTTTGGCCAAAACCCGCCTCCAAAACAGTAAATTTTCTCTGCTGGTATTTGATATCCTCATCATGCTTCTGGATGTGAGACTTTTATTGCTGACCCTAGGCAAACACCAGTGCCAAGACATGCTTGTGATTCATTGTGCCCTTCCTCTTGGTGTTGCAAAAGTTGTATGACTGAGGTGGCAAAAATAAAGGGGAAAAAAAGCATTTTGCTACAATAGAGAAAGACAAAAAGGATAATGTTGAAAAAGAAAAGACTAAGATCAAAAAAGAAGTTAGCACAGCTAAAAACACGAGCAGAGGGTCCTCGGACCAAAATATTTAAGAATTATTCAGTAGCTTGGCTATTCAGGCACATATTTAAGTGTCACAAGAAAAGTGCCTTTGGAATAATTTTTGGAAAGTAGTATATTGACTTCTATACCACATCACAATTTTCTTTTTTTCAGTGAACAGAGTACTGCTTGAGCCAACAGGTAAAGAAATTGCCAGAAGAGAGGATTATCACTGTTAACGTTAGTGGCAGGGAACCAGGGTGGCAACAGACATCAGCAGCACCTTTACAAACACATTGGATAAGGAAAGTCAGCAGGATTGATCTGAGGAGATGGTCTACATGTGATTTTAATGCTATCAGGACTTATGTGATAGTTCTTCTTGAGCAATGAAGGGACCGGAGTAAAAGGCACTAGAGTACTTAGGTACCAGTCCCATGAACCAACAAATCTGAAGCCAAGCAGCTGCCTGCCTTCCTGTGAGGTGAAGGCTGCAGATGAAGGAGAAATAATCACAACTGGGGAATCCTGGTTAGCCAGCTCCCCTGATCAGGGAACAGCAGGGGAAGGGCCCTGATGAGGAAATATAATCTTTCTAGTTTCAGAAACCTGGATGAATTCCCTTCTCCCATATGTCAAATGTAAGGGTCTCAGCAACAGCATTTTTCAGCTTATACATGTGTAGCACAGCTATTTCTTATCGCAGTTAAGAATCTACTGAAGCTTCTCTTCTTTGAACCAAAAATGTAAATATGGAATATCTATTCCTATTAATAATATTTGTGTTGCATATCCTCTAAGTGGTTTGTCTACACATTGATTTATAACTAGTCATTTACCTCAGGCATTATAAGTCTTTGAAAAGGATCTGACAAGACAGCATCTAAAATGAAAATGGAAGATCTGTCCCATGGAAAAATTTGTTATATACAATAATTTTCTAAAATAATTTCCTTTCTGTAATGAAATATTACACATTGAAACAGACACCATTTAAGAATTAATACATTTATACATTCACTAAATACTAAGCATTCAGTTGTGATGTAGCTAGCAATCAGAGAAAAATTATGATATATCAGTCATTTCTTAATTATTCTAATTGCTTGGTAAGATGTTTGCAAGTTATTAGGTTAAGAAACATGCTGCTAACTGGTATTGGAAGGTTGTTCTTTTACCAGCTGAAGAAGACAACAACTCTCCATTGTTCTCTACAAGAACGAATTTTCTCAAAGGTCACCTGTAACTAAATCTCCAACACAAAGCTGTGACTAGTTTCATTGTTCTTGCACTGCGTCGGCTAAATCAGATCTTCAAAAGATTTAGTTTATGTATTGGTAGTAATATTAGTTGTCACAAAAACTTTGTCCTGAGTAGATGAGACCTTCTTTGGTCAAATTTTCTTAGGCCAATTGCTTGGCCTGTCATATCCTAAAGGCACTACCTCATTTTGTACTGTCATAGTTCACTTCCAGTGCTAGCTATGATGTAACTCTATACTTGTACCTTAATGAAATGCTTGTCATTACCTTGTCATGGTTATAATTTCTGAAATGATTTTGGGGTTTTGTTTTGGGTTTTTTTTGTTTGTTTTGGTTTTTTTTCAGATGTCTTAGCTGCAAAGTCTGTGAAAAGTAGGTTCTGATTAGAATTTTTTTTTCCTTTCTTTTCACGCCTTGTGGTAGTACAGTCTCTTACAATGAGACAATTATTTTCTGGTCAGAAACTCTTACCTCCTTCACATTCTATTTAACTTGAAAACCAGCTGGGACTTCAGAGTTGTTCTTAAGTTCAGCATCTTGTCATATACTTGAGTACACTTTGATTGATACAGATACAAAGTTCATGTAACCATACAAGAAAAACATTATAGACTCATGGAGAGGCAATTGTCATCAGCAAGCCCACGTACCTGGTCTGAGATGAATTTCCAGATCAAAATGTGTATTTCCTTTTTGCTTTTTGACAGAGAGTAGTACTTGACAGGTTTCTGGTTCTTCAGAAGTCTCTTGATGGCTGGAAGAAGTGACAGCCCTCAGATCGGAATGGAGTGCAACAGGCTACTGTGTTCTTGTACATATCAAAGCGCTCTTTCAAACCTGAACCCTCTTTACTGAGTTAGAAAATGTATAGTGGGAAAAATGATTGTTAACTTTAAGTATCACAGATGAATGTTAAATATTCAGGTTTCGATGCACTGTGCAAGAATCTTAGGCTGCTAAAGTTGGTCTGAATATCTTTCAGGAGACAGCAAGAAGGAAAATATTTTTTCTGTATTTGATAATATATTGTTAGCAGCATATGCAGTTTTCCAAATATTTCTTTGACAATTTTGATAGAATTCAAAATTGTGAAGACTTCCTCTTTCTTGCAATATCCCATTTATTGAAAAGGTAGGCAAAATTTTAAAACTAATGAACAATTTTAAGATGAAAATTGTTACCTCTCGCAAGGTGCAGAATGGACTCTCTTTTTATATTTTTTTTCTTTTTTGGAAAAAAAAAGTATTTTTAAATGTTTTTGTAGACCTTTAAACATTTTTGTAAAAATAACCTAGCATTTCCTGTCCATTTTTTAAAAAAATTCAGAAGCTGCTGAATGCTTAAGTAACATTTTTCAACAAAGTTACAAACACTGATAAAGGTGCTATGTAGATTTAAGTTCTTTATTTTCATACAGTTATCTGAATCATAAGAAGCATTACATTTAGTACTTTGGAATTGTGCTATTTTGATCAAGAGTGCACGTGCATGTCAAAACATACAGACATACAGTGTGGTTTGTGAAAGAGATGTCACACTTGGCTTCAGCTGCTGATACTTCTCATTGTTGATGGCTCTCAAAAGGAGCCATGTAACCTGCAGGCCAGGGATTACCAGGGATCTAACCCAGGGTCCAGCCTTATGAAGCACCACCTTAGCCCTGCTTTATGGCATATTAATGTTGTTGGGCTGTGAGAGAGTACATTGGCTAACTCTGTGCAGGACAAGAAAAGTAAAACCAGACAGCAGTAACATTGTTGACAGTGAAAAAAAGAGGAGCGCTGGAAGCTGATCACTCATTAAGACTAAGGATTGATGTGTTTCAAGGCTGATACTTCCCCACTTGACTAACAACTTCGATACTCACAGGGGTGGTGAGCATACTGATGTTTTGTATAGTAGTTCATTAATCCACGAGCATGCCATCTATGCTGGGTATTATGCAATATATGTTTAAAATGAAAATGGAAATGTCATGTACTCAAAAACTACATGTAATCCTGCTTGCAGAGACTCTGTCCATGGTAAAAGATACCCAAGTAAAAGTGATTCAGTGGAGACATGAACATTTTAATCATCCTGGCATGAATCTGGGATGATAGATGCCTTAATACCTAAACATTTTTCCTTAGGGCTTTTGCAGTCCTTTTTTTAATGCAGGGGTCCCTTTCTACTTATTCAGACGCTGGTTATGGCACCCCAGACTGGGTATTGATTGGTAAGAAATTGAAACAAATTGGCATGTATTGCTGGTGGTTTGGATTGAGCCATCACAATATTTGAATGAAACTTTGGGATCAGCTCAGAAATAAGCTTGCTGCCGGAGAAGAAATATTCACTTAGCTATTGTGTGTTATTCATTTATCTACAAAAGGAAGCAATTTAGTGGGATATGGGGATAAATTTACCCTTCTGAATTAAGTAACACCTACCTGTTTGGGTACAGGTGGAACCTGTCAGCTCTTTCTGCCTTATTCTGACAATGAGCATGGAATAAGGAGGGCAAAACAGTTGAATGAAGGAATCTAGCAGATGAGTTAACCAGATTATATCAAAGGCTGTTTTTTTGAGTTGCTTAAAGGATTGACTGACCAAATATTGTGTGATGACTTAGGCTTGTGCGGCAGTGTGCAGTATCTTTTTAAACAGGTCTGATATTTTCTTTATTGCCACTTAAACAAGGTTTCATTAACCCAAGATACCTGGCAGGAAATGATCATCTGGATTATTTGTATTCTTCAGAAGGAAGCTTGCAATGTAAGTCTTTTTTTCCAGTTGGTACCGACTTGGTCTGAAGCATGCAAAGAAACTGGAAGGCATTCATTGACATGTGCAGGTATGAGAGCACAATACTCAAAAGTGTTTTACCAAGATTATAGTTAGGGAATTGCCACCTCCAGTTTGGGGAGCCCAAGGGAAATGCTTTGAGGTTTTCTGAATTTTGTTTTTGGAACTCTGAAGATAATTAGCAACCAAGCATCCTGGTAGTTCGTAATATATCAGTAAGAACTGTGGTTTATGACTTCTGTGTTATTTTTCTCTCAGGGGTACCTCGACTCTTTAAGATGTATTATTGGAGATCAAGACTGGCCTACAAGAATGCCTGGCCTTTGTTTTTCAGTGATGACTTGTACCTGTTGCATTACTTGTACCACAGTCTCCCTATGACTCAGCTTCCCATCTTTAATAATGACATTTGACCAACTTCATGGAGATCTCCTGAAATCTAGGGTTGAAATGCCAAATACTGTCATTACTGAGGAGCAGAACTAACCATAATTTCTTTAATTGAAATTATAAAGATAATTTAGTATGAAAATATTGATTATTCACGCAAGACAAAAGAGGGTGAAACGTCACCATTTTTTTCTTACTAGCATTTAACAGGCTTTTCTAGGGACCTGGGGCACTGGGTGGGAAACCAAAAAAAAAGAAAATGTCAGTTTTTACATACAGAATTCCCCAAGTCAAAACTGATTCAGATGTCTTATACTCGTCTCCCCAGGTGAGAGGAGATTTTCTCCACCAAAGTGTCAAAAGCACTGAAAAGAGCTAATTTTACTAGGTTTTTTTTTAATGTGTGAAATAAAATGTTCCACATTGCCCTGTTTAACAGTACTGAGACAATGCCCATCTGTTCTAGCAATGGGGATCTCTCTGATGGAATGTCTCCCCTCAATTCAACATACATAAACATCATGTGGAAATTGAATTCTTATTGTAACTGGTAAACAATAGGATTTTAAAAGGTCTGAGGATAAGATTAACATATTGTTACAATAGTGAAGTTTGATTTAAGCAATTCTGATTTCTTGAGAGGGTTCTTCATATAGTATCTATTTTACATGTGATACAAACCCCAACTGAGACTGCAAAAAAAGTTATCGCTCAAACATTACTTTCTAATTAGCCACAAGAACAATTAGGAAATGTTTCAGGTAACTTTAATCTCTCTGCCTGGCTACACATTGTTCATTTTTTAAGTCAACGGGTACACGCTGATATTTTAAAACAGATCTCTGTATGCTAATTTTCCTATTTCCCCATCTAAAAGACTATAGCTTCCTGACTGTTAATTCCAGTTGACAGTGAATGGGTTTGTTTCTTATCCACCTCAAAATAATGTATTGTTGCGAAGTGATTTATAATAAACAGTATCTAGGAAAAAACTATGATGCTGATCAGTTTTGACAACTAAAAATGCATTATTAATGGAATAATAACATTGGAAGCATCTTAAAAACAAGCTGATTGTGAGGAGTTTATTTTTCTGTTCAGACCAGATTCATTCTTCTAGTTTAGAGATACATCCTGGTGGACTGGTCATTACAGAGAAGAATGCCAAAATTATTGCATGTTAGAAAGTCTTGTGATGCTGCCTGTCAAATATAGAATGATAGGTACACTTAAAATAAAGTCAGATACATTATTCCCATTAAAATCCACTTTTACAATATCTGGTTTGACATATAGAATAGATATTTTAAGTGGCTATATATGTCAGAAAGTGAAATTGCCTTAACTGCTTGATTTTACTTAATCGCTATTGATAAAAGATACCATTTCTTTTTCCTCTATGCACAGTCATATATGAATATAAATACTGCAACAAATATTTGAATAAAAATGCAGCTCAGTGCATGTCTCTGGCATTTTTGCTATTGAAGTAAATGTAATGCCAAACCTTGAAGTGAAACTACATATGAATTCATCCTCTGCAATTGTAACAGAGGAGAAGTAGTAATATAAATTTGCAATATGCTTACTCATGCATTTAAGGTGTAGTATCCTTGATATGATTTGCATACACAACACCATATTTAAAGCTCATATTTTAAATCAGGATGAATTCTAAGCTACTGTTGTTATGTAATTCACTGAAAATATTTATGCCAATAGTCAAATTATGATGTCTTAACAGCCGTTCTCTAGGAAGACCAGTTTACTATCGTTATTGGATTTTATATTAATTATAGTACGTACTTTACTGAATTTGCTGAAGTGCTTTGCTGGATATTCTCCAAACACTAACAGCCAAATGAAATTATATAAAAAGGGTCAGCTATATTTAAGGGTATGTGAAAGTGCTTTAAGAGACTGGTTATAATTAAAGAGGTTGTAAACCAACACAGAGTGCAAATGTCACTGCACACCTATGCTTTCCTTAACTTACATAATTGGAAGGAATTTATCAAGAATGACTCAATGAAATTTGAGAGCCTGATAAAGGATATGCCTAAAATCTTTAATAAGCATTTTTGCAATTTTAAGTAATAGAAAAATAGTCACGTCTATCATATTCAGCACAAAACACCATGCATAAAATGCTTCCCTAAATGCACGTAACATTGCTTGGATAAGAACAAACAACATTAATAGCTTAAAAGCGATGTAGTTGAGAAAGAAGAGCAGGCATATTTTGCCCTCTTTCCCTAGGGCTCCTGGGCCTCACTTCTTTATATACTCTTAAGAGTAAGTATGTGTTTATAAGGAAAAGGATTGGTAGTCTATGTGCTACCATCATTGCTGCTTTATCCAGCATCTTGGACTGCTGAGGTATGAATCTGCTCCTAACCAGGGGTAGGATAGTCAGTGGAGAAAGCAGGTTGCCAAGAAGGACAGTTTTAAGGATGGGGAACCCTAGCAGAAAAATAACGTGTAAAATTCAGATTTAGGAGCTAATATGCACAAATTTTCAGGAAAAGACTACTTGAACTAAACCTGCCAGGATCTTTATCACTGGGTTATTCCAAAGGCAAATTCCTGTTTTTCCCATTTGATATGTATGTAAGTTAGAAAAGGAGTGTTTAACCCTTTTCTGATGCAGTCTTATAGTACCATTAAAGCTGCATGGTCTACTTGAAAGCAGTTATTCTTTTAAAAATTTCATTTTAAACTAACAAAACACATAAAACTCTGAAGTAGTTTGTAGGAAAAAAAAAATAATTACTTTGAGAAAAAAAGTCGGTTCTGGGTATATTCCAGTTTCTTTTTATTTTTCATGAAGTTTTTGGATGTATTTCCCTCAAAAAGAATTCATTCATAACCTCTTTTAAACAATGGATTTCATCATAAAATACCATAAACTAATTTTTTCCTCAGCCAAAATAAAGCCAAGGTCCTTTGTGTTTCTGTGTTATGGCAAGGAAAGGAAATCACGTTTAGCTTGGTGTGCTCTCACACTATATCAGCAAAGCCTGGAGAAAGAATATTCTACATATTGGTAGACACGTTCAGAAAATTAACTTCCACAGTTGTGATTATGATATCTGAAGATGGCTTATATTTTCAGCCAGTTGAGGAATAAAAAAAAAAATCAGTAACTTTTATCTACAGTAGAAACTAAAGGTTTAGGTCCATACATAAAATAAAATATGGTCACTTAGGTGATGACAAATAATTAAAAATGTGGATACAGTAGTGATGTATTAGAGGAAGAGTTCTGATAACAATGTTGCAATTAAAAAATGCAGATTATTTAATAATTTGATAGGTGCAATAATTGTAGAAATTCTGCTCACAGAACAGATAAATGGTATCATTTCTCAGGTAACACTATCCATTATATTTGAAAAGTCGTGGCAGTCCGGTGAAGTTCCCACTGACTGGAAAAGGGGAAACAAAATGCCCATTTTCAAAAAGGGAAGAAAGGAAGACCTGGGGAACTACAGGCCTGTCAGTCTCACCTCTGTGCCCAGCAAGATCATGGAGCAGATCCTCCTGGAAACTATACTAAGGCACATGGAAAATAAGGAGGTGATTGGTGACAGCCAACATGGCTTCCCTAAGGGCAAATCGTGCCTGACAAACCTGATGGCCTTCTATGACAGGGCTACAACATTGTTGGATAAGGGAAGAGCATGTCATCTACCTGCACTTGTGCAAAGCATTTGATGCTGTCCTGCACGACATCCTTGTCTCTGAATTGGAGAGACATGGATTTGACAGATGAACCACTTGGTGGATAAGGAATTGGCTGGATGGTCGCACTCAAAGAGTTGTGGTCAACAGCTCAATGTTGATGGAGACCAGTGGCGAGTGACGTTCCTCAGAGGTTGGTATTGGGACCAATGCTGTTTAACATCTTTGTCAGTGGCATGGACAGTGGGTTTGAGTGCACACTTAGCAAGTTTACTGATGACACCAAGCTGTGTGGTGCAGTTGACATGCTGGAGGGAAGGGATGCCATCCAGAGGGATCTTGACAGGCTTGAGATGTGGGCCTGTCCGAAGCTCGTGAAGTTCAACAAGGCCAAGTGCAAGGTCCTGCACATGGGCCAGGGCAATCCCAAGCACAAATACAGGTTGGGCAGACAATGGATTGAGAGAAGCCCTGAGGAGAAGGACTTGAGGGTGTTGGTTGATGAGAAGCTCGACATGAGCCGGCAATGTGCACTTGCAGCCCAGAAAGCCGGCTGTATCCTGGGCTGCATCAAAAGAAGCATGACCAGCAGATCGAGGGAGGTGGTTCTCCCCTGTTCACCTGAACATACATCCGCTCTCGTGAGACCCCACCTGGAGTACTGCGTTCAGCTCTGGGGCCCCCAGCATAAGGACATGGACCTGTTGGAATGAGACCAGCGGAAGGCCATCAATATGATCAGAAGGCTGGAACACCTCTCCTATGAAAAAAGGCTGAAAGAGTTGGGGTTGTTCAGCCTGGAGAAGAGAAGGCTCTGGGGAGACCTTACAGCAGCCTTCCAGTACCTGAAGGGGGCCTACAAGAAAGCTGGAGAGGGACATTTTAAAAGGGCATGTAGTGATAGGACAAGGGTTAATGGCTTTACACTGAAAGAGGGTAGATTTATATTCAACATAGGGAAGAAATTCTTCACTATGAGGGTAGTGAGTCACTGGAACAGGTTGCCCAGAGAAGCTGTGGATGCCCCATCATTGGAAGTGTTCAAGGCCAGGCTGGATGGGGCTTTGAGCAACCTGGTCTAGTGGAAGGTGTCCCTGCCCATGGCAGGGGGGTTGGAACTAGGTGATCTTTAAGGTCCCTTCCAACCCAAACCATTCTATGATTCTATGATTCCATGAACACTTAATATTTATAGAAGGCACTTACAGATGAAATGGCAAGATCACTCAGCATCTACACTTATCCTCCTGTACTTAAAGGAGATTTCGATAAATATTTTTAGGTTATATTCCTTTTTAAAGGTTAATATCCATTCTATCACCAAGATGAGCCAGGGCAAAATTTCATGAATATACACCTGTAGAAAATGCAAAAACAGGTTGGAATGTGTGCGGGTCAGATTACTGTATGTCCAACTACCAACTTCCATGCACAATTACCCAATTTCTGTGTGCCAATCCCGGTCTGCAGACTAACAAGCAAATGTGTGTGAGTGATCCCGTGGGCTGAAAATTTGGCCCTAAATGAATACATGGTGAATAATAAGCTCTACAAAGAATTTATGTTTCTTTAACCAATAATGAACAATAAATAATGACAAATTTCATTTTATGTTCCTTTTATTTGAAAAGACTAACAATCCAGTTCATTTTTCTCATTTGACTAATGTTAAATAGTCAACGAATTTGATCACTTTATGAACATACCTAATGTCAAACAGGCATAAGCATCATTAAGGAACAAAGGTACAAGTCTAGAGACGTGAATTCTATTTTTGGCTCTACATAGGCTTCCTGTGTGACCAAGGGTGAATTCAGCTAGGACCAGATTTGTAAGGAGTGAGTATAAACATCTCTGTTATGCCATTTCTTAACTTAACTAGTGATACTACTATTTTGCAATTTCACAGGGTTACTATTTAGTTTCATTAGGGAGTGTTTGTAAAGTATTTTGACTTTTGCTGTTGAAATTTTTGAAAACCTGAATTTGAAAATGAAAAACAGACAGCAAAAAACAAACTATATGACATTAAAATATTACAGCAAATCTAAAATATTCATGAAACAGGCTTCTGTAACTTATGCCAAAAGTAATACACAAACTTCTTTCTTGTAGGGTCTTTAAATAAAGGTTTTCTTCTTATGTTAGTGGGATATGTTGCATAATTCACTTGCCAGCTCATCACTTCTTGCTTAAGAAGACATCATAAACAATGCTCTCTCTGCAAGTTAAATACCTCCTTATCCTCTCTGTCACCATGTTGTCTTTTGCTGTACACAATGCATATGCATATCTGTACTAAAATATGTTAATATATATTGAGATTTCATTAAGAAAAATATGTTGAGAAAACATAAATATTTAACTGATACTGGGAAAAGAAAAAGTTGCGTATGCGGCCTTAGTTCTGTCCCATTTTTTCAATGAATTATGAGAGACTTTAATTTCAAGGTCATCTTGTATTTCTCAAGAATGAAATATAAAACCATATGCTTTTTTTATGCTGAGGCAAATATAGAGTATCATGCAGTACTTAATACAGACAAGCAACCATTTAAATTGTAGTTTTCAAAATATGCCACAAGTTAAATGCAAAGGTGCAGAAATAAGACCTTTGCTGGTCTAATTTTTTGATTCTGCAATTAGATAGAAGTCTTTTCCCCAACTCAGTCTAAGGGACTCAGCATTCGTTGTTGTCAAAAATTATGTGGCATTAGCCTAAATTATTAGAAGATGTGTTTGGGAAAAAGCATCTTGATAAACATTGGCTGTTTTGATTCTACCCTAGGTGTTTCATACCATACTGACAGTGTAAAATAATTAAAAATCTGCTCTGCATCACTTGCATCACAGCAAGTAGAGTCAATATAACCAGTTGTCTATTGAACTAACTTAGTCTTCTAACACAGAGGGGGTGGGAGGACAAGGTTGAGGATCCTTAAATTATGATGGGGGCTCAACAAACTAGCCATATTCAGCTAGTCACACAGGTGCTGTCCAGCTCTCCCTTCCTAGAAGAGACTGGGACTGAATGTGTATAAACCCTCATGAGAAGAAGCAACAGTTGAGAATGAAAAAGACAAAAAAGAAATAAAGAGGATACACTTCAGTCACAGAAAACATTGCATACAGTACATGAAGTTGTATGTAGCATTTATGCATCTAAACCTAAGCTGCACATGTGAAAATGATCACTCTGTGATGATTTTAATGTACTTTCCATATCTGAGTGCTTCTTTTGTCCTCTTCCACTAATCCACGTCTCCAAGGATTTATTCTTACATTTCAAGCCTACATGGAGCCTCTAACAGCTATGATCTTTTACTTTCAACCTGTTACACAGATGGTCCCTCCATGCCTTTAAATCTGACATTTCCTTCCAGTATCATACTGGTCTGAAGTCCATCCTGGGCAAGGTTTAAACCATGACCCAATAAAAGTTTTCCTGTGCATGTACACAGCACAGTTTTAAAATCTGGTGTCACGCAGCTCTTCCAGGGTTACAAACAGGAGCTTTTTACAAGTGGGGAGAGAACATTTCTAACTTCCTACAGGCAACTGGCACTTGCTTCTTTCCCTGAAAGGCTTCAATGAAAGATAATATTGAAATGCTGCTTTTGGGTAGAGAAAACTGTTTTGGGAGGTGAATCAGTGCATGTGTGTGAGACAAAGAGAAAGAAAGAAAGAAAAACAGAGGGAGGAATGCCAGCAAGTATAATATATGTGTAAGAAAGGTAAAGGTAATGCTGAAGTCGATGTTTTCTGAACTTGTCTGTGTAAGGCATGCAGTATTTCAGAGATAAGACCAGTTCAGTGCTGTTGATCAGATAAATGTTGCAATTGACCTAGTTTGAGGAAAGATGAATTGTCAGGCAATTCCTAACTCCATTAATGGGTTAATAATTTTAGTATGCTATTCTTTTTTGAAAAGGCTTATTTAAATGTTTATCAGTTGTGCAAAGTGGAGCAGCACTGGAGATTCGCAAGGGAGAACTGATCATTGCCTATGCATGGAAGCGTTGTAGGAAGATTAAAATAACATTGAGTATATTCTGTAAATGAAGGAGAGAACTAAAAGAAGCCTCCAGAGTCCATTATAAATTTTAATAATACATCAAGGTAATGTAACTGAATAACCGATCTCTGAGGGAAGAAACACAACATTTGGCTAATATTACAATTTAAATTATGAAAACAAAAAGAGCTTTTAGTTAATCTTGTCTTTCTGCTTTTATTCTTGAGGCTCTTTTTTATTTTCCCTGAATCCAAAACACCATGTAAACAAATAAAAGTACGGGAGAAAATAAACAGTTTGGCATCTCAGTAGATTAATTAATGCGCTTCAGCCTTGGCACCAGTAGGCGAAAATTATGTGCATAAATAATATCACTAATTAAAAAGATGCAGATTAACATGCAAATAATGTTAATGAGGATCTGCAATTCCAGAGTGGATTCGCATAACATCAACAATTTAATGGGTTGGAAGGCTTGTGTTTGCATTACATTAATAAATTTCAAAGACCTTGCATAAAAAAGTTCTGTTGGAGCCTCTGTTTCCCACTTGTGAGTTGTAAATTCTGTGGGCAGTAGCAAACGCTCATCGGCAGATGCCAAAGTCATTATCTCAAAGACTGTTGAGATGGTGCCATGTGCCAGTGTGACCAGCTGTTGGGAACTGGGCAGTAGGCACTGCACTGTGCCAATTATTCATATTATTTGGGTAGTCTTGATATTTATTTAAACTGATTAATATTTTGTGCTGTGCATCTTGATCTGGAGGGAAATCATTTTAAGCAAGCAAAGTTTTTAAAAAAATCTTATTAGCCTTTGATGTGTCATGGATGGTTGAATGCATAATGGAATTGATTAAGCAGACATAATTTCTAACCATAGGCAAAAACAATATAAGATGTCTTTAATGATGTCATATAATGTTGAGATAAAATATCACAGGATTAAACTCCAAATGAATCGTAATAACCCAGATTTTACTGAAAAATGAGAACTGTTACACCACAGTATCCTTTTTCGTTCTTGAATTGGGGAATGCTCCTCTGAGGACACTTCTTACAGAAAGAGCAAAGGTTAAGAAAGATTAGAACAAACTAATTTTTAAATGCCATGTAACTCTTCATTAATTTTCTTTCCTGTTCTATGATAATCGTTATCCATTCCACACCCGGGCATTCCACTGTGGCTTTGAGACACGATGACACACTGGAGAAAGCAATTGCCTGAAGATGGACCCTTATAACATGCTAGAATTGTCCATCTGTGTAAGCTCTGTTGGAATGATTTAGCAATCAGAGTTCCCTTTTGTGTATGATGTCGAATAAGGCTATTAGCTGCACAAAGTGGTAGAAACAAGGAGCAAAACTTCCACCAACTCAAGATGTTTCTTCACACGCCTAAGACTTAACAAAGAAAAAAAGTGTAATTTCTGTGTTTATACCTTTTCTGCCTCTCCAAGTCCCACCTAGACCTTAAAATTATTGTCAGTTATGAAAACTTTGCGAAGTGATTTAAAGGTAAAGTCTGAATAAGCAATTTGCAAGAGAAAAAAAGTTGTAAAGCAAAGAAAGAAGTAAATCTCCACTGAAGCTGGATAACTCAATTTCTAAATTAAAAAAAGAAGAAAAGAAGAAGAAAAGAAAAAAGAAAAGAGAAGGAAAGGGAAAGGGAAAGGGAAAGGGAAAGGGAAAGGGAAAGGGAAAGGGAAAAAGGTGGGTGGGAGAGCAAAGGCGGGGCGTGGGAGGGTACCAAAACTGAGAGTCCCAAGGCAGGGGCTGGGAGGCCACCTGTTGTGGTTTAACCTGGCAGGCAGC
>WAAD01020575.1:908-11921 GCA_013389945.1 Fregata magnificens
AGCTCAGTGAGGGGTGGTCGCACCTTGGAGGCGGGTAGCTTTTGGGATGGAGGTGTGTTTTGGTATTATAATGATATTATAATGAGCGAAGTTCACCAAAAGGACAGCATTTTGTCAAAACATGACAGACCGTTGGCCCAGGGTAGCAATATGCAGCTTATCATTGTTCCATGGTACCTTCAAGTTCCCATTGTTCCATTGTTTCCATTGTTCCATGGTACTTTCAAGTTCCCATTTATCACAGAGCCTGGCCGCGGTGTCTCCACTCCGCTCCACCCTCCGTGCAGTTCCTCTTAGAGTCGGCACACCAAGTTCCCCTGGTGTAGCTAACATCTAAGGTTACAGGCCTAGGGAACTCCCGTGGAATGGATTCCTTGCATATTGGCCACACTCCACCCTGGAAGCTTCTTCAATGCTGTACCTTTCTTTAAAATATGAATATAAGTTTAATTTCTAGGTCACCTCCAGCAATTATTCCACACCAGGTTGATTTAGGCATTTGGCCAGATTAACCAATGTCTCCATCTTGCTAAAAGGTATTAGCTGAATTTTCATGTTTCTAATATAGCGTATTGCCTAGGTACTGCCTGTGTGAAAATTGGAACATGCACAGCTAAACTACCTGTGAGTCTATGGAGGGCCTGGTTTGCCTTATGACATTATTAATTCAGTGGATTCTGCGCTAGACCCAGCATTATTGTTATCTGATAGTCTGAATATTGTCTGGATGGCAGCTAGCTAAAAAAGTATGCTTCAGCTGACTTTGATCCAGAACAGGAAAGCTTCCATCGGACTGCTTAATAGAGCAAAGAGGGAGAGGTCCTCTACACAGCTAGCTTAGCACCATCTGTCTCCTATGTCAGTGGCCAATTTAGGACTGGTAGCACTAAAGCAGCCTGGACTCTTCATCAGGCTTACAAGGCTTTGTCTAGAAGCAGAATCGAAGCTATCAATCTTCTGTTCATACCACACCGTATTGGCGAAGACTGTTCTTCTAGTGGTAATCACATCGGTTCCAAAAAGTGAGAGAGAACAGTTTGACCCTTCTGTATTCCCTTAAATGTTGTATATCATAACTATAATTTTAAATGCGTGTCATAATTTCTCTGTTGTTTGTTTTTTCTTTTCCAAAACTGGAATTTTTCATACTTTTTCAGACTCTTCTTTCTCTTACGTAACTTTTAATCCAAGTGAAATTTGAGGCAGCAATTTTATGGTGTTGATCTGACAGGACCAAATAATTTCGATGTGCTTTTGAGCTGGTTTGCAACCTTTGTAGAAAAGGTTAATGTTCAGATGTCTTTTTCCCAAAATGCTGTCTGTGGTTCCTATATGCAGGGAGAAGACATGAAAGGCCAACGCTCAGTTAGAGTTGAAACTGGCCAGTGTTGTGTCAGACAACAAGAAGGGCTTTTTTAAGTACGTTAATAGCAAGAGGAGGTCTAAAGAAAACATTGGACTGATACTGTTGAAGATGGTCACCTGACTAATAGGGATGAAGAAAAAGTGGAGGCATTCAACGTCTGGTGTTTTGTTTTGGGTTTTTTTCAGTTTACTTAGAGGCTTGCTAAACAGTAATGCCCAGTGACATTACAAAAAGAAACAAAACACATCTTCCCTTCATCGCTCTCGTTTAAAGTACAAATTATAGCTCTGTATGATCTCTCTGGGACTTTGCTACTCTTCAAAATCTGATCATCCATCTTTAAGGACAGATTTACGCATTTGCTGGGAAGCATGCAGGCCCCTGAACAGAAGATTTGGACTTCTTTTTACCAAGACTGTTTCCCTTCTTCAGTGCTGGCAGTGGAATCGCATGGTAATTCAGCTGAAGATGGAACCAGATGGAACCTTTTTCTCCTGTACTGAGTAACTGGATCAGACTCAAGTATGTAGCAGCTTCGGGTGTAGCTATGTCTACAGACAGAAGCTGATGCTATCCAGTATTTCTCCAGAACAGTTTAATCAGGATGAGAACTTCTTTTGTAAGTGAGGCTAAATGTCAGGCCTTCTACTGATATGTAGAGGAGAACACCTCAGATCCCCTAGATGTAGGGGTCTCATCGTGACGCGCTTTGATATGAACACTCGGGATTAAGGGTTGCCCATACCATCAGCAGCGTTATTGTGACCTTTCACTCTGTAAGCTGAGTTTGTGCTGTTGCGTGGAGTGTTCCTGTAGTGCTCTGGAGAATTTTGTTGCAAGACTTTCTCACTAGTGTGCATTTCTTTACCCAGCAGGCTGTTCTCTGTCTTGAACTGTCTCCAATCTCATTTGATCCCAAAATGCTGGAACACATATCTGCCAAACTATAGCTGCTATCGGTAGTTATTTCTGCTCAAAAGCTGGTAAGACTTTAAACTTCCCTCTAGCCTGCTGACTTGCATTTTATTAGGAGACAGAATTTCAAAATGCCTAGGAAAATACTCCATGCTTAGTAAACATCATACAAGTCTAAGATTTTTTATGTTCCAGAGTCTGTTAATACTGGTGTTATTCTGCCTTGTGTTTTAGCTTCTGCCCCAACTCTGCCTCTATATTAGTGTACTCTGTTGCTGTTGTGATAACCAAAGATGAATGTATATATTTTCTAAGCTGTTGCTCTTCAAAGGTTTTAAGTATGTCTACACTGCAGCCAGAGCTGTGACTGAATCTTGCACGAATGTATACAAGGCAGCTTTAACATAAGCAGGTTGGGTATTTAGAATAGTATAGCTGAAATAGGAGGGAAATTACATACAGGCTGGCTATACACTAGTTTCTGTGGTGAGGCTAGCAAGTGACTCAAAATGCACTGGGTATCCTTGAGACCGAGCAAATAATAAAGATAATCAATAAGTATCCATGGGTTTCCCTGATCTGTATGAAAGAGAGGCAGAATGATAAACATCAGAATATTTTGGTGAAAAAAAATTATGACAGTGTTCTTGTGATTTTATAAATCACAGATATGTAATTCGATAATTGATCACGCTTAGAATCTTCAGCAATACAGACAAAGCAATGAGGATTAATTGGACAGCAAAAGACAAATTTCCTGACACTCTCCTAAGGTGTTGTCTTGACTGGAAATCAAATTCCTTGTCTGATAAGACAGCTTTGAAAGTCACAAACAATGCAAACAAATCCTGACGCTCTCTTGGCTCAGTGCAGATTTTTGTCACCTTAATAGATGAAATTTATCAGACTCAAGCTAAGACCTCTTGAGTATTGGCTAGAAATGGTATATTTACCCCTTAATAACATAATTGAGTAATTTAGGTCCATTACTCAATCTGTTCTTAGCCTTTTAGAGAATGTATTTAGAAATTTTACCATCCAAACTGTGACCCAAGGACAGCGCTGGCTGTGCTTACAATAGTCTGTTATGCTCATCTCAGCCATCATATAATCTTGCAGGGGTCAGATGGCCTGGAAACATACTGGAAATACGACTGACTCATTCAGCATTCAAAGTTTTTCTCCCTCAGACCAAAGGAACAACAGATTACATGTTTATGGGAAATGCCAGGATTGCACACTAAAAAGCTAAGCGGTCGAAAGCTAAGTGGTCTTCAACCCACTCTTTTCACCCAAAAGGCAATCCAGATATCCTCAGATAAATCTTTTTCCATGCATTCAAATTATTTTAGTATAGGCCTGGTGTGATCTCGCAGACAGACCAGGATTGTCAGTCTATGGATCTCCGTCAGTATATCAGGGACAGAGAGGATGGAACCTCTAAGGCTACTTAAAAACATCTGAATTGTTTTCTTGTCATACATTCCACTGATTAATCAGAAGGCAGACTGTATTCACTACCACAGGAACTATAATTTCCTTTTTTTAGATTCATGTAGGTATTTTGTCTGTTATAACTGAATGCTTGTTCTGTGGTTTCTGGCTTCCCCTGTCTAGTCACAAATGTTCTTGATTGACTGAGTTGAATTGTGGATGTGGCTAAACATATTGCTTCCTCTTTCCTTGAATAACATCTTCCAATGCTCCACTATAGTACTGATATTGCTGCACAGCTCAGTACACTGTATTCAGAGCCAAGTAGGCATTTCCTTTTGTACTGGGTCTGGCTGAGGGGGAGCTGGTTTTCCCCATGCCAGCCTGCTGTGCTTTGTGTTGGTGGCTGGAGGCGGCACCAGTGTTTTGGCTGTTGCCGGGCGGTGCCTGCCCAGCCCCGGGGCTGGCTCGCTCTCTCTCTCTTCCCCCAACATTTCCCCCCCACACCCCCGCTGTGGGCTGGGCGGAATCCTGGGAGGGGGGCGGCCAGGACAGCCGACCCGGGCTGACCGGGGCTATTCCGTACCATGTGACGTCTGCTCAGGGATAAAAGCTGGGAGGAAGGAGGAAGTGGGGGCGCATTCGTGGTTTGGGATGTTTGCCTTTGTCATCGGGAGCAGCCGCGGCACGTGCTGGGGCCCTGCTTCCCGGGAGGTGGTTGGACGTCGCTGTGGTGAGAGGTGGGGAGTGGGGTCTGTGTTGTCCTTTCCCTTTTGTTTCCGCACGTGGTCTTTGTTTTATTAAACTGCTTTTGTCTTGACCCACGAGGTTTCTTTCCACCTCATTTTCTCCCCCTGCCCTGCTAAGGAGGGGAGTGATAGAGCGGCTTGGTGGCACCTGGTGTCCAGCCAGGGTCAAACCACCACACCTTTATAAATCTATTTTTAAGAATCTCAAAATATTATGACTGGACTTTTTTACTCTTGTCCTCAAAAAAAATATGACTTTTGTGGAATTGCTTGATAAAATGTTGTGGTTTAACCCCAGCCAGCAATTAAGCACCACACAGCCGCTCGCTCACTCCCCCCCACAATGGGATGGGGGAGAGAATCAGAAGGGTAAAAGTGAGAAAACTCGTGGGTTGAGATAAAGACAGTTTAATAGGTAAAGCAAAAGCTGCGCACGCAAGCAAAGCAAAAGCAGGAATGCATTCACTACTTCCCATTGGCAGGCAGGTGTTTCAGCCATCTCCAGGAAAGCAGGGCTCCATCACGCGTAACGGTTACTTGGGAAGACAAAATGCCATAATTCCGAATGTCCTCCCTTCCTTCTTCTTCCCCCAGCTTTATATGCTGAGCATGATGCCATATGATATGGAATATCCCTTTGGTCCCAGCTGTGTCCCCTCCCAGCTTCTTGTGCACCTGGCAGAGCAGGGGAAGCTGAAAAAGTCCTTGACTAGTGTAAGCACTACTTAGCAACAACTAAAACATCTCTGCATTATCAACCCTGTTTTCAGCACAAATCCAAAACATAGCCCCATACTAGCTACTATGAAGAAAATTAACTCTATCCCAGCCAAAACCAGCACATAAAATTATCTTTGTTTAATTATGAGATATTAAGCATGACAAAAAATATTGTTTTAAATTAGAAATATTGCTTGCAGTTTTGCACTTAATGCAAAAATCAAATACTTTTTAAAAACTTTTAATTTCTCAAAGCTAGAAATTGTTCTTTTTGTCATCAGGATCATTTTCCCTGTCCCCATGTACTTGGGTGGAGCACCTCAGAATATGGTTTCTGTAAACAAACAAATTGAAGAATTGCTTTGTAAACAACTAAAGAGAGCTGCAAGCACCATCATTCCCAACTCATCCAGCCTGCAACAGGACTGCTCCAGTTGTCTCTCTTGTTGCAAACTGTTTTTTATCTACCACAGAGACTACTGATTACTTTCATACAATTTAGTAAAATTATTATTAGTTAAACTTAGAATTTTCTCACTACAATGGCATGTTTAAATTGGAAACTTAGGTTTTGTATCATCTGAGCTTTCAAAGAGGGATTCTTGAGTATTACCAACATATTTTTTCTCCTTTAAGTTCATTCTGCCTTTCACTTAAACAAACTAACTTTGCCAGTGTACTTGTTTGCCTAAAAGGGAGGAGAGTAACTTTTATGAATGATTCCTTTTAAGGAAAGATTGATTTATATTTTAACTACTGGGTCCCCTCAGCAGTAAGTGAGAGATTACATTACATGTTCAGTTTATCACACATTTTTAAAGCTTACCACACAGTAATAACTCCACATGTTCTACAACTGCAATAATATTTGGTTGCAGAAAATTCTTCAGTTTAGAGCCAGCATAAATATCCAAAGTATACAGTTTTCCTCCATAAAATGGATGGGCTATCACATGTACTGCAGCTATACTGGTTCTGCTGTACAATGAAATTCCTTGAACTTGGAAACTACCCCAAATCTCCTCTTATATCAAAACTGTTAAGGGTAGGCACTTCCAGAATTTCAAGTGCAGATACAACTATTACTAGAAAGTATACTTTTGGGTGGATGTTTCATTGCTACTAAGCCATCACAAAGTCAACAATGCTTTTATGCAGCCAGCTTCTTGTCTCACTTCACACAGACATACTCTAAAAAACACTCTTAAAACTTTTGCCAGAAAAAAAGACTCCCACTAACAACAAACAGACATTGCTATTTGGCTTGCCCACATTAAAATTTGAATCATACTATCAACAGAAACCTATTAAAAATGCTTGTTCAGCATAGCTGCGTTAAGCACAATACTTAATAGGAATTTCAGGACACCTAAAAAAACACCCGATGCTACGGTACTTTGAAGCATGCTATTGGATATCCTCCCCCCTTCATCTCGATTACTGTAAGGAATTGTGCAGCTGGTTAACTGAGAATACAATAGTCTTGTATTTGGACAGAAATCATATTGCAACAGCAGTCATTTGGAATTGATCAAACTTTAAATCAGGCTTCCCAGATGAGACCTGGTTTTCTTAAAAACACTTTGTACTAAAGCTAGTTTATCCAAGGTGTTCAAAAATTCAGGTTCGGAAGGGTATAATTTCGGTTCAGCCTGCAGCATGCTGTAGGAGTCACACGCTAGGTGCTGGAATGTTTGTACAAACGCTTACAGGAGTATTTCTGTTCTTGTTCACAACATCAGCATGCAGAAGACAATTTAGGCAGCATTGGGTGAGATCCCTTTGCAGTGGTTCAGGTTATTCAATCCACAGAAGACCCAACCTTTTACACCCGGCAATTACTAATCCACCCCACACATGTGCGGTTCCATAGGGTTTCATCCCATCACCAGCCTGGTTCTGCATTGATTATGTATGGATCTGCCTAGGCAGGCTACAATCAATGCAGCTGGGAATCTTTCGCTATATCTCCTTTTGTGCTGAATTTGGATTCCGTAGTTTCCTTGTTTTCCCAACACCAACCTGAACTGAGATCATATCTGAGAACCAGCAGATACAGGCTCAGGGAAATGATACTGCAAGGCAGAAAAAGCACAGAGCAACTCCTGGAAGTTTGCAAACCTATTCTTCACTGGCTTACTAACTCAAGATCTTATTAAATATCACTGCTTGGAGACCACCCAGGGATAGCAATGACTCAGAGTACTCCCTGCCTTAAAACTTCTGGTGCTTGACCCAATTCTTACAAATGACATCAGCTGAATTCCTGACCTTACATTTCAGCTCACTAGCGACAGAACACTTGTGGCTCTCAAAAAGCTTTGGCTCTTTAAAACGTAATAATCCAGCTTGTCGGTTGAGTAACTGCTACTTCCAACAGCCCTGGTCGTAAGGTTAACTACGCCTCTCACATATGCAGTTTCCAGGTTAGCGATGGGATCCACATGCGCTGAAGTGCCACATCCTTGGCAGCAGTGTGGCAGCAGCGTGGCAGCAGCTCACTTCTCTCCAGGCAGCTTGGGTTCTCTTTGGAGACACTCCCCAGTAGTTGTTTCAGTTGCCACAAACTTGTCACCTTTTTAAAGTGTGGGAATCAACCACAGGTCAGGCTGATTGGGTGCTACCTAACCCACTTCTGCTTAGTGATGAAGAGTATACTCCACCACAAGTCCTGTTCAGAAGGCAACTACTAGCCTTTAAGAATGTAATTTTAATTTTTTGCTGTTTTATTTGGTAGAGATCAGTGATGTATTTCCTTTAACCACCTTTAAGAACAAATCACCAACATCTGAAAAGCCTGCCCTTTATATTTTTATGAATGAAAAGTTATGCATGTCCCGCAATACAGAAGTTACTATGAAGGCTACTCAGTGCTTCTTGATAATGTGATTTTGAAAAATTGCTATTTCCTTGCAAGTTTTTGTTCCTATAAGTTTTTTGGCAAAATAGAATAGCTCTTGAGCTTCTTGAGCACAGCTTTTCTGCTGCATGAAAAGAGGCCTATCAGAAATTTGANGGATTGCTGCTTACATTCATCCACTGAAAATTTGTTTCTGAATACCTAACAGAAAGAGACTATATTTCACCACCAACGTATTCTTTGCTTGCTTGCTTGGCCACTTCTACGTGGGGTATAATCAAATCTTCCAGATCATTTCACGGGTGCTTTGATCTGATGCCTAAATTTACAGTAATAGAAAAGAATGTTGTTCTCTGAGATGTACAGCATACATCACCTTTAGAATGCAGATATGGTTGTTCCTCTGGCTGCTGAGCCATAATTTCCTTTTTTTTTCTAACAGCTGTGACTTTGGGTATTAATAATAATAGACATAACCGTGATTCTCCTGAATATACAAGGTTGCTTTGTTAATGACCAGAGAATGTTTGGATTGNTTGAGCACAGCTTTTCTGCTGCATGAAAAGAGGCCTATCAGAAATTTGATTGTAGCTGAGTGATTTTCAGACTAGTTTTCAGCCAGCTCACAAATGTTACATTTACCTAATATCTGCTTTAAATCATACCAGCTTGTCCCTCCGCTATCTGAGAACAGCCAAACTAATACTGCTTCAAAGACCTTGGCCTCTACAGTAATGTACCTGAAATACTAGGACTCTGATGGGAAATTTTGAATCCATGTTTAATTCTCTTAAGCCTGGAGAGATATATATATACAGTGTATATATATATATATATATATATATATATACTGTTGCATCTTCATTGTTTAAATATTTCTTTCATGCATTACTGAAGACAAAATTGGATTGCTGCTTACATTCATCCACTGAAAATTTGTTTCTGAATACCTAACAGAAAGAGACTATATTTCACCACCAACGTATTCTTTGCTTGCTTGCTTGGCCACTTCTACGTGGGGTATAATCAAATCTTCCAGATCATTTCACGGGTGCTTTGATCTGATGCCTAAATTTACAGTAATAGAAAAGAATGTTGTTCTCTGAGATGTACAGCATACATCACCTTTAGAATGCAGATATGGTTGTTCCTCTGGCTGCTGAGCCATAATTTCCTTTTTTTTTCTAACAGCTGTGACTTTGGGTATTAATAATAATAGACATAACCGTGATTCTCCTGAATATACAAGGTTGCTTTGTTAATGACCAGAGAATGTTTGGATTGCCAGAGGCTCTCCTCAAGTACTTTAGCTTCCAAGGACAGGAAGCTAGTCAATATAGTAACTTTAGAAAAAAAAAGCTATGACTCACTCTGCTTCTCTGGCAAACTCAGTTGAGAATATTTTATTTCCCCAGTGCTTCCTCTAATTTGGAGCAGGAAAACAATATCACAGATGTGCCAATGCATATTGTCTATTGATCTTATTTTTGATGCAAGTATTTCAGGATCATTATAGTAAGAAATATTTTTTTCATTTATACAAGAGAAACCGACCATTGGCCTTAGAATCGCAGGTGATTAATCATTCCTTTCAGACATGCTTATGAGAGTTGTCTATGCTGGCTTACTGTAACCTATGTGCTCTGCAATACACTTGGAAACCTCCAAGAGCACTGCAGGCGTTACCAGTTCTTAAGTAGGACAGGCCAACATGAACATAAAATGCCATGTCTCAGCGCAATCAGTCAACTTCAGTTATAAAATTACAGAATTGCCCCAAACAGCTATTGTAGACCATGCCCTCATCTCCAGGTCTCGTCACAGATGCTGCACTCTTTTGCAGCCTAACCACAAGTGCAAACTTCTGCTGCATGGCGTGCCGTTAGGTGCTCTTGATAATTGATCTTTGAAATACTTTGGTTCAATCTCTAGTCAGAATGAAGTCATACAACTAAAGCTGCTGAAGCACCACATCCTTTCCTGTAACCATGCAGAAAACTGCTTTAGGGAATAGGAAAAGCAGAACCAAATCCTCTGCACATATCATTTCCCTGTGAGAGGATTTGTTGCCTTCACAGACCTCCATGCTTAAAAACCCTCTGGCAGCTTGGGGGCAGAGGCTCTGGAAAGAAGCACTAGCTGTGGAGAGTGGTCAGGGAAGCTGCTGTGCAGGGCTGCAGAGGCCAATGGGCCCCACCGGGGTGACAAGCTGACAGGGAGTTAACAGCAAGGCCAGAGCCACGGCAGGCAAAGCCAGCGCTGCCTCAGAAGCTGCCCAAAGCAGAGGCTGCTGCCCCCCAGCCTGCCCCCGGGAGCCACGGTGCAAGTACGACAGGGGTGGCAGATTTCACCCTGAACGGCCTGCTTCCGCTGGGCAGCCGCCGGGCAGCCGCCGCTCAGCTGACCCCAGGGGAAATCAGACGGCGGCAGCCCCACTTCCTTCCCCTCCCCCGGCCTCGGCCCCTAACGGCCGCGGCCCGGCACGTGCCCTTCCCAGCATGCAGCGCGCGGCGACCGAACGGCCGCGTCCGAGGGAAGGGGCGGGGCATCGCCCTTTATTCCATACCATTGACGTCATGCTCAGGTCCCACACTATCCAATACAACCTCATTAAGCACCACCACCCTTCCCATCATTTGATACAATACACAGATATCATTCCCCTAGTCTATGGACCACCCCTGTGAAATGTCTGTGAAACATCCGTAAAATGTCCATAAATGTCCACAAATGCCCACAAAATGTCCACTGAGTTCATTCAGTCCATGACTTTGGGCTCCATCTGTCATGGTGCTCACTCAGGACAGGAGAGGTGCTGTGTTGCATGGAGTTACTAGGCACCAAAGCCAGCTCAGGTTGGGTCACTGCTGCACTTGCACTGCTTCTTGTAAGGCTTGTCCTCCATTGCTTCAGGTGGTTCCTGCTATAGTAATTCCTATAACATGCAACTCAGATCATGGGTTACAACA
>WAAD01020579.1:0-11390 GCA_013389945.1 Fregata magnificens
CCTTAATGATTCTATGATTCTATGATTCTCTAAATAAGCCCAGTTTATGCCAGTTGAGGAGTGGCTCAAAATCCCTTCTTACAACTGAAGTTGCCTAATTCATATACTTGGATATGGATAACTGTCTTTCTATCTTATTTTAACCACTCCCAGAACCTGTCATGTTAGGTGAGTATAACAGTAGTCCAGGAACTGAGATACTGAGGTTTACTTTTCTTCTCAGCTTTGATCTCATACCTATTAGAAGTAGGTTTGAAGCCAGGTTGGAACACAGACATACAATAATCTCTCGATTAAATATGATCATAACTAATAGAAAATAATCAGGAAGAAACAAGTGGAATTTAGATTCTAAAACCTAGCAAGGCTCATTTTAGATGTGAATAGTAGTATGTTTCAGTTCCTGTTTCCAGGAACATGTATGCACTACTGTAAAAGTCATGCAGAGAAAGGAATTACCCTATCTGATTTATAAATCCTTAAAGGGCAAAGGTATGAGATAAACATCAATGTGTTTAATTCTCTCTAAGGATGTCTCCTGCACTGCAATAGCCACTAAATTGCTTGCTTATGGAGATCAGTATGCAAACTTCTAGCGCTATAAGGATAACTGTATTGCTTCAGATAAGCAAAGAGGGATTCTAGAAATCCTTCTTCATCTATAGATTCCCAGGGTGTGCTATTCCTGCATTTTGAGTGGTTTACAGCGGTGCATCAAGTAACAACATAATATCTGCTTTGCATTTGTTCTTCTGGTCTCCCAATAACACATGCTGTGGGAAACAGCTCAGCAGAAGCAGAAAGTGCTTGAAAAGATATGAAAGCTATAGGCCATAAGATAGATCTGAAAAAAATTATGCCTGCTTCTCCTGAAAGTTACTTTCGTGAGTTCATACACCCAACGCTGAATGTAATTTCTTAATAATGTAGGAAAAAAGTAATATTTTGCTTTTGTTACAAATATGACCATTTCAGCTATTTCATCCACCTGATTTTTTTTTTTAGAATAGAATTGAATATACTTGTTTGCAGTATTAAGCTTCCTTTATTGAAACTCTAAATAAAAAATGCTACTTCATAATTTGTTCATTCAAACATGCCTAATCAGTTTTGCTGCTATGGTTACTGTCAAAAATAGTTTTTCAGAGGCTGGAACAGAGCATATGTGAAACAGGTATCAAATTCTCTTTATCTATCTATCATTCAACTATTACATACAAAAGATTCTAGGGCAGTATTTCTAAACTGCCAGTTGCTGAATCCCTGTGTAATCTTTTACTTGACTATATGCTAGACCCAGATGGGATATTTCATTGTCCCAGGAATCGCTACTAATCTCCCTCTCAGACAGACCATGACCACTCACATTCCCATTATCTGATTTGCAACTTAAAATGTAATGATGATGAAGTGATTCCATTGGTTGGAAATAAACATACAAGTTGAAGTAAACATAGATGTTGCTAAGTCCCTGTGTGCACTAATATCTTGACCAACTTCACCTCGGGCCTTCACCCACACCTGTGGGCCCAGGAGCTCTATTTAAGCTCAACCCAAGGGGTTCAGTTCCTATCTGAGCTATGTTGAAGAAGTATTACTTTCTAGCTGTAATGATAGCCAGAGTCCCCTGATCTGGACCTCCATCTGCAGGCTGACTTGGACCTGACAGCATGTATGGTTTGGTTCTTTTTGTTTTGTTTTTTTTAAAAAAAACCCAGTAGAATTGTTTACCTTGACAGAGCTTGACCTTAGCCCTGCCTCATTACTATGGACTTGTCCAGTCATCACTGGACCTGAGCCTAACTGTGATCTACAGGTTGACTTTCCAGCTTGAACCTGAACTTGCCTCATCATCTTGATTCTATTTTATGATCTGGGCTATTGCTTGGACCTGACTGCAATCTCCAGGCCTGTCCTACTTGCCTTGCTTGGGTACTTCTGGGACTGGGCTCTGGTTGGTGAGGCCCCTGTTGGCTACATGATCCTCCTCAGCTCCTTAGCTTGTGGGGAGCAGCGCTGTTCTTGTTGCTCCCTGACCCATGGCATATCAGAATCCCTACATCTCATTTTCTGCTACTTCATTCATGGTCTGATCTAATAAAAGATGAGTTGTCTTCCCTCCTATTCCACCCTGCCTGCTCCCCCCCCACCCCCCTGCACCAAAAAAAGAAGGGGGAGGGGAGTGGAAAATATCATGCTATGAGTAGCTTATATGGGATAAGTTTGAGACTGGCTTTAAAAACAGAGTGGACTTGTAAACTGAAGGGAAGAACTTCTGTAGGTCAGTTCATTATCTAGTGAGTCTAATGTATTGTGTTTACTTATTTTGTGCTATAGAAACATTTTGAGTATTTTTAGAAAGCAGTTTTAGCAAAATTTTGGCTATATATTTACTAAATTCTTGAATGCAAGAAAACAGGTAGATACTCTTGAAACATTATTTTTAACATTATAGACCGTTTCTGCTGCATTCATTTCAAAAGGTAGAGCTTAGCAAACTGACCAACAAAGGCTCAGTAAAGTGGGAGAAATAGCACTCAGCTGAGGCATGTATCTTAAGTGATTTCTTTCCAAGAGTCCAGAAGAAGTCTAAAGCAGACCAAACAATGGGAAGCTTCAGGTTCATTAAGGGAAAAAGTAACTCTGTAGCTGAGCTCTTATAAAAATGGCGCCAAGTAAGAGATTACAGATCTCCAGTTTACTGCAGTTTAGGGTTTTTTTGTAATGATATGCCTCCTCTACTCCATAAGTGTGATTCATAGAATCTGTAATTACAGGAAGCTCCTTCCTGTAATAAAAGGAGTTTCAAAAACAGGAGCTCTGGGAATAAAAAAAAAATAGTGGCGTTAACAAGGGAAAAGTACGAAACAACAACTTCTAAACTGTTTCTGCTACAGACCTATGAATCTTACTGAATGTCAAAGGGTACTCCAAAACACAGATCTTTAAGATACTTGTCAGTAGGATAATCTCAGGTAAGAGGTGACTACACCCTTAAACAATAAAAGCTTAGCACAGCCAGAAGCCAACTTATTCAAGGGTGTATTATGAATAAGCCTATGCATCTTTTCAAATTCTCCTAATTTCTAAACAACTTTAAGGTAAAAATACATTTTCCAGACTTGCCTTCCATGTTGTTTGTTGTTTGTTTTTGGTTTTTTTTCCACATAGACTGAAATTACAGTACACTTTAAAGAGCAATGTACACACTTAAACCAACTGGAATTATAAACTCAAAAACCTGAGGGTACCAAGGTCACTCTGCAATGTCAATGTCAAGCACAAGAATCATCCACTTACATCCTAGAATGCTCAGCTGGATATGTCTTTTAACAGATCTAAAATAATGACAAAAGCTTGGCACCTATGTTAACCAGAAGGAAATGTGGGGGAGGGCAGTAGAAAAGCACCTAATTGGTGCCTACCCTGGAACCAGGGGCACTGGGAGACCCTGCCTGATCAGATATACTCAGTGAAGCACACAGCGTTTGTTACTTGTTCATTAAATCTTTTTACAATAAGGTTAATGGTCAAAAAGATCAGTGGCAATATTGTCTTCCTGTTTGTTTTCTCATTACAGTGTTGGAATTATTAGACCATAAAAAGAAGTAGCAAAGAGCACATTTTTAATAACTTGAGGTTTTTTATTTATTTCAGTTATAAGCAATTAGTGTTAGAGGAAGAAAAACCCCAACTCTGTATCAGAACAATGTAACATTCCTTCTAATTTGGACTTTTGCCTCTTTGTAAATATAGTAGAAACATAAATGTGGTTGATTTATTGCACTGTGTATTAAGGTTATTGGAAGGATCACTACTGTTGTAGATAAATTGTGGCTATCATTTCATGGACCTGAATCCAGAGTCCATTGCATGGCTGCAATGGCACTTATTGCAATAGTGTCACTCTCCTTCATACAACTTAAGAAAGCTCAGAACTGGGTTTTTTACTTCTCAGTGTTCTTTCTGATGACTGTTATTTTTTGCAAACTATCTAAAATATGACCATGACTTCCAAAACCAATCTCTAGTGTTAGAATCCCTAGTGAAAAACTGGACTGTCAAAATTGCCAATATTGTCTCTGGACCAGACTGGATTTCTTTGAAGCACTTGGTAGCCAAGTTTTTTCAAAGGACTTTTACTTGCATAGAGTACCACTATTCTCCAGTGACTTTCACCAGATGGAGAGAACCTTGTAATGAGCACATAACAAATCCAAAAGTCTCTTAGATGTCAGGATGAAGGAGGCTGTATGATGTTGGTGTTCACCACTTAAAAAAATGAGGGGTAAGTAGTATGTTGTGGTTAGTGGAATAACTGAGCAACTTCTGCTACAGGCCATGGCTGTCTTTATTCTTTCCTTATGTCCAAGCCTACAAGCACATTCACAAATATGCATTTTTTTTTTTTTTAGAGCTACACAGATAGATACTGGGTGCTATAGAATTTTTTCAAAGAGACCATACAGCCTTTCTTACTCTGTGCCTAATCACAGCAACCCTTTGGGTGAGAAGGATATGGAATGATACTGTTGACCTTGCCTCACTACATCAAAGTCAAAACCAAGTCTCATTTTATATCAGCAGCAACTTTACAGTGAGACAAATAATAAATATTAATGGCTGATCTTGCTGTAAATGCTGTTTTTGTTTGGGCGTGAAAATATCTAGACTAAGTCACACATCATAGTATCACCTTGCTTTTGTTCATGGAGAAACAGTAATGTGTTTAATAAAGCCCAATTTGAACCCTAATACCTAACATAGCAGTCTAAACAAAATGAGATTTCAGTATATTTTCAGCAATAACCTGTCCTAAAAGAAAGGTTGATGAGAAACAAACTCACTTTAGCTTAAGCAGTTCTGTGAGCAATTCAGCGTCAAAGGTTTTATTATATGACTCTCCAGTCCATTTAGAGAGATCCCTGTTTAAATACTGAAGTACCTCAGAGACTAATCTCTAATGAATGTCATTGTGGTCATATGCCACCGCACAGATCATATTTTTTGTTCTGTATCTTTGCAAGATATCATAACCCTGTAAGATTGTCTGACGTTTTAGTAAATATAAGCAGCTGTAACATTGTTTGCTAACTATTTCCCTTCTGGCTCACTGGAAAAAGAAGAAAAAGGTTGTATTTAGAGTGGGAAGTATAATCCAATTTAAATCTTTGAATACACATAATTTTCCTTTCTAACTTTTCACATAAATTATTACTCAGTTATTAGTCTCAGTGGGAAAAGTTACTGGATTATCCAAATGTTTCAACAGCTGTTTGTCCTAACTAAATTTGAATGATATCTCTTTAAGTAGCGAGAGCCAGAATCTTCTTAGCAGTGCCCGTTGAAAGGACAAGGGGCAATAGGCACAAATTAAAATAAGAAATTCTATTTCAACATCAGAAAACTTTTTTAGTGTGATGGTGATCGAACACTGGCACAGGTTGCCCAGAGAGGCTGTGGATTCTCCATCCTTGGAGAGATTCAAAACCTGATTGAAGAAGATACTGATCAGCCTACTGGAGTTGGAGCCTACATTACACAGAGGGGTTAGAAAAGGTGATCTCCAGAGGTACCTTCCGATCTCAACTGTTCTGTGATTCTGTGAAATCCTATATTAATTAAACTGCATAAAAAGAGAGAGCAAACCACTAGCAATGAGGAAGCAGAGCTAGTATGATGAATATAAGCTGACACAGGCATGTACTGTGAAATCCCAATTTCCTACTGTGTGCTTTTGTGAACTGTATACTTATGAACATTTTGTACATGAGGAATAACTGATTAGATTCTTCTAATAAGCTGTTCAGTCTCCCTGCTTATGTATCTTGAATTCTGTTTCTCCCCATGTACATATGCTAGAAACAAAAATGTAACAAGGTAACCTTTGCCGATGATTCCCTTGATTCAGGGAAAAAGCATAATTTATTTCTCCCCCAAATGAGAACAGCAGGAGGACTGACTAATATGGTCTGCAGCACTGACCGTAAGCAAAGATTTCCAGACAAAGATAAATGGGAAAGGCTGTGCTTAAAGAGAATTTTCTACAGCAGTTTCAAAGGCCCACCAAAGTACATTCATCACCCCAGAAACTTGAGGAGAACGGCCACTGTATTTTTATGAAGTGTTCAGGATAATTGACTGTAATATTCAAGCTGAGCTAGTTTTGTATGTATCAGGTAGTGAGAAAATGAAGCCAAATTAACCACATCTGAAAATGATCAATAACAAAGCCACAGGAGACTTTGTATTTTTATCTTTTGGCAGGCCTTACTACGTACAGGTATATGGGATAGTGTCCTCACAACTCATGTGACAATCTGTTGGTACTATTTGAACTCTTGCATCTAGTCCAGGCTTTTCTCTCACAAGTAGCTTGCATGAAGTTGAAGGCATTAGCTTGGGGTTGATCTGTCACAGATCATCTGTGGTGAACATCATGAGGTCTGTGATTAGAAAGAAGTCATAAATTCTGCACAGCCCCTAGCAGATTGCAAAGAGCTTGCAAAGAGTGATTGCTGGGGTAGAAGAGCACAGAGGAGAAATCAACAGGCTAGGTGGTCCTAGTCTAGCTGCATCCAGGAACAGTACCACAACCCAAGAAACATTAGATCTCAGATGCTTGTGAGGACATGGAAGATGTGATCAACAATTTCTTTATGTTATGGCTAAGCATAACATAGCTTATTTTTAATAGACACAGAGTTAAACTGAGCTGACAGGATGTGTCCCTCTGCTTCCTGCTGAATCAGTGCTTTAAATGTGTGGTGTGGTGAGCTAGAAAAGCTGTATCCTTACTGCCAGCCTCCCAAACGAACCAATGATGAGTGAACTGAGAGCATTCCCTCAGTCTGCTGGTGCAGTTGGTGTGTGGCAGAAATCCTTGGATGGTATGTAACAGCTATGATTCAAGTTGTATAATTTTATAGTTAGTCATATTATTTAACATGGCACAGTGAGAAAGGAGGAAATCCCCTGAGATCTCCTCCTAATCTGTCCCTGATGTAGTCCAGCATGAAACAGGTTGTTCCTTTCTGGTTAATGCAACTGAAAATATATATACATTATTATTAAATGGGAAGGTCAAGGCAGTGAATAAACTAAGTGCAAATACATAGGGACTGCTTTTACAAAGACACAGAGGAATGAAGGGAAAAGGGTTTAAAAATTGTTTCCATTCTATGAGAAGGACATGCACTTAGTGGGATTAAAAATCTGAACATCACAAAAAGAAACAGTTGATACACTCAAAATCTTGTTACACACTATATATACGGAGCTGAGACTGAAATGTTAGTTCAATTAATGTGCTACCAGTCCAAATTGTCTAATGAATATGGAAAAGATTTTGTAGTGTTACAGATAGAACTTATACAACCTCCCCCACCAACGTTTCTGAGTACCACTTTGCTCTAGTGCTGAAATCACCCTTCTGCTCTCCCTCTGGACTCAAAGGTTGACAGTGTCAGTTGTACTCAGAGTTGCTGGGTTTGGGGGTGTGATCATACCAGTACCCCAAACCCTGTGCTGGCAGGAGCAGGGTGCCTGTGTCAGGTTCAGCCCCTTTGGCATGGGTCCCCTCTCTCTTGGGGTGTATTGGGGCAGCATTTCTGCACCCCATCAGCTGGCAATCAGTGTTGTTGGAGGGTACATCTAACCATAACAAAGGTTATAATAATTATTGTTTTGCTTTAAATATGCCCATCATATTAATCCACCTACTGTAGTTAGAAGAAAATTTTCCTGTTGCAAATTAATGCATAAATTCATATTGCAGCTATTACAACTAAAGTCAGCGACCGGATACTAGACTAGATGGATCACTTTCTCAATTCAGTATGACAGTTTTTATATTCTGGAGGTTTTATTTCAGGGGTAAACTGATAATTCACAGTCTAATTTTGGTGTTTTGGGGAGATTTTATTTTAAATGCACTTCCTATATATCTGTTCAGGTTCCCAGTATATTTAAAAGGAGAAGGATTTAAAAATAAAGTAAATGTGGTATTCATGTTATGAACAGAAGAAATAAAACAGTGCCTGTATATGAAAACAAATTTTGCCACAATAGCATGAATAAGTTCTTATCACATACGAATCAATAAATTTTCTTTACATGCTGACATTTCAGCAAGCACTTTAAATCTGTATAGCTACTCTATAATTTTAGCAAGCAAGATTAGAGAGGTAATTGTAACCAAACACTTTGTTGCTTAAATTGAACATCTTTGCTCTAATATCAATATTGACTTCAGTCAGTAGTTGGAGTCCAGACTAACTTTTTCCCTTGACATTCTCTGTTTTTTCTTGGTTGTTTTGTCCTGTCCCAAAATGCATTATCATTCTCCGGGGGGGGGGGGNCCCCTCTTAATTTGTATGTATATAAACAGCAAGAGCTGCAAAAAGATCTACATACTCTAAAAATACAACATAGAAGTGTGTTGGTCAGGGCTGAACCAGTTCACAAGCAAACGTTAAAAACTGATTTCTGTAGTTGAGCATCACTTTTTCCCACCATCACAACAGACTGGTAAGGGTTAGAAATTGGTTGGCAATGGAGAAGTTACTATGGACAACAATTATTATTTCTTCACTTACCTGCCAGGTGTACTGAAATACAGTCAGTGGTCCAATGACATGTTGGAGGGCTTACAATTATCCAGATAAGGCAGTTTAAAGTCACAAGCTAGGTGCAGTGTGTACACCCTTTTCATTCTGTGGAAGTCAGGTTATAGAAATGGGGACGTGTAAGGCCTCCAACTTGTCATCGGACTGCTGAGAGTAAAGAAACAGTACAGGGACTGGACTTTCAAATGCTACTAATAGTATTTCGCAACATGAAGTAGAGAGGAGTGGGGAATTGCTGCAGCTGTGGTTTGAGCTTCACCTATCCAAGTGCAAGGTCCTGCACCTGGGTCAGGGCAATCCCTGGTATCAATACAGGCTGGGGGACGAAGGGACTGAGAGCAGCCCTGTGGAGAAGGACTTGGGGGTACTGGTGGATGAAAAGCTGTACATGAGCCAGCAATGTGCGCTCGCAGCCTAGAAAGCCAACCATATCCTGAGCTGCACAAAAAGCAATATGGCCAGCAGGTCGAGGGAGGTGATTCTGCCGCTCTACTCTGCTCTGGTGAGACCCCACCTGGAGTACTGCATCCACTTCTGGAGCCCTCAGCGCAGGAAAGACGTGGACCTGTTAGAGTGGGTCCAGAGGAGGGCCACAGAAATGATCAGAGGGCTGGAACACCTCTCCTATGAGGACAGGTTGAGAGAGTTGGGGTTGTTCAGCCTGGAGAAGAGAAGGCTCTGGGGACACCTTATTGCGGCCTTTCAGTACTTAAAGGGGACTTATAAGAAAGTCGGGGACAGACCTTTTAGCAGGACCTGTAGTGACAGGACATGGGGTAATGGTTTTAAAGTAAAAGAGGGTAGATTCGCACTAGATATAAAGAAGAAATTTTTTACCATGAGGGTGGTGAAACACTGGAGCAGGTTGCCCAGAGAGGTGGTAGGTGCCCCATCCCTGGAAACAGTCAAGGTCAGGCTGGATGGCGTTCTGAGCAACCTGATCTAGTTGAAGATGTCCCTGCTCGTTGCAGGGGGGCTAGGCTAGATGACCTTTAAAAGTCCCTTCCAACCCAAACTATTCTACGATTCTATGATTCTATCCCAACTCATTTCAGTTCTGCTTCTGGAACAATATAACAACTTTCTATTACCAACTTTAGACATAAAAACATAATTTAGTGTTGCCACTTGCTTAGTGGCATAGAGTGAGAGTAATTCACTGACTTAATCTCCCTTTCTTATTCATGTTGTATGTCATTTTAATCCATAAAGAAACCTGTTGTTCGAAAGGCAGTGTCAGTACTTATCAAGAAAAGCACCAATCAATAAGAGTAAGAGAGCAAGAACTGGAGCTTTAATTTAAGCACAAATTACTGAACTGCAGCTAATGTCAAAGTGACTGCTGGCCTTCCTTAACAGAGGTATTAATTAGATGAACAAAGGGAGCAAACAAAATGATTTGACATTCCATATGAGATGTGGTGTAGTACAGTGGTCTTACAAGAGAAATAAAAAAATTAATCAGAATGCTAAACTAAGAGAATTTTTCTTGCAGATGAGAATTGGTGCAGTAAAATTTCATCAGATGTAAGGAGATAGGCTGAACTTTCCTAGAGACAGTTACTATATGTATTTAAATATGCATGAAATATATGGAAAACAAAGGAAAAATAAAGCTCAAGTTAACTTTATTTTTGTATATATATATATAAATTGCAAAGTATTTAATTGCATGACCTCATACTAGAAACAATTCCGTACTCCTTCATCCTTGTCCTACATGTGACCCCCATGGTTTTTTATATGTAAAAATGATTTAAGAAGTATGTATTCAAGGAAGAGTTTAAGTTCCTCATAAATTTTTCTGTGGTACTTCTTATCATAGATAAGTCCTTTATAAATATCAAGGAGTTTGTCTTTACAGTATATCTACTAGACAGAGTTATACCCATATTACTGTATTGGGTTTATGTGGCAAAGTTTTGGTAGCACAGGGGCTGCAGGGGTGGCTTCTGTGAGAAGCCAGCAGAATCTTCCGCCATGTCCAACAAAACCAGTTCCAGCTGGCTCCAAGATGGACCCACTGCTGGCCAAAGCTGAGCCAATCAATGACGTTGGTAGTGCCTCTGTGATAACTTATTTAAGAAAGTGTAAAAGCTGCTGCACAACACCAGTCAGAAGAGAAGAGTGAGAATATGTGAGAGAAACAACCCTGCAGACACCAAGGTCAGTGAAGAAAGAGAGGGAGGAAGTGCTCCAGGTGCTGGAGCAGAGATTCCCCTGCATCCCCTGGTGAAGACCATGGTGAAGCAGGTTATCCCCCTGCAGCCCATGGAGGCCCAGGGTGGAGCAGATATCCACCCTGCAGCCCGTGGAGGACCCCACACCAGAGCAGGTGGCTGTGGCCTGAAGGAAGATGTGACCCCATGGAGAGCCCATGCTGGAGCAGGTTCACGGCAGGAACTGTGGCCCATGGAGAGAGGAGCCCGCAGTTGTTGCGTTAAAGACTAAAGTAGCCCAGGTTGTTGTTATAAGTCCAGTCGCACTCAGTGCACGGAACTATACAAAACTGTCAGGGAGACCCTCCCGTCGAGTCATGAGGTTCAGAAAGGTTCCCCTTGCTTTCTAAACTCCTTCTCAGAGAGGAGTCTAGGGGCAGCTAGATCCAATCTTAGTCCCAGACTTGGTCAACGGTTTATGTCTAAAGGATTATATATGCGTCATTCGGTGCACTGAACTATCACGATTACGGATGCACAAATAACGTGATTCAGTCTAGTCGCGTTCCATGAACTACCATGGCCACCCTTAAAGAGTTTGGTC
>WAAD01020581.1:2207-14634 GCA_013389945.1 Fregata magnificens
AGTACTACTTGGGCAGCGTCAATTGTACCCCTTATGAACCTATTTTCACAAAGTAAAAGTACAAGAGATATCATTAGATTGATTAAGATTGATATTATTGATCTATTATGATTTGATCAATTGAGAAGGATAAGCAAATAATAACTTTCTTTGCTCCACTTGCATTATATTCCAATGATATACACATATTTAAGGAATAGAGTGAACATATTGGCTAGGCATTTTGCTTCAAGATCAAGTAACTTTCCATCTGACTTGNCATAAATTACGTCATTCGGTTAACGAACAAGGGAGAATAAAGGTCATACACAAACCAATATGAACTGACAGACCTTACTTGCACAAGTCTTTGTGCAGCCACAAGGTGACTCATTAGATATTCAGAGGTGGGAAAACCTAAAGAGATAGCCCCTGAACTGAGGTGAATTTTTTCCCTAGGCTACTTCAGGTGGATAAAGAGCCACCAGAGTTCATCAATAGAGCTCATCAGAGGTCTAAGATATACCTGTGAGATCACAGAGGTCTTGGACAGGCATAAAGGAGAAGAGGTATGCTCTTGTATTTCAGGCTTGGACTATACACTGGTAATGAAAACATTTGGTGAAAATGGGCTGTAAAGATGCTTAGGTGTGAGTTGTGAAATACGAGTAAAGAACTAAAAGAAAATTGTAAGGCATGGGAAGTGAGGAAAAAATGAACTTACAAGATGCAAACTGAAACAGACTTGTGTATGAAACTAGGATACAAAGCTTGGAAAGAACACACTCCAGCCCAAGAAACCTCCTGCCTACTGCCGAATACTGCAGATAGGAAACACCCACTGTGTTGGTGAACACAGTGTACTACAGCACTAGTACATCGATGACACTGGTGTGCATTAACACAGCAGGTGCTGTGCAGTGAAGGAATTAAATATTGTAAGAGTCTTCACTCAGCAGAATCTGTTGCTTCTCCACCTCCCAGCTGTTTTTCTCTTTCACTGTGGATGTTGGAGAACTGCACAATCTGGTTTAAAGTATGGCAAAAGTCCTTATCCTTCTATTGTAATTCCTATTTTCTTTTGTATTCTTTGTGAGGCTTCTGCAAATCCATCCACTATTTCTCTGCTGCATTGTATAAATTGTTGATATTTGCCTTTAAAGATTAACTAATATTTTCTTGAATTTGCATGCAAACTGTTATGAACTGAGCGTACTGTTCTGTTCAATTTTATACTTCTGCACTAGTACAGGCATTTTTGTATTATGTCACACCACACTTTTACTATAATCCCCATTTACCTTATTACCTAATCAAACTGCAGCTAATAACTATAACAAAACACTTATTCATTTCTCTATCCTTTTGGTGTACTTTTGATTCTTTATGTGAAATGCCACATTTTGCATATCTGTACCAAACCCTCCCATAGTTGAATTCTGAGCTTCAGAGCTTTATACCCTATGAAATGTCATTCTTCAGGGTTGAATACATTCTGATAAAATACAGAGATTTCTTTTCCCAACTCCCCAAAATGCATTCTTTTCCCTGAAAAATCTCCAAAGCTTTCTGTGAATTATTGACTTTATGATTATACATACTCTTTCAATGTACAGAAAAGCACTTGTTCAAACTAAGAATTAGCTGTCTCTTACCATTCTTTTCTCTCCCTGGATCTCAGACATATGCACACAGACCCACACAGCCCTCTACACTTTTTAAAATTAAACCAATTTTTCTGCTATTCTGATGCAAGATATATCAGGAGAATAACGCTTCCAAGAAGTCTGGGTGAAACTGCTTGAGAGATGTACAAGATTTGCTTGTTCGAGATTGGATTTTCTGTTTGGTAGATTTATATTATTCTAGAATGACCTGGCACAGAAATTATCACTTTGCTTTGCCTAGTTGAGCATGGTGAATAGCGTCTCTTGTATAATTCTCCTGGGGAAAGATACAGAGATAATGAGACATATTCATGTACATAAAGTATATCCAGTTAATATGGATTCACAATTACAAGAAATAAAATTCTAAATGCTCCTGTATTAAAAACACATCTATGAAAGCCTCACAAAGGGCAGGAAGAGACCTCGTAAAGGATAAGACAGTCATCTAATTGGAAGAAAGAGGAGATATTGGGGGGTGGGAATTGGGACGATCATAATCTAATATACTTGCAAGTTCTGCCTTAGTTCTTACATGCACCTAGCTTATTGAGTCTATCATTACAGCACCTGAGTGCCTTCAAACATCCTCTGGGACATTTTTAGAGCCTACTAAATTTCCATGAAAAATAAATGATGAAACTACAGTTAAGTTGAAAGGTTAAAGTATGGTCTTTAAAGCAACTGAAAATTGATAAAAATCATTGCTGTTCAGTGCTTTCTCAGTCTATGAATTTACTTAGTTACCAGTTTTTCACTTATTTCTCATATACAGTTGCAAATACTTTAAAAATATTCTTCCTTTGCAGAATAAAATCTAAAATCTGCCCTCCATAGTTCACTTTTGAGTTTAAGAATTCCTAAGCCTAGGACAACAGATGTCTTGCATTTGGGAAGGCATTAATGTGCTTGTCCCACTTGCATTTAGAATGTCATAAATTTAAACCAGCGAACACTGATTTTAATCCTTTGTATTTTTCTGATGCAAGTCTAATCATCAATCATTACACTAACTTTTGCTTTTATTCTGCAAGTTGAACAATTTAAGGATATTGGACCTGGAAGTTTGGGTCTACACATGCATTAACTTTGTGAATAATGGCACTTGTGTAACTGATGACATGTACTGTACCTTTTGGGAAGTGTGTAGAATCTCTTTTCTTAGCATGCTTATTCCATGCAGGAGAAGGCAGAGTATGTCTTCTTCTGTGGATTTTATCTGTCCAAAACATATCAGGCAGAACTCACTATAGTTTCTGTTTGTTGAAAATATCTGTGCAGTTTGGCTCACTAATACTATCGTATTGAAGTAATGTGAAATAGAGATTATAACATAAGATGTTCATTTTAAATCTCACCAACTATACGAAGAGAACATATTGTCAGGGAGAAGTAGAATTGTGGTTTGTGCATTGAGTTGCAATCCGGACACAATGAATCTTTACCCGTTTAATTAGTAATAGTCTTATACTGTAATAATATCAGGAACAGCCTATTTATAGGGACCCCAAATATATTATCCTTCATTTAGTTATTAAACAAAGGCTGGCTTGGATTTGAATCCATTTTGCAAGAGTTTCACTCTATGAACATGATCCAGAGCTAGCTTATTGCAGGAACTTAAGTTGTACCAATAACTACATACCTTATTAGAATCATAGAATCATTAAGGTTGGAAAAGATCTCTAAGATCATCAAGTCCAACCGTCAGCCCAACACCCTGTACAGAGTTAATTGTTACCCCTTCTTGGCATCAACTATTGAAGAGCTGTGGTACATAGGGAGAGACAGAAATGTGGCTTAAAAACATTACACCTGAAAGAACAGCACATGGGATTAAATATCAGATTGATCGTTGTGCTTTAAGAAACAGCCCAGAGAAGCCAGATAACTGAAAAGCTTTATTTTTCACTCATCTTCTTCCAACCTGTTTTCACTCTTTGCCACTTGTTAATGTTTCTTATAGTTATGGAAAGTCTGAGATGATTGCACCATTTTCATATCATTAAAGGGAAATACTAAAATGAATGTTTCTTCTTGAAAGTTCATTGTGTTACCCCTGGGTCTTCTGCTTAACTACTAAAGGATGTACTTTAAGATATTTTTTTAGAAAGGTTTTAATAAAAGCCAAACAGTACAAATGTTCACTTAATCTAGAACATTTGAAAAAATATTTAGAGAACTTTTTAACTGAGATTGCCAGTACTACCTTCTCCTGGCTGAGCTAAAAACCTAAAAGTGATTATCATAATCATAATGTGACACTTTTATCCTTTATTAATTATGAAAGAATAAATTCAGAGAAAAAAATCCCATACCTTTTTCATGTGTCCATGTGTGTTTATTTCTTAATACGTAATAACTAACTTCCTTACAAGACTGTGTATTGAGTACATCTGTTTGAACTCGACTTCAATCAAGCTATAATTGGGGCAAAACATCCTTTTCAAAGTCACTTACTTTGTCCTAACAGTGATAAATTATAGAAGGATAGAAAAGCAGAACAAAGACAGGAAGTCTTCAGAAGAAATTGCCAGACACCAGTTCCTATACATTTACATAAGAGCAGCTCGTGTAGTACTAATATGGAATTCATAGCTAAATCACAGGTTTAAAAGAGGTCACATACCACATGACAGATTTCTTGTAGAACAATCTTGATAATTTATTCATCAAGATGGTATCAACTAGGATATGACAGTGGGGAAGGCAAGTAGAAACAGAAAGAGCAGGATGGGGAAAGATGTGGTAGAATTGTAATATACTGTATAGTTTTTTAGAACAGGAGGAGAACTTTATTAGCAGGAGCCAAAATTAAAAATGAGAACTAAAAGCAGGTAAAACAATATAATAAAGGAAGCTAATAAGATACCCTCATGTCTGTATAATAATTATAGTGACAAAAACCAGGAGTGGAAGCAAAAAGCACTACAGTTGGAAAATACAATACAAAGGATAAAGAATAAAGTGAACTATAAAACGGTGATTGAAGGGCACACAGCAAGAAGCACAAAAAAGTGGAGAGATCATAACATACATTTAGGACAAAATATCAGCATAGAAGCACTTGAGGAAATCTTCAGTAGTTCAGATGCAGGAAAAGGAAAGATGTGTCGCTGACATAAAATTGTTGAATGAAATATAAAAGGAGAGTAAAAAAAAATCAGATAATTGCAGGAGCTAAACAAAGATGAAGAATAAAGATAAACATGTACTCTGTATAAACAAGCGATAAATTAATAGAGACTTATCTTACAAAACAGGAAACTGAACAATGACTTGCAGAAATAAACAGAAATAAACTACAGTATATCGACAGCATGGACAGAAATTCTTAGGGTCACAAGCAATGGAAGAGTTACTAAAAATTAAATATGGTAACATTGTCTGTGGAAACAACAAATTAATTATTGACTGAGAAAAATGACGACGTTGTAGTTTTGTTGTACTTCATCTCACCAATTAGTAAAATTATTATTTGTAATAGAAATTCTTAGGAGTTCTAGTTTTGAAAAAAGCAACACAGAAGCATACAGAATACTTATATTGCTCAGAGGATTTTTCTAAAAGCCTTTAAAAAATGGGGAAAAAATGCATTGAAAATCTTATTTCAGTTCACTGAAGCTTACAGAAATATGTTCTGACTTCAGTAGAAACCAGGTTGGATGACCAGTAGAGATGCACTGTTCCCGGTGGGAGTACTGACTGAGAGATGGAACATAGCTGTATTTTACCCTCCCCAATAACCGAAGTCCTAGTCTAGTGGCTCTCAAGAAACAACGCACTCACTTGCTTATCCTTCAGTTATTCATGACAATAACCTCAGCTAGCAGTTAGCTTGCAAGATGAGTATGGTGAGCCAGAATTACACAGCTTACTTCCTAGAGAAATTGCAACAAATCTGTTGTTAAGTGTGACTCTTGCCTGCTCAAGTTCTGAATAAGATTTTTAAATAGCAATTGAAAACACCTGAATGATGTTTGCTTTTCAGATGAAATTAAAAAAAAAGACCTACATTTGAGAAAGATCTTGCAGGCTTTTCTCTTTTTTTTTCAGAAATGGGCCACCTTCAACAACGACCCAATCATTTCTAAGTCCCAGAATGGGAATTGATTCTGTTTCTGTCAACAGCCATTGAGAGAAGATAGAAAGTAATTCAGTACTGGTTCTTCATGCCTCTGTTACAGGTCTATTCTCTTTGTGCTATGTGTTTGAGCATATAACACAACTTGACTGGATGGTCTGGAAAGCAACAAATGAGGAACTTAAGTTCTGGCATAAACATGTTGGAAGCAGTTGTTCTATTATATACCCACATCAAGCAATGCCAATCAATCATTGTTCAGACACTGAATCAAGGATATACTTTGGCACCCAAGGATTCTTGAAAACAGAAATACATTAACAGTCATCATCTCAGAACTAATCCTTTTTTTCCCCCTCCATAACATATCTTGTCAGGTTTTTCTATCGCAGCCTAGAAAGCCAACTGTATCTTGGGCTGCATAAAAAGAGGCACGGCCAGCAGGTCGAGGGAGGTGATTCTGCCCCTCTGCTCTGCTTTGGTGAGACCTCACCCACAGTACTGCGTCCGGCTCTGGAGCCCTCAGCACGGGAAAGACACAGACCTCTTGGAGAAGGTCCAGAGAAGGCCACAAAAATGATCAGAGGGATGGAACACCTCTCCTATGAGGAAAGGCTGAGAGAGTTGGGGTTGTTCAGCCTGGAGAAGAGAAGGCTGCGGGGAGACCTCACTGCAGTCTTTCAATACTTAAAGGGGGTTTATAAGAAAGATGGGGACAGACTTTTTAATAGGACCTGTAGTGAGAGGACAAGGGGTAATGGTTTTAAACTAAAACAGGGTAGACTGAGACTAGATATAAGGAAGAAATTTTTTATGATGATGGTGGTGAAACACTGGCACAGGTTGCCCAGAGAGGTTGTGGATGCCCCATCCCTGGAAACATTCAAGGTCAGGCTGGACAGGGCTCTGAGCAACCTCATCTAGTTGAAGATGTCCCTGCTCATTGCAGGAGGGTTGGACTAGATGACCTTTAGAGGTCCCTTCCAACCCAAACCATTCTATGATTCAATGATTCCATCAATCAACAGCAGCAACAGCCTAGAGAAGCGCAGGTAAATTTAACATAAATAACAAAGGGGAAAAAATGCTGACTGCTCGTAAAAATCAAGGCTTCAGCCAGCCATTCAAATATTGCCTGGTGTAGAGCACAGACAGAGAAGTCTCACAGCAGGAAGCCAAAATCTGCAAAGCTATGACATTAGCTTATGAGACAAACGATTGTGATAACTCACCAGCACAGAGTTTATCTCCTGGGAGAACAGAAACAATAAGATGAAGAACCTGTTCTCAGTCATGGCCCTTATGCATTCCAGGAAGTTTGTGTCCACCACCACCTAGATAAGGTCAGAGAAAAAAAAAATTACACTGGAATCACAGAAATTCTGAATTCTTCAAACTGTATTTTTCCCGTGCTGCTGCAAAATATCTTTTTTAGTGAACATTACCAAAAAAATTAGTCAGAGAAGACTGCATTTTAGATCCATGTAGAATTCAGCATATGGAGAGACATCCACACAGTCCCTTAGCTGCAATGAGACATCACAGATGAAAAATTGATAGGTGCTAAACTGTTAGGGTGAGTTTCCAACTTCTGGCCTTTTCCAATGGGAGACTAAGGCAGGAAATTAAACACCCTTCATACATAGTCTTCAGTTAATCTGAGCAAAAACTATAAGTAAAATATGAGAGCAAAGTCTGCCTAATTCCAAACGATAGTACTCGCCTGGGCAGAAAGTTATTGTAACAGCCAAACTGGTATTTTCACAGTTTAAAATACAGCTTTGGTTAAAAAAAGGTAAGTTAAAAACATTTTAAAAACCCACATGGAACACAAATATTTTCAGAGTGGACTGTAAGAACTCTCTCTCTTCCATTGTGGGTGCTCTAATTAGACAGGTGCTTTGTTGAGTTAGCAGACAAAAACAAAGGCTAAGGGAAGGAGGAAAGGTCAGCAGTTTCTGTCAGTCTCAGTAGTGTCCCACGTTGACAGCTGAAGTGGCAGCATATACTATCATCACCACCTTTCCTACTGGAAGTGAATATAAAATCCTTCAGTTTTACTTACAAAAAACATTGGTGTTAAAATTGCATAAGAAGTAAATAAAGGATAGCAAGATATTGAACTAACTTAAAATTATCTTAGAAAAAGACAATAGATTCAAACGAAAACTTTTTGAGAAGAGACTAATTAGCAAACCTTTCCTTAGTACATACAAGTAAACTATTTATTAGTAAAAGTGTGGTATCATGTAGTTCTTTTTTCCTGAAAATAGGATGCTCCTTAACACCACGTCAAAAGGTAAAACTTTGTGATGTGTCCCTAGAGATGTAAAAGAAAGAATTCTGCACAGAAAGGAAACAAGATCATGACTCCATATGTGGGAAACATGTCTGCATCAGCAGAGTATACCAGCATGGAAACTCCTTTTTATACAGAGGTGTAATAAATGTTAAGCAGGATTTTAAGAACCTCTGTAGGAAGGAATTCCTTCCTATACTTGTTGTTCCATAAGTCCTTTCCACAATCCCAAAAGCCCTGGGTAAGGAGGGTTATGTTGCCAATCATGAAGGGTAAAGCTAGAGCATGAGATAGCACAATTATCAGAACTTCTCATTCAATCAACTTGTAGAGGATAAATTACCTTCAGCAGGAGGCATAATCTAAAGCAGTATGCCTTCATATTGCTTGCTTATATTTTGCATTAGTATTAGAAGAAAACACAAAAGAAATGAAGAAACATCTTACTTAGCTGCAGGGATTAGGTCAGTGTAATTGCTTAGTATACATTCTTCTGAGACTGGTGGTATCAGTGATACAAACGATGCGTTCATCAACTCCTATCTAAATCACTCTTAGCACATTTGATGTTCCTGTGGAATTTCAGTCCAGGTGCTTCCACACTTTTGGTTATTTGAGGTTTTGTACTGATAGCAGGAAGACACTGTAAAGTTGGAGATGAGAAATCAAATCAAAACTTCTATGTTTAAGCTCTATCCATCTAAAAAGCATAGCTGAGTATTCTCAAATACAATTAAGCACATAACAAGACATGATCCAATCCTCTGGACAATAATGTTAGGGACAAGATGGGCAGCTCTTTTTAGATAACAGAATTTGAAATACATGAATTTCATTAATAGTGCACAAACTGTCAATACGTATTTTGGGATAGTGACAGCCGTGACCAGTTAATTCTGCTGTCTGCTAACGTGCAAACTGTTCCTAAGTTGCAGAGGCAGGGGGATCAGGAACAAACTTCAGGCAGTGGTACCAAGGACTGTGGGGGTAGGCAAAAAAAACATGCTTCCCAGGAGAACTGTATGAGCTTGGACTACCATTAAAAGTTGCCAATCCATGTTCTGCTTCTCATACTGAATCGAGGCCAGCTTTTATGCAAAGCAATCAGATGCAAAAGTGCTAGCCAAGTAGATACCATGAATATAAACAAGGGATAGAACAAGGCTGCTGGATGGCTACGTTTCCATTCAATTAAAACTTCTGGATTGTTGTACTGGAATTTCCAGTGAAGTGGAATAACATATTTGAATTTGGTTGGTCAACTAACTGGACAATCCTCTAGTCCACGTGGCAGCTGACAAACAGCAAGCTAGCCAGCATCCTGCCTTCCCAACCCCCCCAGAGTTTTCTGTCTTGTTGAAAAGAAAACGAAAGCATATCAGAGCAATCAACAACTTGATTTCTACTGAAAATATCAACAATCATACATTCTCAAAAAACAAAAAAATGAAAAAACACACTGTTTCTGTGAAATCTGCATTTTCAGTTAGGAAATGCCTTCCCTGGAAACAACTCCAGAAACCCAAAACTGATTCTGTGAAATCTTTGTTTTCTGTTAGAAAATTGCTTCCCTAGAAACAACTTCAATATAAGTCCCTCTCCCTATTCCAATTCCATCTCACGTGTTGGGGCACAGTAGGAAGTTATGACTGAGGATCACTGCACACAGGTATTATCTAGATATTTTGTTCCCATAAAGGAACTGAAATATATCTGGATTGATTTTTTTCTGAAATTGAAAAATATTTCACTTGCACTGAAACAAACCATCCTAAATAGCAGTGCAAAATGAGCTTATTTACTCATATAGTAAGAAATAATTTTGCAGCTTGTTAGGTAGGACTCCAGTTTTAATTTCTCCTCTGACAGGTTGAAATTATTTTCTTGGTTGATAGACAAGAACTCACAAGAAGCCCTGTAATTTCATTCGTCTTTTTGGTTCTCCATTAAATATCCAAAAATGTGTGTGTTGGCATAACCTTGCGATAACTCACAACAACTCCAGCTGTAACAGGTCTCCTATATTCTCCAAAAATTATAATAAAGTTAAAACCCATGATCAGTAGGAAGCGAATAAGTTCACACATTGGCTTCAAAATCCAAAAGGCTTTAAGTTTCTTCAAAAGAATCCAAGATTCTCCAGACTCTTCAGCATAAAGGCCACCTGAAATCTTTTCCTAGGTTTTCATAATAATCAAAGTGTGCAAGTAAAGGTAGTGACTTTCTCTGTACCTTTTAGCCATTTTCATCTATAGTTTTATAGCACTTTTTCTGCTTCTTCATTATAACTATTAGCAGATCTGTGCAAAAGATCACTTGTAGTTTGCTCATACAGAAAGACATTTTATTGAATTAATGAGATTATGGTTCTTTGGTTTGGAATACTTGTAGTAATTAGACTTAATATAAGAATTCTCACAGTTGATCAGAGGTGTGAAAGGCATCTTCTAATTAAGACCTATATAACACCACATTGTCTGTACTTTTCAGCTGCTCACTCATACATCAACAGATTATATAGGCTACTTAGCAGTTTGTGTTGTGAATACCCTATTGCAAGAAAAAAAAGACAGAAATACCTTGCATTCCTTATCAAGAAAATTATATATCCAAGATTTTTTTTTTCTTATGATGGCCCTATCATAAAGTTTAGCAAGCAAGGAAGATTGATCCAGGGATAATACCTTTGCTATTACCACCAAATAGAATCTCTATCAGCAAAGCCGAAGGACGGCTGACATTTAATAGCTGACAAATTATTGCTGCTTTTTAACTGTAATCTGTATGAAGCTTTTAAAATTATACCTATTGATAAGATGATCTTTGACTTAGCAAAATGTCCAGCAGCTTTGTGTTCTGAAGGATTCAAAATGCAGCGCACCATGAAATGTGCAGCAATAAGGTGCCATTTCATAGGGATTTTAATTGTCTAAAAAGCAGTTATTTATTGGAGCCATTTAATGTTTAGTCACTGCAGGAATCGTATCTCTCTGTTTATAGATTAATATTTTAGCTTTGGGAAGAAACTTGGGGTGCGCTCCATCGACGCCCAATTGGGTGAAAAGAGTAGATACGATTATGGATGCCTAAAATGCATTGATTAATTTATGTGCCATCAGTCAGTTCTACACTAATTTCTGATACTGCATGGACTAGCTTGAGCAGTGTGAAACCAAATATTTAAACTCTTCTACTAATATTTATAGACAAAATGTCATTTTTCATAAATATTGATTCAGTTTCACCTATTTTTATATGTAGCATAAGTACCCGAAATGCATAAAATTCCCAGAGCTATGTTTTACTGTGTAGATATCAAAATAGAAATGCTTTTCTTAGATCTCCAGTTGCTACTGACTGTGAATACTTTAAACTACAGGGAAGGATACAGACATAAGTTCCAAAATAAGCCTTGAGTTTCTTCCTTCCAAAAATCTCTGACTTTTAAAACACAGGTGAGAGTTCTACTCCTCAGTAGATAGTAATATTGGCTTGCGATATACAAAGATACAAGCCGCATTATGAAGCATCTAGTTACCAACAAACACATCTCAGATCAATTTCATAAAAGGTTACTCAGAAATGGTAAATCATGCTGATTTATGCTAGAATGGATGGATAAAAATCTCCCAAATTTTCTATTTCTTTTAATAAAGAAACAAATATTTTGGAACACCCCCCTCCCCAAAACAATAAAATGGTATCCTTGGGTTTTTTTAGAACATAATAATAGCTATTTCTTCACAAAGGTATAGTGTTTACTAAAAAATCTCCTCCTAGGGTAAGCTATTATTACTTCAGCAGTCTCCAGGCTCCAAAAGGAATGAAAATAGTTTCAAAAATGCAGGATGTTCATGAAATGGAGAAATGGATGATGAATTTGTGCTCCTTACTGCACCTTGTCAATTGTTTGCTTTTCATCATAAACTGGAAAGACTGCACAGACCAGCCACTTGGAAGCAGGGCCAGTCTGAGGAATAGGTAAAAGAAGAGGCTGCCTAATCTAGCAGGAGGTAAATAACAGCAAAAGAAGCAAGTCTGGTAGCATGGAACATCCGTTATTCATCTGCAGTAATTTGTTGCCTGGCAAGAGCTGATGAATCCAATTCTGTGAGTATCTTACACTGAGTTAAGAAGTTTACAAAGGAAAAACAGTAAAAATATTCTTTGCTGCTCTAGAATTAAGCTCAAGTCATCACTGGAAATCTGTCGTCTTCGATAACCTGAATGGAGTTAAACAAATCAATGGTCAGAATCACACTAACAGCTGGAGATGGGAATGTTGAAATTTCTGATGGCGAAGGTCTGCTTCACTTTCAGATTGTACAGGAGAAGCAGCAGAAGAAATGAAAGGGAGAGGCTCTGGTTCACTGCACGTGATTTGGAGCACAGCGAAAG
>WAAD01020582.1:13867-105662 GCA_013389945.1 Fregata magnificens
TATTGGTTATTCTCAGGCCTAGCCTAATGAATTATCCAAATCCTTCTGAATGTGTTTGCTCTGCTCCTTATTATTCATACTTTGTTCCCATTTATTATCTTCTGCAGCGAAAATCTAGCTTTCAAATCCCTCCTCCAAATCACTCATAAGAACAAGCTCATCATCTTTGTAGCAAATCAAGCATATCTCAGAATTAATGGTCAACATAATTTACTATATGCTGTACTTCATTTCTCTGTTCGTTAAGTTTTGGACTTATATGTTTAACAATAGTTTGCTTTTCTTAGCCTGAAAAACTGTAGATGTGCAGCAAACCTGAAGCTGACAGACAGTGAGACAATGCCACACCTCCTCGGGAATGGCCTGCGACCAAAACCTGCCTCTGGAGAGTAAAAGTCTGTATCAGATTTTTGTAGCAAGAGTGTACTTGCCATGCAAGTCAGAGTTTAGCACTTCTGAAAATATGCCTGCCAATCTGAATTGTCTTCCACATGTTATTTTCTCAGGCTTGGAAATATGTGAACAATTGTTAATAAGAAAATGTCTTAAACTCCTCAGCCCTTTTCTCTTCCAATTTGAAACTGAATTTAAAAGATGATCTGATTTTAAAGTGCTGGAATAGAAATCCACAGATGAAAATTCAGTATTTTGCTCAGTTACACTTTCTGTGTGTGACTTTGAGTAAGTCACTTAACCTATGCTTTGCCTCATTTCTCTGCATGGAAAACTCTATCTGTAGAATAGGCATAAAGCTTAAAAGGATCAAGTGAAAATGAAGTAGTGACAGAGTTAGCTAGACACTCTGCATCTGCTCAATGCCTAAGAGGCCGCTGCAGTGTCAAAGTCACCAGCTAGCCAGACTGGTTTGCAGGAACACTCTCAGGGTGAGACTTAAGGCCAGCCAGGTAACACACCTTAGGAAAGAAATGGGGGAACCTCATGTATTTCTTGATGTGGACATACCTGCAGTACAGATGTGTGCTGGCTCAGCCATCAGTCTTCATCTGCTCTTGCAACACCCAAACAAGGCTGGAAGAGAGGAGATCCAGGAATCTTTCCTGAAATGGGCCTTGGGTTTCAAGAAGGACACGTAAGAACAACAACCTGAATTCATGGCTTCTACCAAGGCACTATGAATGTGCGAAGCTGGGTCACAGGAGTACCCTAAGCTTGAAGCGTCTCCAAGGACCAGGCGCTCCATATCTGTTGAGCAGAATCAAGCAGTTTAGAGAGTTTGTGACATAAACTTTGCCATCAAATGGCCTCTAGCTGCCTGTCTATCCAAGCCACAATCAGAAAAGACACACAAAATACCTCCTGTGACAATAAAAAAAACCCTCTGCTCCTCATAAAATGCCATCCTCCTGCCACTTTAAATACAATTCCAGTTTGCTTCTTGCTTCAAGGTCTACCCTTCTATTTTAGAGATGTTACACAAAACACTTGCTGAGAGTATTGCTAATTAAGACTAAGAGAAGAATAAAATAGTCCTTGGTGCCATTTCACAGCCTTCACTCTGGTAAAATGCAGCTGTCACTTTTAGTCACTGCCTTTCCCATAAGTCTGTCTTAAATATTAATGCTCAGGTACAGTCTACCTGATTTGCCTCTGAAGTACAAGGGCTTGCAGCAAGGAGACCTCAGAAAATGGTAGAAAATGAGCTACAAATAGAGGTCAAAGAAAAATTCACAAGAAAAACATGCCTAGGCATCCTCTAGAATAAAACAGAACTATCTTCTTTTTTTTCATCCTTTCATGTGAAGTTAGTTCTGCTTTGCAGAACTGGGGAAGTGGGGGTTCGAACTAGCTGACCTACAAGAAGTCCTTTCCAAACTAAATTATTCTGCAATTTTGTGATTTGTAACTTTGCTATTAACTTTTTAAATTAATACAGCCCGAGTGAGTGAACACAGCCACCTAGTTATTTCACCAACTCAGGCTGTAGCTGCTTAATACTGTACTTTGTCAAACATAACAATATACAAGTACAGCTGGTGAAAGTTATTCTGTGTTCCTGCTTGCACTATATGTGATATAGCAGATAGCATCACATGAAATCTGTAATGAGATTTGTCTCCATTATTCTTCAGGGCAGTCATCAGATTTGTGGAGCCTTTTCTCTCCTGGTATATCTTTTTGTTACTGTAATTTATTACAATTTTATATCATTATTTTGTTTTGTGAATGGTTTCATCAAAGAACCTCTCTGTGTGTTCTCCTTTTCTCCATATAAAATGCCTGACTGATAGTTATCTATTTGTGCTCATTTTGTCCTTTACTCGTGCTCTAAATCTTTTCTTTGTTTTACTGTATCCCAGTCATTTGCAAGAAGCTGTGATCAAGTTAATAAAAGATCTTAAACACCAAAGATTCTCTGACAAAATTAAGTCACTTGATAGGACAACTTCCAAAAGAGAAAGCATGGCTAGGTGCCAAAATATCACTGAAAAAGAAGGGGAGTTCGATACCTGCCTCTTACTTGTCCTTCTAAAAATCTCCCCTCCACCCTCAGAGGCTTGGGAGCATTGCAAGGTCAAGTCTGATTGCATGTGTAGAGTGTGCTGAGCATAAGGTCTACGTAATTCCTGTTCATCATTTTACTTTTCAAATCCTAAGCATACAAGTCCTCAACTAAAACAAGCAGTCTTTCTGCCTCCAAAATGCAAACGACATATTTTTTTTTCTTTACGAGTGTTGGCTCTGTCATTTACTAATGTAAGAGTGTGTGTGACATTTTGTCAGTCATTCTTTTTTACTTGAGGTGCTGGGAAAAAAACAGCTTGATGATGAAAAAGTGATGACCAAACTCTCTGTGACCTGCAGGTTCTTTATATTGATGTTAAAGAGTGCTAAAAGTGAACATGGAATCATTAGCTCCTCTTGAAAAATGTGGCCTTTGTACATTTGTAGTAAACCTAAGAAAACACTAAAGCTTCATCCACATTGGAGCCTCAAAAGACTTCTGCAATCCTGTTGTTTAATAACAGCATTGCTATTGAAGATCATTGCAGTCAGTGGGTGGATAAGAGGAGGTAATATGTGCTCCTGGAGCCAGCATGAAAGAGAAGAGCAGGCTAGATTTAAAAAAAAAAAAAAAAAAAGAAAAAGAAAAAAAAAGGAAGGAAGCAGGTCTTCTAAAACATCTATTGTTGTTCTTGTTCCAACAGGCAAATGTGCCTGTTAGAGGGCAGGACCAATTTCCTGGCTGGGAAGTCTGTGGCTTTACGAGGACAATACATGCGCAGTCACGGCTATTGAGGCTGACATTCGCTGTCAGAAGCAGTTGGAAAGCAAATGCCACAGTGACAATGATCACAGCCTTTCACCTGCATCTGCACTTTAATTTCCCTACCAGTGTCGCTTTTGCACGATACTGTGGTCCAGGAACAACAACACGACCAAAGGTGAATTAACTCCACTTGGCTCTAATTAAACACCAAGGGTTGGGAGGGTGAAAGGAGCCTGACAACCAAGCTGCCACCACCAAACGATCCAAACCCCTCTGATCATTAACCTCTACTCTATCCCCCAAATCATCACGTGCAACAAAGCACTTCAGCCTTCCAGGTCCCCCAGAAGCACTATTAATGTCGTAAACATCAGCACACTGAGCCATCAGACTGACAGCAGTTTCCCAGCAGAAAAGGAAACCTAATGTATGGTGACATATGACGGGCACAGGACCTGTGGTGCCGCCCTTTGAGGATCACGCTTGCCATTTTGTCCCTTTCAGAACTGTTGAAACAATGGACTATCCTTGCCCAAAATGGACAACTTTAAACCAAATGCTGTCAGGTCCTCTTATTATTGATAACACTTGACAGAGCTGAGCTTTGTTTGATATTTTTTTAGCCTTTTTGTCTGAATGGAAATGGCTTTTTTTTTCTCCAGTTGTTTTTTCCAATCCACATTGCACACAGCTGGTCTAAATGTGCAAGAGGTACCAGTCCCTGCATGAAATACTGGGAACAGAGACATGTAGCTAAGACCTTGCAGAATTTCTGGATATTTTTTTCTTTCTGCTTAAGACAACCCGCAAACCCCAGAACAAAATAAAATTCTGTGTGGGCATCCTCAGATCAGACATGAAATATTCATGCTAATGTAGCAATCTGCTGCTGGGTTTTGGAGGGTTAGTTTATTTATTTATTTACTTACTTATTTGTTCTGATTTTTTTTACTCCAGTTAATTAGGTCTACCAAAGACAAAAGCTAACTTGTAGAAGCCTTATCCTCTATTCTACAAGCATTTTCATCATGTCCCTATTACTCTTCATTAGAATTCAAGCCATTCTCCTGAGATGGTGAAACCAAGTTAGCCTGACAGGCAGTAAAATGTTTGCAGACACCTAGCCAACCATGTCCTGGAATAGTTGTCACCAAGAGCAATTTTAGAGGCAAGTGGATGCCTGAAAATACCCTTTTTTTATATACAAAAAAAATTTTTTTTTTTTACAGAAGTTGAAATGATCACAGTTGGAAACTATATTATGTCTGAACTACAGCAAGTCTGAAGTTGAGCCAAAGTGAAACTCTGAGTGCCAAAGCATTATTAAATACTAGGATGACATGGAAAAAACTTTACAAAATTTCTCATGGCAAATACTGTACTTCTCATGAGATCAGATTGCTACTTTCTCTTTCCTTTGCTAAAAATACCAAAATGAAAACTATCATCAGAGATGAAGAACTGAAAATAATTTCTTTCATTAAGCAAATTTGTTGTTGCTGTTATTATTTACCATGAAAACAAAGAAAGCACCAGGTGAAGAATCGGGAAACATGATTAATTTCTGCTGGTAGTTCTCTGTCTAGTCCTTAGACAGCTTTGGTTTAGCTTTTAAGACAGTCAGTTGTGATTCCATGGGCTCCACCTAAGGCGCATACATATATATCCATCATCAGAGAAGCCTTTGAAGAATCTACCTGCTCAGTTTTCTTCCCGGGACCTAAAACCTTGGATGATTTGGTAAAGCACTGAACATCTTTAATTTTTTTTTATGAAAATGATTTTACTGTATGGTTCCTCTGTCAAATTAGAGTTTATCTTCTACCGCTAGCATGTCTCATCTACGTGGATCATAAGTGCTTTAGGACAGCAACTGTCATTCAGTGTGTGATCAGAGTCCAAGGCAGCAGATCCGTGAGGGAGTGGTGGGATCTTTCAATTGATACCACAAGGAAAGTACTAATAGTAGCAGAGCCATGATAACAGCTAAAATGTCTGACAGCTACAGAAGAGAGCCAAGATGGATGAGGATGAAAGCCAGTCTTATTTTAAGAGTGACTCCTACATGATTGGGAAAGTCCTTGGTAGGACAACTGTTGGGGTAAGCTTGTCCAGGTAGCTTTTCAAATGGAGGAAATGAAGAAGGAGAAAAAAATGTGGTTTTGGCAGCTGAGGTTATATAAAATGAAACAAAAATTAGAATTGTGCTTGATGGTATTGTCCTGTTAAAGGAGTCCAGCACAGGTCTCATTTCACCTTCTGGACTTTGATGATAGCTCATACAGTCTCCGGGCTGCGGCTCCCTGGCTTTGTGCCATGTCTGGCCACATGCACAGGTTGCTGACAAACTATAACACATTAGTGGCTAGAGAAAGGAAAAAAAAAAAAAAACAGCTCGGAACAAGAAAATAAACTAGCAAGTTTCACACCATTATTTCTCCTACTCCCTAACTGGCACTGGATAAACGCAGCAAGTACTTCCAGACACACCAAATCGACAGCCAAGTATCTCAGGTCTGGTCATGCTTCTCTCACATATCACCTTACACAAGCATTGGCATTTCCATCTGTCTCAGCTGTTTGGACACAGAGAAATAAGTGTCAGGGCTGAATGATTGGAGCTCCCCTTTCCAGACCCCTGCCTGGTGAATAGCACACAAAAGCACACAATGGACCTTTTTGCTCTGCCACCTAGAGGGAGAGCCAGCCCTGAGTCAGGCAGTGTGTATTACTTCCAGTTGATACCTCAAATTGTTTGGTTTGTGGTTGTTTTTTTTTTTTTTTAATTGAGGAGTGGAATCTGTGGAGAAATGACTTCAGGCTGAAGACATTTTGTCTGACAGCTTGTTCATAGAGCTGATCTCCAAGATGGGAGTAAGCATCACCTGTGGAGGAGCTGACAATCTTTTTGAAGGAAGAACCCTGGAAGTGTCTTCAATATGAACTTCTATAAAAAAACAGATTCCAGAAAGAAAGTGTGATCTCAGCAAAATCCTTCACACTTTTAGCTCCCTTGCAAAGAAATAGCAGGAAGAAAGAAGCAAGTTCCAGGCAGAGAAAAGCTACCTGGAGTTGGCATAAGGACTTTGTAGGACTGGAGCCAAAATCCTTGGATATTAACACCCTGCTGATTTAAAGTTCAGTCAATTGGTCTAATAAGCAGTGACCTTCAGATGGTTGTTTAGTTTGTCTTCATGGGTGAATTGCGTAGTTCCCCGCCTCCCTCGCCTCTCTGTAAGGTGTTTCACTTACAACACTGTTTAAGTTGGAAAAAAATGTTTGAGATTGGGACTCTCAGATTCATTCTGACCTTGCATAACCCTGGTTCCTCCAGAAACAGCTAAGTTCCTAAGGCTGCACATAACTTGCAAGGCCACTCTTATTTAAAACCCATCTCTCCTCATTTATAGGAGGAAATGTTATTCTTGCAAATTCAATGAATGTGTGCACCTTTTCTGTATTCCTCAATCTTATAGTCAACCTAAGAACACAAGCCTGGAAGGAAGGACTCAAGTGATTTGAAAAAGCCTCCTGGGCAGGGAGAAGAGACACATCTTCTCTTTTGTCACATAACAGCTTACAATCTTTTACAAATGACTAAGCTCAGGTCCTTAAAAGTGCAAAACACCTCACTGTGCTATGTACAAAATGCCTGCATGCTTTGGGGCATCTGGGTTTAAGCCCCTGAAGCTGTTCTTCACCTGTAAAATGAGCTAATAAGATCTTCCCACTTCAGCAAAGTGATGCAGGATTGTATCAGCTCACCTGTAGCCAGAAGCAGTTCATTACTGCCCTCAGGTGTGAAACCAGCTGCTGGCACAAAGCCACTGCCATAAAAGACTGCAGCTGGAGCAATGAGTGCAGTGTTAAATATAGAGGCTGACAGGCTGTGGGGGCTGTTAGGTGAGCTGGAAGATTGGCAGTGTGGGAGGGCAGGAGGGGCAGAAACAGCTGGGGAAACTTGTGAGGGCTTCTTCACTTTCTATCAGTACTGGATTTCTAGGCTAGGATTCAGAGCAGGGTCTACAAAAAGAGAAAAGAAGCAAGGAGTAGTAGGGTTTAGAGTGGAGGCAGGGCCTATGCTAAGCATGCAGTTCTGGGGTTTAGATTAAAAGCTAAATGGTTTTGCTGTCTCTATGCTGGGGGTTTTTTTGTTTGGTTTTTTTTTTTGTCACAGCAGAAAATGCTGGGCTGTATTATGCCTTAGCCACAAACAAGTGTTCTAGATACAGGTGGAGCTCTCTGACATATAGTTTGGGTTTCAAAACTATTTTCCTCTTAGTTTATGCAGGGAAACTATTTCCTGGACCTTCAGAGAATTAACTCTGCCTGCCTTGATTTTTCCTATAGTCATCTCAGAAAGAATTGTTTTCACTTTTCATTTAAAAAATAAGAGGAATTGTTAAGGTTTTTTTAAAGAGCCTCTATGGGACTTTCAAGCGATCACAGCCAGAGTGGAACATCTCTCACCTTAAAAGCTGCTGTAAGTAACCTCACATTCACCCCCTTATGCTCCTAGCCTGAGCTAATGGTCAGTGCATAGCTTGGAGTTGATGAAAAACAAAGGGATATCATCAAGTTAGTGGATATGAAACTGTTGTACAATAAGAGAAATTCTTCCTATTCCTCTGAAGAATAATGTACTTGGATATTCTGGCTACCAGCAAACCCTGAAGCAAATGATCTCCTTCCTTTGCCAACCACTGCCACAGCTCCCTTGTCTCAGTTACAGCTAACTGAAATGTTATCTGAAAGCCTCAGCTTTACTCTTATCCTTCAGAAAGAAGAGAAATGATATGATAGTGACCAGAATGCTGTCACTTGAGTACCCAGTTTACAACTTCAGCATGGTAGGAACTGAAATTCAGCATGCAACTCTTTCAGGAAAAAAAAACAACCCTGTTTTTTTAACAGTAAAGTTACATGTTAGTCAGTATATTCCTCTCTTAAAAAGGAAGGTTGTTATTTTGCCAGCTAATCAGTGGTGTTCACTGGAAATGTTGTAACAAATGCTTTTGTTGCAGAACAGTACCTTTTCAAAAGCATCATTTTCATGGAAATCCACCAATCTAAAAAGCATTTCCATGTTGGGAATGTTTCTTTGGTTCAGTAGCAGAACTGAGAACGAAAATTTGGGGACTGATTCCAGAACAAGTAGGAGGCTCCAGCCTTTCCCCTTCCTTCCCCTAAGCTGAATATGGTAGAGAAGTTCTGGCTGACCAAGCTCAGGAATTCAAACTTGAGACTGCCATGTCTAACAGGAGGGTTTTTTTATTCATGGGCTCTCTGGTTTGTATTGAAATACTCTCTTCCCTCCCTCTTCTGTCAAAACAGCTGTGAAACACTTTCTTAAAAAGTTTTTCTTCTACCATGCAACAGGAGAAACGCAAATTGGTATGCTTTCATGTGAAGTGTTCTTCCTCAGCAAGTCCTGAAAAAAGCAGTATGTCTGCAACTGTGCTATTTGCTTGGGCAATCAGGTCTGGAGGTAAATGAATGACTTCTCATGCCTGTTAAAATCTTAAGGGAAGCAGTGGGATTGCGTGGATAGATGTTTTATCTTGTCTGTCTGATTCAAATTTAACATTTATATTGCCTTAAAAGTGTGCTAAGCTACAGGTCAAAATTCCCTTTTGATGAACTAGAAATAAATTATTAGGGCAATGATGTACATGCAAAGATGTAAAAAATCAGCCCTGGATATCTGTAGAAATTCCATGTTATATTAAGGATCTGAGATATTATTATCCCAAATTTCAAAGCCATTTCAAGTCAGATAACTAAATTTTGTCTCATTGAGTCAGCTTAAAACCTGGTGCCCTTGGATAAATCTTAATAATGACTTGTCAGAATTAGATCCTGCACAAGAGTGTGCAGGCACCCACCCTCTTCTTCCTGTTTTTCTGAAATCACTGCAGATTATTTCAGATGTTCAATATACCTCTGACTTCAGATATCATAAAAAGGAAATGATCTATTAATTTTGAACTCTTTTTGTGTGCTAGCTTCAGTTTCAATAATCATGGGGCTGCTGCAGATATAAGACAGTTTCTACCCCTGTGAGTCTCCAAATCAGGATCCAGTATCTTTTTAAAGCAGATTCTGTGGTTCAAATGTGTTACAGGTGTTAAAGCTCTTCAGGCACTATTGTGCCTCTGGCAAAAAAAAAAAAAAAAAGACAATTGTGATATTCCCTTCTAATCTTAATGTTTATCTGCTTAGGGTTCTTTAAGGGGCAGGAGGGATCTTGGTAATGTGAAAGCCTGAAGGTGTGAAAAATGCTTTGTCCATTACCTTCCTTCTTTTTTCCAATTCTAAATTATAGGTACAGTTCTAGAGTGAGTTATCAATATATAGCTCTCCTCTTGATACATAGCTGCAACAACAAACTGCCACTTAATTTTACTAAGGTTTGATAATTTTTATCTGTGGCAAATCATTTGCAAAGCAAGAATACAATAAATATTTGATTTAGGTTGCATGTAGTCATCAACTCCCAGAAGCAAGCAGCAAAAAGAAGTATGTAAATCTAGAGATATCAAATGTTTTGCATAGAAAATGTGCCAGTTACTTTGCAGTTTGCTTTGGCCTGGATAATCTGAGTTATTTTGCTGTTAATCCATCCCCTTATTTTTGGCCTTGAGACTATGATACAACACCCACTAGCAAATCTCTGTTCTTCATAGAATCATAGAATCATTTAGGTTGGAAAAGACCTTTAAGATCATTGAGTCCAACTGTAAACCTAGCACTGCCAAGTCCACCACTAAACCGTGTCCCTAAGTGCCACTTCTATAAGTCTTTTAAATACCTCCAGGGATGATGTCTCAACCACTTTCCTGGGCAGCCTGTTCCAGTGCTTGATAACCCTTTCGGTGAATAAATTTTCCTTAATATTCAATCTAAACCTCCCCTGGCACAACTTGAGGCCATTTCCTCCTGTCCTATTGCTTGCTACTGGGGAGAAGAGTCCAAGACCCGCTTCACTACAACCTCCTTTCAGGTAGTTGTAGAAAGTGATAAGGTCTCCCCTCAGCCTCCTCTTCTCCAGACTAAACAGTCCCAGTTCCCTCAGCCGCTCCTCGTAAGACTTGTTTTCTAGGCCCCTCACCAGCTTCGTTGCCCTTCTCTGGACACGCTCCAGCACCTCAGTGTCCTTCTTGTACTGAGGGGCCCAAAACTGAACACAGTATTTGAGGTGCAGCCTCACCAGTGCCCAGTACAGGGGCACGATCACTTTCCTAGTACAGAAAGTTCATTTCTTCCTGTTGTGAAAGGCTGTTCTAGTCAGTGTTGGGATAAAACGAAGCCTCCAGAAGCTCAGAGGTGCTAGAAAAAGATAAAATGAAGCCTCCAGAAGCTCAGAGGTGCTAGAAAAAGGTTGTGCTATTTTTTCCCAGCTGTGAAGGACATAAAACGGAAAGAAGGAAGGCCTGCACCCAGACAGATTCATACACTGCCACATCACTTGTGGAAGAACTGCTGTGCTGGATCATTATCTAGGTTTCACCAGTATGAAAGCAAAGATATATTTGGTCAGAAACTTTTTGTTTCACCAGATAACATTAGTGAAACTTTCATATTTGACTATTTATGAGATTTGCCTCATGAAAATTTTTGGAAGGTGTCTCTTATCTGCTGTAACATGGCTTTTAGAAAATGTCACTCCCGTATGCATATCTGACACTTGTTCAGTCTGTTGCTGAGGCCATGTCTCTTCAAACCTTACGCTAATCCATAAAGTACCTCCATGCCTCAAACGGACAAGCATATTTCTGTGGTCTTCATTTGTGTTGAACCATAGGACTTTTCCTCCTGTGGTAAAGGAAGAGTCACCATGCCCTCCTTATTTTTAGTGCACCAGAGAGGGAGCTTGCAGCTGCAGCTCCTATACATTTCACTATTAACTGTTTCAAATACTCACTAAGAAAATGATTGTGGGCTTGAACAGGAGGAGTCCTTCCCAGCAGCCTGTAGTCGAAAACCACAGTCATCATTTTTTTTTTTTCTCAACCATGCATTCAGTCCTCCAAGAAATTATGGTTATTCAGTGAGCTGAGATGGGCACTTTAAGCCGCCTGATTAGGTAATCAGCTCATAAGCAGGGCATTTGTATTGCTGTGATTCATCAGTAACAGTGGGTTAGTTGCTGTGTACCTGCATTAGCACTTCATTGAAAGGAAAGTTCTGTTGGGGGAAGAAAAGGATTTTGAACGGACGATGCTTTTCTTGATGGCATCATGTGGTCTGTGTGTGTTGGAAAGGTGGAATAAAACCTGGGCTCCAGGCTGGGAGTCTGCTCAGCTCCGATAATGTGGCTGTTGACCTTTAGTGCAACAGGGAGTTAAGTTGCTCGTAGACTACGCTAGCAACAAAAGATGGACTCCTGGCTGTTCTCCAGCCCAGGGTGTACGTGGGGCCATGGACAGCAGCCTGCCCCTTCCAGCTGAGCGAGGGGCAAATCTCAGGATGGAAGACAGTAAACAAATCCCTATTACAGACCCTTTCTGCAGCAGCACTTCATGATGTCTCTACAGTCCATCCTCAGTCACCTGTTTTGGATGAGAAGGAGCAGGGACAAATGGTTTCTCATAGGAAATAAAGATTGTTTTTATTGGAGTGTTCTAGTGGTTGCACTGTGGGTAATTAAACCTTAAGGAGTCTCTCAGAAAAAAAAGATGGTTTTATAGTTCAGGGACTTGCATTACATAATGCTGAGAAATTATAAGTCAAACACTGGATGCAGCAGTCTTCTGCAAGGCCTTATAGCAGAAAAACCTGAATGATTTCTCATCAATATAAGATGTATATCACAAGGAAAGTGAATCAGTGAATCATTAGGGAAGATCAATTACTATTAATTCAGTCAGGGGATAAAAATTAAAATGATGGCTAATTTATTCTGTCCATGGATAAAATCTGAGCCCCACTGATAGTGCAGGGAATTTTGTCATTGACTTGCAAAAGTGTGGAATGCCAAGCGTTTTAAATATACATTGAAGCTAGTTTGAACAAATAAAGCAATTATTTATCATTCATATTCACAAAATAAACTTGCCAGTTAGCTCCTTGAAATATTTGTTGCTATTACACTTATGCATAATTTATTGCTAAATTTGTTTACATGTGCTGTGTTTGAAAATGAAGCAGCATGAGAGCAAAGAACATTATAGTTTGCCTGTTATAGAAAAGAACAGAGTGTGAGGAGGCTTTTCTATTCCTGCTGTATTAAAAGTGATAAGTTAAATACAGGGGCTGAAGTGCCTTTACAGGCTTGCATAATAAATATAATGTTCATCAATCCTCCTAGCTAAATATTGATCATTATCTCCCACATTAAGGACCAGTCTGTGCCCATTTACTCTACAGGAAAGAGTCTGTGGGTGGAAGGAGTAGTTTCTAAAAAGTTTGTGTCCCTTCCCACAACTGCCTTCTTGTGCTGATAGACTGACATACCAGGGGGACAGAAATTCCCCTCAGATGCTTTCTTCTTAAGGACTGCTGCGTTATAAGACGTTGCCAAGGAGGTGGAGTAATATATAGATATGTCCATGCTGTGAAGGCTTCAGGTGACGCCGGGGCCAGGAGAGAGGATGGTTGTCAAACAGGATGCTGGAGGAGCCCAGGCAGTCACACACTGAGCATGGGACTCCCTGCACTCTCCATCCCAGCCTGGCTCCACGTAGCTCCATCCTAGCACATGCCAGATCCTCAGTCGTGGTGCTGTCGGCATGACTCGGTGACAAGAAGTGACATTGGCAAACAACTCTGTGGCAGCAGAGACTCCCTCCATGCAGCTCCTGGTTTTGTAGCATGACGTGGTTCTGTCAGTTTGGCCAGATGTCTCGGTGAAAGAGGGCCCAACAGGGAGACTGCACTTCTGGCTCCAAAATTCCCCAAAAAGGAGAAATGTTTCCATTAAAAACTGTTTTCATGTCTGTCTGTAGGTACTCTAACCAAATAATGTAAAAGTCTACTGGGTTGTTCAGCACTGCAGTGGCAGAGAGGGACAAATGCTTAGAGAAGCATCTTAGCCTTTTCTGTAAACTGAGCATGGATGAAAATCAGTGCCTCTGTTATGGGGTGATCAAATGCAAACGTGCACCACAGAAGGCAATGGATGGGGGTATGGTCAGAGAATTCAGCGAAAAATTTTGTCTTTCACTGAGGTCAATAAACGTTTCTTACAGGCAATGGAAATCAACTTGCAAAGAAACAAGTCCCTAGAAAAAAAATTTCCCCTTCAGCAACTACAGACTAGCACACGCTGCCTTTTGCATAGAGGAGCTTAAAGAGATAAGCACCAGCCAGGGACCTGGGAGACCCTGGCAGAATCCTGATTCTGCCTGTGCTGGTTTTGGCTGGGACAGAGTTAATGTCCTTCACAGTAGCTAGTATGGGGCTATGTTTTGGATTTGTGCTGAAAAAAGTGTTGATAATTTAGGGATGGTTGTGTTATTGCTGAGCAGGGCTTACACAGAGCCAAGGCCTTTTCTGCTTCTCACACCGCCCCGCCAGCGAGGAGGCTGGGGGTGCACAAGAAGCTGGGAAGGGACACAGCTGGGACAGCTGACCCCAACTGACCAAAGGGATATTCCATACCATATGGCGTCATGCTCAGCATATAAAGCGGAGGGAAGAAGAAGGAAAGGAGGGACGTTCAGAGTGATGGCATTTGTCTTCCCAAGTAACTGTTATGCGTAATGGAGCCCTGCTTTCCTGGAGATGGCTGAACACCTGCCTGCCATTGGGAAGTAGTGAACGAATTCCTTGGTTTGCTTTGCTTGTGTGCGCGGCTTTTGCTTTACCTATTAAACTGTCTTTCTCTCAACCCATAAGTTTTCTCGCTTTTACCCTTCAGATTCTCTCTCCCATCCCACCTGGGGGGAGTGAGCGAGCGGCTGTGTGGGGCTTAGTTGCTGGCTGGAGTTAAACCATGACACTGCTGCTGATGGCCAAAACACACAATTTTTCCGATCTGTTTTCCCATCAGTGAAGTGAAGGCCATACTTCTGTCTGAAAGGGTGTTGTACTGTTTAATTAGGTAATGTCGGGACAGTGCGTTGACAATATAAACACCATATAAATGCTAAGTGCCTAATTCATCATGCCCTGTGCTGCAGTGGTGACGTGATAGGATATCCCTTGGATCTCATGTGCGGGCATCCAGCCCAAAGTGCTCTACTGACATCCCTGGATGAGTATTCAGGCCCAGTTACTCAATCCCTGAAACATGTCCCTTTTCTTTGGCGTGTTGATCCTCCTGCCCATCTGTCTGCATGGCCCCATGCCCTCTTGAAGCATCCTGTGTCCACGTTAGGAGCTCAGAAGTGCCACCAGGAGGGAGAGCTGCATGTGCACTGCCAGCAGTGCTTTACCTTCAAGGAGATCACTGCACAAGGTGACACAGCCTTTCCACGATGTGTTGGTTGTGGTGGGCAGCCTTTCTGTAATACCTGAGTGGCAGTTTCTGGCAGAAATATGTTCACGTGGTCATGTCTCCTCTAGGAATTGGGAGCAGTGATGACTTGTATACAAAGACTTTTTTTATTAGTCACAAAATCTGGACCATTAGGGCCCACTTTACAATTTAACCAGTCTCATTTCTGTTTTAGCACAGAGCCAGGACAGCCTTTACAATTGCATTATTGTGGTACTGCCCATGAGCAGCAACTGCTGCCTAAGTAGGAGAGATGAGGATATCAGCTGGACAACCCCAGAGCTCCTTTGACTGAAGGGACTTCAAGTATTGTTAGACAAAATTAAATGCACCAAGCTTCAGCTTTATTGTGCAATATTGTTTCAGCAGAAGAAAATAACCCATGCAGGCACAGTGTGGATTTCCATCTTCCTCCATCAGTCAGACGACATTGTGGTCTTGAGGTTGCTGCTGTCCTTGAGCGTTACAGGCAGTCTGTGCCTCAAACAGCAAATACAGGCCCTGGATCAGTGCCCAGGTAAGGCAGCCAGGGGCCATTGTCATGGTAATGCTGGAGTTGAAGAAAAATGTAGATGAAACAAACCCAGACATGAAGCCAAATAGTTGCTTTCTCTACAGTCCTTAATCCAGAGCTGACTCCAGCGAGGGGAGGTGCCAGCATGCACCAGTTGGGTGTTTCTGGCCTGGCTGTTGTTTGTTTTCCTGTTCCTCCTTCCCCTGGCTCCAGGCAAGGCCAAAAGAAGGATGCCCAGAAGCTGTGAGGGGAGATGGCCAGTCAGACCATCCAGGCTGGATGAAGACGCACTGGAGATCGGCAGAAATCACTGCAGACACTTTGTGGGATTTGTTTCCCTGACCAAAATACTGGGATGTTCAAACTGGGAAAATGTTTGTAGTTCATCTACTGCTAACAAGAATAACCAGCACCACAAAAACGTGACCGTCAGCATGAGATGCCACTGCTAGCTTAGATAATTCCCTCATGCCACCCCTGGTCTTCAGCAATTGTTTTACCAGTTTGGAGAAGCCAGAATGGTGTGAGTGATGCAAATAAAATAATATTCTTTTTTTTTTTTTCCAAAAAGGGAGCACTTCCATATCTAGTGTTTTTGCCAAGAAAAGCCGGAAAATCTGAAGCCAAATATTTTAACAAGTAGTAGGAAACAATCAGGATGACTGTGATTTTAGGAACAGCTTCCAGCCATTCAAGAGACGTACACGGCTCCTGCAGCCAGAGTACTGTGCACCACAAGCCTTTGTTGGCGTGGAAAGGAAACACTGCGAAGCTCCCGAGCCTTACTGGGTCCTCGTGAACTTGCTTTGATTTCTGTGTCTGAGCCTAAACAAGAGCGAAATGAGGCCTAGTCATCTCTCTGGGGCCTAAAACTCTTTTATTCTAATTCTCTACTGAGAAAAGCAATAAAATGTAGCCCAGTGGTTTAAAATATATAAACCTACATTTCAGTGGTGCAAAATCATTATAGTGTCTGTCCATAAATTCTTGCACCAGTCTAAGCTGTTTAATTGGCAAAATATATACTACATAACATGAACTTGAGCACTTAAATTTAATATCGGCTCAGCCTAATCTCAGGTGATATTAATCACTAATTAATACTTTTTGGAGGTTTTGTTCATGCAGAAAGAATCAGTACTCTAATTACCACTTGTTTGATAATGTGCCTTTATCTTTGTTTTAATGGGGCTGCCAGTTTATTTAGATGCAAACATCTAAGGATTTTTACATCCCCAAGAGCAATTGCTCTCTTAAATACTTTCAGTGATACAGTTGCTTTAAAGCAATAAGCAGTGCAAGAAGAGCTAGCATGAAATTACATTATATCTCCAGAGCTTTGTAGTTATATAAGAACTCTTGGCATATTCTGTTAATTAATGGAATATGTTTACTGCAGGTTTTTGAAGTTATTAATTATTTTTATTAGTTTAAAATTCTTTAACTGTCATGTCTCTATACTATTTCTATTAGTAATTCAAGCCAGAGGTGTATGGTATTTTGTGCATTCCTATCTTAACCGAGGGATGCAGAAAATATAAGTGGGAGGACATTCATTCAGTCAAATGTCACCCCACATTTCGACACTGCAAATATATATATTTTTTAATATAGATATATGTATGTGTATGTATATAGTAGCAGTACCCGAAAAGCATGAGAACAAATTAACATTTTCTGCCACAGATTTGCTACACTAAATCTAGCAATTTTCCAGTGCAGGTTTATTTTTAAAATACTAGTATTTCTAACCCACATTAATTTATAAGTGTTTCTATGATGTAGAGCATAGTACTAATTAGAAATTTTCAAATACAAAGAAAAAAAAAGTCTACTTTTACTTTCTGAAACTGGACTGAGGAAAGTATAATGCACAGTTAGATAAGGTTTCTTCTTGTGTTTAAAGGACTAGGAGACAGCACTCTTTTTTACTTTCCATGATTTCAATTTCCATGATCTCTGACAAAGACTTAATTGCTGAATCTTTTTAGCTGCCTGTAAAATGAATAATAGATGTATATAAATGATTAATGTAAAAGACCTATAGTATTTAGTCATTTTACCTCTTCTTTTCTCAGTGTGGGCAGGTCAGGTGCAAAACCACTTTGCTTCAAAAAGGTGTCTGAAAATTAATTCATTAACATTCATTAGGCACTCGTAATGAAAAATGAGAATGGAGTACAAAGAATTGCTATTTTCTTTCTTTACATTCCTCAGACTAAATTGGATTAATCAGATTGGAAAGGGTAATAAAATATTAGAGCCTGTTCTTATCTCTTTGCTTCCTCCCATCGGTTATAAATGAGTACACTGGAATGCTACTTGCTGTTGCAAGGCAGCAACAATATTTGAGGCACTCGGAGCTACCTTCTCATTTCGAGGCAGAAAATGGTTATGGAAAGATCTTATTTGTTCACTGAGCTCCACTGCTGGGCAGCAAAAGAGAGGGAGCAACTGTAAATCAGAGGCATTTCCTTTTTTCTTCCTTTTTCTTTTTTTCTATGAAAGACACAATGGCTGTGGAATTTCATAATTCCCTTGTAATCGCCAAACCTTTTTTCCCCTCAGGCACACACTTGACAAGTAAAACCTACATCCCAACTTGCCTTGCCTTCTGCTGTGCAGAAGCGTGGGCAGCATCATTTGCCCTACTTTGGTGTGGCTGCTGGGCAGCGCTGCTCTGACACTGCCTGTGACCTGTCAACTGTCCTCTCTCATCTCGAGGAGCGGTCACCTTGTCTAATGTGCTGTGAAACTCTGGTGCAACCCTACTTCTCAGCTCTGCCTTCAGGTGCAGAAGAGGAGGATACTGCAGCCAGAAATGTGTTTGATCTTTAAGAATACCAGAAGGCTGGGTCTCATGTGAGATCTGAATCTAATTTTTATGATTTGACCCATCTCTGCTCAAAAGGGCCCACTCACAGCAGTGAGAGGTTTCTCTCTGCCTTGGCATTTGGTCCTGTGTGGTTGTCTTTTTACAAACCCTATTTTTATCAGCTGTCTAAAGCAACTTCAGTTTTGTGAAGAAGCTTTTCTATAGATTTTTTTCCTTAAAATGTGGTGAAACAGATGAAACACTTTAGATGGGTTTTAATCATAGTTTTCTTCATTTCTGTCAAAGATAAGCACAGAAGAGTAGCATTCTTTTCCTACCAGTTGTTTTCAGCAAGGCCTTTAACTGACAAGAGGACAGAGGCATGTGAAGGCACACAAAGCACACTTGAAGAGCTAAATGCACCTCCAGGATCTCAGGAACTCAATGGAGACAGACAAGTGTCTTCAACGTGGACCCACAGGACTGCAGCTTATGATGTGGTACCCAGAGGCAGCAAATGGGCTCCATTAATCCAGCGAACAAAAAAGAGTGGCACAGCCAAGTGTATCTTAGATCACAGTATATTTAGAGCTAGGATTTTTTCTTCCAGTATCATATAAAAAATTTTTAAGTTTAGTTTTTCCTCGAAGCCTACAGCTTTGTCAGCACTTCCCTAACAGTTTTCTTTATCCATTTTATATACATAGGGAGGAAAAATAGCTAAAATCTTCATTCTTGCATTCTCCCTCCATGAACATTTCCTCAAGGGACTTTTCCTAACGTCAGTGTTCCTACCTCCAGTCAGATAACTCGGGAGAGAGCTGCCTACAATGACCTTCAGGGCTCTCCAGATCTGTGCTACTGCCTCCATTTCTCCGTCTCATGCTCTCTCTTTGTCTTTCCATCATATCCATCTCAACAAAGAGAAACTCTGTCAATCACAGACCTTCACAGAGAGCTGACTGGCTCCTTCCTGAGCACTGCTGATTTTTGCTAAGCCTGTGGCTCTTGCATTTGGAGCTGCAAACTGGCCCCCGCAGCAGTCCATAACTTCTGTATTTTTAAAATGCTCGATCCCCCCCTCCCTCTTCTTTTAACACCTCACAGCAGGCATGAAGCTCTGTGAGATGGTCAGGAGGAGGACTGAGTTCGTGTAAGTAAAAAGAAAAGAGTAACAACTCAAGTCTTCCTCTATCTGGGTCCAAATCACTTTGAAGATGCACAAAAGCAATACTCACTTTTACTGGGTTTTTTTTTTCATCTTCACATACTCTTCATGATTCTCAGGGCCCTGGTTTGTTCTAAGGATCATTGAAGTCAGGTTTGTGCTTTGGTCCATCCCTAAATTGGAATCCAAAAGTCTTGAAGTAAGCGTTCTGAGTAAGAGCTATGACTTCAGTCAGCCAGGTTGAAGTAAGATGAACTGAGCAGATCTTGTTCTTGGAAAAGATAAATAAGTTTTCTACCCACAACAAGCCATGAATTTCATTCATTTCTACAGCACCTTCCAAATACATACCTGAAGTCAGAAGAGAAGAAATTATATTCCCCCTACCCCACCAAAAAAAAAAAAAAAAAACCAAANAATTTGTATTCCTCTTTTGGGGAGTGAGAATTTCATCTTTTAAGAAAGGTTTTTCCTACAACTTTGAAATACAGAATCTTCAAAACTATTAGGAAAATATTTTATTTCAAAGATCTTTCAACTAAGAACTCATTTGAATATTTGAAATTCTGGCGATAAAGAATCTTGCTGCTAAAACACCTCGCTCATCTGGAACAAAGTGGATCAACTATAGAAGACATCAGGGTTAATAGCTTGACCAATACATTCTTAAGGCCAAAAGACTGTCACAGTTATTAAAATTCACAGTGCACAGTGAAAGTTGGAGAAGTTAGTGTCATGATTATTTTATATTAAGCCTATACATTCTGGCTGACATAGGACCATATTTTAAAACAAAACTCCCCAAATGGATTGGAAGTTCTACCAAAAATACAAGCTTTTTTAATCTAAAGTCTTCCAGTGATAAAGAGTTCAAAAGGCAAATTGTACTGTTGTCTCAATTCTGGTTCAAGAAACTCACAAGTTTCTAGCAAAGTCATCAAGCCTCAGTTTTGTTACTACCTCTTGCTGCTAAATTATAGCCAGCTGCTCTCAAAACTTCCTTCTCCCCCAGAGGTTGTGATCCAACAGGATCTTCCCCCTGCACAACCCACATTAGCGCTGTGACATGGTTTTTTGCAGTGAGTCTTACATGCTGGGAGAGCAGAAATCCAAGATGTTGTTGATGCCATACACAGTAGTGATGCTGCTTCCCTACTCTGAGCCACATCCCAGTTCCAGCTAGCCAGGGGTCCTCAGTTCCCTAGGGGCTGTTGCACCAAGAGCTCAAACTGTCATCTGCCTTGTCCCTTGAGCAAATAATCTTAATGTGACCGTTTCACATGTTTTGAAACACCATCTATTCCTCTTCCTGATGTAGAAAAAGTCTGTTACTGTGTTCAAGTCAGCCTTCCTTCAGGGAATGAGGTCTTCAGGAAAAAATGTCAGCACAGACGTAAAACTGGAACTAAATTAATATTAATCCTTCCCAGTCTCCTATGTTTTCATGTATCTCCTCATTTTTGTGGCATATCTTCTGTGTTGCTGTTTTTTGAAACAGTATTTTCTAATTCTTTCCAATTCGAAAGAACACAGACTTGGGGCTAAGTGTTGGATCATTGTGTCTCATGAGCTTTTTCATTTGTACCTTGTGCCCTCTAGAAATTGAGCCTTGGAAATCCCAGATGTTGATTTTTTTGTGTGTGTAACGCGTGTTGCATCCTGTTATAGAAACAAAGGACACATTCGTTTTTATCTGTGCTATAGAGTCAAAACACCACTGTTCATTGTAATGAGCATCAGCAGCAGCGGTGTCCTGCCAATTCTCCTCCTCCAGATTCATATTCATTTGTTAGGTCTAATTAAAGACCCATGGTACAAAGAAGCTTAGGGCTGCTTTACATTCAAGCTGCTCTGCTTTTGACTGATAGTACACCTTTTATGTGCAACATTTTAGGATTGTGTAGAAATGACTTACAGTGACAGATTGCTTTTGTACTTGCTGGCTACTGTCCATTTCATTTTCATTATATGTTTCATTGTATACTTCAGAGAGAGTTTGCTAAAGGTTTGCAACATACCAAATTTATAGCGGGACTTGAGTGCTCTAGGGATGGATGGGAAAAGTCTGGTATCTTCCATCAGATTATCATACAGTAGCTTTAAAGGATGTGTGGAGCCTGCAGCAGATGAGAATACGGTAAAAGATAATACAACCCTTTCTTTCTTTGCAGTTCTCTCCTTCTTTTCCTCTCTACCATTCCACAAAATTATTCCTAAAAGGACTATAAATTGTGCCGAAACTTGGAAATTGGGCTAGACAATCCCACCCAAAAATCAACCTGGGTTCTTTCCAGGTCAGTAATGTTCTGCAGATTCAGTTAACAGCCTTGTTGGGACAATTCTGTCTTGATTACCTGGCAGACCTGATCATGGTCAAGGCAGCCTAGAAATTGATTGTCACCTTTCAGTTCTGCATTGCCAGCAGGCGTCAGGAATAGCACTGACGAAGGTGCTGAAGTTGTACAGATTTGACTCCTGTCCCACAAGGAGGTTGGTTCTCCTGGAACTATGCCTAAAAAAATCAGGGCAGTGGAGAAGGGAATCCAAACCTGTTGCTTAAGAAGATTTTCCTTTTATTTAATCACTTACTAGGTGAGCCCCACCTTGAGCAGATAGAATCTAACTCTGAGATATCAAGGGAGAAGGGAGTTTTTTCAAGTCTTTGAAAAAAAAATAATGCCTCTTTGTAAAATTGGAGAGCAGTTATCAAGCACTGCATTCAACTCCACTTCCCCAATACCAGGAAGCCAGTAAGAAATTGTGGGGATTGGAAAAGACTGAATAAATGCTTTGTCAGGGCTGAGAGTAGGAAGAAAGTGGGTTTTCAGGAAGAGAGCATGTGTTTGCATTTCAGCTGCTCCGGTTCTCAGCCTGGCGTCTCAGTTTAACCTGCTGATGAATGTGTGAGTTTGTGTTAAGACACTAGACTGCAAACTGAACAGCTGAAGCACAGGTGTAAATTCCCTTCTGCTGGATCTGTTGCAACAGCAGCAACCTCCAATGTGGGGTAGGGCAATAAATTCTTATACCCTGATTTCAAGATTCACAAGTATGTTTGTTTCCCTGTTAAAGTCCTTGCAGAATATCCACATTACCAGCTCAGCCACAAGCCAAAGCCAAAGAGTAGGTCCATAGACCTTCTGCTCAATGTGTTTGCAGTCTTGGAGAAAATGAGGGAAAAAATAACTTGTGTGTGTATGTGTTTTCAAAAAAATGCGTTGCATTATTGTGGTCATCATATTGATAAGGACAGACCTTTGCCTATGGGGCAAATCAGAGATGAGGTCTGATCACAAAACCACAGACATTACACCCTTTTCTAGGGATAGCCATTTACCATAGCTGCATGGCAACAGTGTTCCATCTTCCCAGTGAAACATTAATACAGTGGTGGGAATAGTATTAGTCCACATGTTATATCAAGACTATTTGCTGAGATCAAGAGTACGCAATACCATATCTATGTCCATAATACTTGTCTGGAACTTTGCATTGGGTAATTAAGTAAAGAGCATTGCCTTGGCATTGAAAAGCAGAGCAGACGTGTGCACTACCAGGCACTGTATGTTGCCTCTGCTTATTAAACAGTGTGAGTGGAGTTACTTCATATCAAACCTGGGGAACACACTCACGCTTCATCTCTTTTTTTCCCCAGCTGATGAAGGAGTTGAAAGGAAATATGTCTGTTCATGAAAGGATGGTGTAATTCCCCCGGCTGGTTTTGCACCAGACAGCCCAGTTTGTATTCTTCAGTTTGGATCAGCCCTGAAATTTCTCATTCAGAGAAGAGTAGTTTGTCCAGGCAGTCTTGTCTGTATGGGCCCAGACATCAATATGAAGGATTTTAAGGTTTTAAACCTTAAAGCTGAAACTATTTCAACTTTCAAGGTTTCAGATTCTCCTCTTATTTCAGTGAGGAAGGCATCAGGTATTGTTTTATGGGAATTTTTCTCTGCAAGAACTGCCACTGGTGCTACTTGGTCCCTCAGAGGCCACCAGTGTCTGCTCGTTAATTTTGTTGATAAGTGTTAAATGCATGGTTGACTTTGAAGCAAGAATCTTAAACTAACCAAGACAATCAGTTATTGCTCATGATAATGTCAGCTTGACTATAAAACCACTTGATTTACAAAGATCTCTCCTGTGCAGCCAGATTAAATAAATAGTACACTCAATGCCTGCTGTCCTTACAGTAAATAAAGCAGAGTATAATCACTATGATAAGAAAACACTTTTCCTGCCCAAATGCCATGTTCTCCACTAATTTGTTTTTTTGTACCTCTTGTGACTTATCTCACCAATAATAAGTTACGGGACAGACAAGTTACTCCAGAAGATTCAGGAAAATGTCATTAATTTTTCTTACTGGACTAAACGTCTTCAAGAGACCCTTAATTGCTGGCAGGAACCCACACTGATATGAGCTTATCTACAAGGTGACTGTAAAAGAAAGTGGACTGAACTTTGTTGTGGCTACTAGGTTGGGCCCTCAGAAACCCAGGTTCAGCTCCTGATTCTGCCATATGTTTCTCAGTACAGCAGGATTTGAAACCAAACTCGCTACCTTCCAGGAGAGCATTTAGCTTGGGGTATTGATTCTTTTTCTCTCCTTTTTTGATCTAAGAGTTATTTAAGTATTTTATATCAAGTGGAACAATTTCTAATGATTTAATATTTACTAAGGGAAAGAGACACTATAGGCTAGTAGCTGGTTTTCTCTGCTGGGAGGAAAGAAGACTTCAGTACAAAATCTCTACTATGTAAACCTTTAATTGTTTTAGATAAAGCAGAAGAACTTTGACTAGGAGAGACTAAGTGCCCATCCAGGATAATTCTCTCACCTAAGTGTTATACTAGGAAGTGCCTGGCAGGTATTCCCATCCTGTTTTAATATTAAATGAAGACAAGTTAAAAAAGCAAAGCTTGCTGTTGAAAGCAAGAAAATGCAACAAAAGAAATGCAATTAGTTTAAACCTGCTTTTACCAATGAAGCGGGAAAAGCCTCTGGGCTCATTTAGCTCATGGTGATGCTGGTAGCAGCACCTCATCTACAGCAACGGACACATATGGGAGTAAAAACGTTGCTGGAGAGGAGAATCAGTCCCCACAATTTAAGCATAGAAAGGACAAAAAAGTATGAGGAGAGGACCCCTACAAATAAAAGTCATCTGCCCTCAAAAGACACATCTCTCAAACTATTGGCCAATTGCTTTATATCCCCCTGCAAAGGAATGAATGCTGTCTGCTGAAGCCGTGAAATGTCGAAATCAGGACTCAATAGTCTTGGTGACTATTAAGCAGGTATTCTTTATTGCAGCGCAGGACGCACAGGGGATCGCTCCTCCTAATGTGTGTGCCGCGCAGGGTTAATTACATAGCTTATATACAAATTTCACATACATATTGATTACTTTTCCAAGGAAAATATGCATATTCATTACTTTTCCAAGAACTCATTATCATATCCAAATGTCCTTTGCGCATGTCCGTTAGTGTCTCCGGGTGGTCATGAGGGGTCTCTGGATGAAGGATATACTCTTCCTCACTGTGTCCGCTAGTTAACCCTTGCTTTTGCGCAAACTCAGTTCTGGGATCACATATATAACGTCCTTGAGGGGTAGTCTGTTCTGGTTTAGTGTTTGCTTTGCAGCTCCTTTTCTCTATGGTTTGGTGCATCTGCTTTTCTAAGACCAAATGTCGTGGTCGTAAACTTGTTTAGGAGCCTTTTATCCTGAAGCCTTCCTGACTTCCTCAAAACAACAAGGATCTAGTTTAATTTTTGGCCACAACAACCTCTAACTTCTTCAAAATAAGTGAATATTTTCACATTTACAGATATCACTGCTCAGATTTCAGGAATCAAATACAATACAGACCATATTTACTCTGACAAGCTGAAAATTACAGACATCAAGGGTCCTGCCTCTGAGCTGTGTTTTTGCAAAGCCTGGCATTTTTTAAGGTTTATGCAAGCATTGGCAGAGAAGTGGAAGCCATGAAATCTCAGGTGAATGTGAATGGACAACTAGCTAGATTTCAATCAATCACCTCTATCAACCATCTCTTCAGCTCCTGGTAAACAAGGAATCTGAGAAGATAAGCATTTCACTAGCAGCATTTTTATTTTCATAATGATAACTCTCAGTTTAATCGGTGCTAAGGTGGTAAGGAAGTCTTAGGAATGCATATGTGTAAGGCTGTCCACAAACTGATTTTTTCCTGTCATTTGCAGTTTCATCAAATGAAAACAAAGCATTCCTTGGAGCTTGAAATATACACACTTAAAATAAAAAAAATTTACTTAGAAATGTCATGTTGGTGCTTTGTAGTGTGAAGATTTTTACTGTCTCTTAAGTCCTCTTCCATAATGCATCATGCCTGAGCTGTTTCAATAGTGCACCGTTTCCAAGCAGAAGACAATGCCAATGGAAAGAAGACCCTTCAATATTAGAATCTTCTTCAGATGCTTTAACTTAAAACATTGGAAAATAGAGTCAAATCCCAAAATATTTTCTACAGGGAATTCTAAATCTCTGCCTCCATGCTCTTGGGAGACAAAGCTCAGAGTTCATACTCTTGTTTTGCTTTATCAACTAGATTCTGGCTCTTTTTGCAAGTATTTGAAAGTAAAGCTTCTATATTCATGTTGGAAAAGATTTTCCTGGTGTGTGATTTTTTTGTTTTTACAGTATTTCTTCTGCCTCAGCACCTAATAAAAACTTTGCAATGTTCTCCATATAGAAAGCCCAACCAGAATAGCGTGATAGCATGATACTCTGTTGGGTTGTAAAGGACCTCAGTTCAAATTCCTTCTCTGCATGATCCAGACTTGGGGTTTGAACCTTGGATTTTTATCACTTAAGCAGTACCTGTTAGCTTGCAGGCTACTTTAAACACTATGCTTTTTCTGTGTGTAACAAAAGCAGTGTTTCTCCAGGAAAATCTCAGATAATTGTACCCACATGATCTTGATTATGGTTCCTTTCAGTCTGACTGTGCAAGTGTGTTGTTGCACTGAATGACAGATAAATAGCGTTACCCAGATTGGACTGGATCCTGTCTTCACATAGTTATCAGACAAGATCAATGTAGAAACTTCGATGCCTGTTTCCTTCAGCATTCCCTTTACTGCAGCACATAGTAACTTCCAATCCAGATCACGAAAAGTAATGTCAAAGGGATTAGGTATCTAAATCATTTTCTCAACCTAGTTTTCAGCACCAGCTTGTACCACCTTCAAATTTTCGCATGTCCACACTCCCTTTATTGTCCTATGATTTCAGCCAGTAGCAGAGAAGGCAGAGTGAAGTCTCTTGCCCCTCTTCCTCCTGCCTGATCACTTGCTTTCTGTAAATGGGCAGGAAAAAAGTCACAGGTGTACTTGTTTCCAAAGTCAGGCTGTCTGCATAGACCCTAAGAGAGCAGAAAGCCCAAGGGCGGAGTCTAGCTCATTCCTACAGTTGAGCTGCTTTTGTTTTTCTCAGGTGATTCTTATTTTCCTAGATCATTCATCCTTTCCTTAGAGGAGAAGGAGAGGAGTTTAAAGGAAGAAAGAATATTTTAATCTGCTGGCAGTAAACCCCTTCAGGCAAGTTAATTATAACAGTTGCACCAACCTGTGGAGCAAGGCAAACAAACATGAAAGAGAAGAACATGCAGCCAAGATGAAAAAGGGACCAGGAGATGAACTTGTCTTCAGTTTGTCACTCATGTGCTTTGATTTGCCATTCTTCTCAGGGATTTTAAGTTTTCTAGGCAGCTGTGTTCACATATTCTGACAGTCCTGGTAATTCTGCCAACTTAGTGATGTCTGTTTGAAAGTATGGTCACCGAGTTAAGCAGATCTGAGCACCCACAACTTCTTTTAGAAAAACCGAGGGTTGTTAGTTTAAGTAACAAATATGCATATGCAATCATATTTATTTATTAATGTAGCCTATATACTTAAACACTCACATGCATGCATGTGTGCGCGTGCGCACACACACACACAAAACTATATATGTTTAATCTCTTCAAAGACAATGAATCTACAAATGCAAGGATGGTCCTTGCCCAGAGTACAGAGAAAAAGACACACCTTATGTCAAGGAAAAAAAAAAGATTCTCATGACATTGAAATAGAAAATTCAGTCATTTTGTTGTAAGAGTCCGTTCCACTGTGTTATTTGCAAAACACAAAAAGTGCCAAAACAACCAAAATCTTGTTACTTGTGTTGTGGTAATGCTATCCACACCAAAAAGACATTTGTATCTCAATAGCTACCTTGGTGCCATGGCTGAGTGCAGGCAACAGACCAACTAGTATGTTTGCATGTACTGGATCAAAGAAATCCTACAGGTATGTGAGAAAAGCATATTTTTTATCTCAGTTAGCTAAATTGGTCTTGTCAGCACTAGGGCTGTCAACAATAAAAGTATCAACATAAAAACATCATCAAGCCCCAGCTCCAGTCAGTGGGAGTAAACACAGGTAGCAGGTACTGCCTTCTAGCAGGCACAAAGTAGATGATGGTTTCTGAAACAGTCATGCTGGGTTAACTTTGTAGTCAAGGAAAATTTAGTCAATATAATTAGTGGAGTTTAGGGTACGTTTATCCATAGATGTTTGATAAATAAAATTCCCACTTGCCTCTGCTGACTGTGGTGACCAATTGTCTGCAGAGACAAAAGGGATCCTAATATGACTACCTCAGTTATAGGCGCATACTCTCGGTGAGATGACGCCCACCTGTAGTAAGTGCTTTTTCGATGTTATAAAAGGCACAAAATACCCCTTTCCATCTCTTTCTGCTCGAAGCTCATCTAGTCCATGCTTCGACAGGCCATATCCATTCAGATTCACAAAACATAGCAGGCATATAAGCATCTGCTCTGCTAGTACCTGAAAGATTTCAGCTGTAATTATGATTAAAGGCAGTACGCATGCAGCAGTGGTGGTTGGAGGCCCCTGATGCTAAAATGAGAATGGGAGTGGGGGACCTGTCTATTCTTCAACGTACTCTACTCTCACGCTGTATTATCTCTCGTCATTTTTGTAAGCACTTGCCCAGCTTGTATTGTGAGCACAAGACTAATTTACTCATAGAGCTGCAACGAATAGGTTAGATATTCTCCTGGATAAATGCTTCTAGATGAAAGAGAATTGAAATCTATTTGGCAAGAGGGGAGGAAAGATTATTTGTGGTTTTGCTGGCTGGAATGCAGTGATCTCTTCCTCTGCTGCAGAGAAAGAAAAAGTAAATATGGCTTTTCCTGTAAATACTGTTTCATACTTGTACTAAAATTCAAACTCTTCTTGCAAAAAATGTACACCAAACTAATGGAATGAGAGGTTTAATAAATACTGTGGTCTAAAGGAAATAGTATAGCAATGTTTAATTAATATTTGTTATGCTTCAGAGTCAACACAATCCCTTTTTTTCCTTTGCTGTGAGAAGATAGCACTTTTTTACCATAACTTACTCCAGACTCTTATATCAGTAAACAGCAGCAGAGAAATGTATCTGCTGAAAGAAAGCTCAGCATTACGCAGAGAGTGATAAACTTCTCAGAAGGTGTTTACAAATGCATTCAGTGAAACAGAATTTTAATGAATTGTGCCACATAATCTTGCAGTTAATGAGCTGTAAAAGCCTTTGTCAATTATAGTGACTAGAAACTAACTCTTTTGGATTCCAGATCAATAATAGGACTCTTCTGCACATTTTTATTTTTTAAGAGAAAATTAGGATCCAAGAAAAACAAAAGGTATCTTTGTCATATTAGGCATCTCAGAAAAGTCCCTCATTATTATAACAGAGCTATCTATATTCTTATATTATTTGTAAAATCATCTCTCAGCTGCGTTAAAAGAAACAAGCCTTCTGACATCAAATGGCACCAGTGCTGTAAAATGCCAGTGGCAAAACCAGAAGAGGCTAACGACTTCAATAACAACTAGGGACATTTTCCAGGAGTTATATTAAATTCAACTATTGTGTACAACCTCCTAGAAAACAAAAATTATCTTGCCCTGCCTTTGCTACCCACCATAATTGCTCTGCTGTTAGAAAGTGGACACCTTAAAACTCTCTGAAAGAGTGGTTCATCTGTTTGTGCCTTGTTTTAAACAAAGGCTCTACACACATTGGGGTTTTTTCAGGTGAGGTCACTATTCCTGCGTAGGAGCATAGCATTATAATATATCAGAACTGCCATAGTTCCCAGGGACAATTAAATATTGTGACCAGATATTTCCTGTGACTCTCTATCCAGCTAGTAAAATATTCTTTTAAAAAACAAAGATTTGGCTCGATATTTTAATGTCTTCAAAATCTAAAGGAGATGGGACCAGCATTTATCAAAGAAAAATATAGAAGACAGTTTTATTGCCTGTAATCTCCAATTTATTATGTGACTTTTTCCCAGTATGATTCTACTTTTTCCTTCTCTGAAGATTTTTTTCTCTTACTCTTGCCTCACTGTGGAGGATCCATTAACAGAGGAGCCACATAAAAAGTAATTTCAAGGAAAAGCCTTATAAAATGTGAAAAATTAAAGCTGTGCTCAGATCCCATTAAGAAAAGAAATTGCCTTGAGGCATCCACTAAATATGTGAAATCCATTTCTGCTGAAGGGCTTCAGAGTTTATTCCTGTCTTACAAATGCAATTTCACAGCACAAGTTGAACGTTTAAACAAAGCGAAGCAGCATCTTTTCCCAGTTAGTGCCTCTTTTCCTTGATTGCTGCCAGGTCACCAAGAGCAAATTTACATGAGAATCCGAGATTATATAAATCTCAACCAAGAGGCTTTGAGGGCATTTCTGCTTGGGAAGACTGTAAACCAGGAAATGCTCTCAATATTGTTATTATTAGTATTTATTTTGCTCGGCTTTATACAGGAAGCTAGAGAAGGCTGTGGGCTTAACATCTCCTTTCCTTAAGTGGTTAGTTTAAGCTCCTGTGATGGCCCAGCTCCTGCTGACCTTCTGTTTCTGCTGCTGGCACCTCACATATTTCTAGTACAGTGCCCTGATTCATCCTCAGCTCCACAACCACCCATACAAGACTAAGGGAGCAGAAGAAAAGAGTGAGCCGCCACCAAGGAGGATGTCTTGTCCCTGCTGAAATCCACCACTACCACCTGCTTATTTCCCTGTGTCCCATGGGGAGGTGCGTCTGCCATGCACTGGTGGGGACCCCAGCCCAGCTCAGAAGGGCTGTGAGGAGGCAGCACTCCTTCAGCCTTCTGCCTTGGTGCTGAAGAGAAGTTCTTCATCCAGACAACAGTACACTATTTATTTAGGCTACTTCATTGAAACATCCTCAGAAGAAGCCCTGCTTTCTCCAGTAGCTATGGAGCCACATGCTGGTGCCAGCGTCTGGATGTAAAACCTTGGTGACGCAAGCCAATGAACCAGGCTCTTTTAAACAGACGCAAAACACTATGGTAAAGACCCCATGTTGACTTTAGATCATCTGTATTTACTCTGTTTTTTACTGTTGTTCCATAAAACTCAGTGTACCCTGGGATTGGAGAACAGGTGGGAAATTACAGTCTTCTCTTCCAGAGATGAGATCCTGCTGTCTGTTGAGGAAATGGACATTGTCCCCTCCTCTGTTGCAGACAGTTTACTATCCAGTAGCTGAGGCTCCATCTCCTTGCCCAAAGCAACGTTGCATGCCTATCCGCCCCTGCTCCCTTGAGACAACAGACCCAGTCTGGTGGCAACTGGCAGAGCTGTTCTCATTATTTTGCTCTGTCCTACAGAATGAAAGATACCTCCAGCATTGCAAAAGACTTCAGTGGTGAGAACTAACAAGCTGTCGGCAAGTGCTGCAGAAGTCATAAGTGGTAATTTGATTGTACAAAATACTCAGAGAGGAAGAAGTGCTTTTTCCCCCATCTAGTTTTCTTGCTTAGTCATGATTTCAAGGTAATTCCTGGAGAGGAGGAGAAATAGCATCTCTGAAGGTTATTGGGGAGACTCTTCTAAAGAATGTAACAAGCAAAATGACTGCAAGCCTGATGAAAATTCAAAAGGTTTCTAATCCAGCTAAAATACACGAAAGAGACCCCTACACTCTGGAGTATTTATTATTGGTTGCTATTTCTCCAATGGAAACATATGGTAATGTTTAAGCACATTGGCATGAAGCCTATCCCTAAGGAGCTGTATGCCAGCCCCCATGAGCTGATGGCAATGTAAACTGCTTAATTTAGGTCTAGATCGTGGGTGTTGCCTCTTGCCATCCTGCTTCCAATTGAAACATCCAAAAGAGACGCTTCATTTCACACTTAAAAGGAAATTAGAGGGGGAAAAAGACTTTCCAGATGTAATGGTATTGTTTTAAAAAATGAATAGGTCAGTTCTGAAAATAGGTCAGAGTGAAAACTGCTAACGCTGGACCACCGAATCAAAGCACTGAGCGTCAACAAATTGTCAGTTCTCCTGATAACTCCTTTGCGATATATTACTTGGCTAATATTTTCCCTGTTCACAGCTCCTGAATAGTTAATTATAATGTGGTTCTTTCTATACAATTTTTCAATTTCCTTCCTGCTGAAACTACCGGACCTTGTCTGACAGTCCCTTAGTTTCTGAATTTTGCATGTGTTTCTTGGGCTTGGATATTTTATAATGTACATGAAAATGAACAAATACCTATATGCTTTAACTGCCTGCTGAACATTTACTTTTCTCTCAAGCTGTTTCTCAGTTCATTCACTCTTCTATTTAACAGAAAATGCCAGTAATTGTTACGTATATTTTTTATTATAAGAAAAATGTTAAGGTCTCAGTAACACATCTCAATATATGGCATGACTCTGTAAAATTACTACAGATTTATATCACCATTACTGACTGTTTGATCCATTTTTTGGTAAGGTGAGTAAATATACTCATTGGGTTTTGTGTATAAAATGACTTCTATACTGTTAATGGAAGATATATTTTAATTAATCCAAAGTAAAATATATCTGAGAGAGACCCACATTTTGACATCAGTTACAGATGAGCAATCCTAGCAAAGGATATTGAATTCCACTGATGCTACAGAGCAGAGGTTCATCCCCTGTAATTACAGTTTAGAAATTATGTTTGTTGAAAAATCTAAAATGAGAGCAGGCACAATGCTTGAAACTTCAGTTTAGCTTCAGTAGAAGAGCTGAATGCTCTGGTGTTTAAGGTAGTAACCTAGGACATGAGATTTCCAACTTCAGGTCTTTACTTCCTCACGGGCTTCTGCTGTGTGATCTTCAATGAATCATTTCACGCCAGTCTCTTTGAGGTGTTGCAGAATTTAACACCTGCAGTTTTCACGGGAATTTAAGATCGGACAGACCTAAGACATTGTCTCCCTGTGCCTCAGTTGCCCTGCTGTGAAAGGGAAGGGTTGCAGGGGTAAGAGCCTTATCTGCTCAGGTATTACAGTCATGAAAGCTGATATGCATCCACTGAAACTCCGCTCTTGTTTTACTGAAGTGCATATAAACATGAGGTATTTAATATTTGGCAGAGCTTCTTAGGATTTGATGATTTCCTGAAATATGATTTTTTTTATTGTTTTCTATTCTGCCTTTCAATGAAGCATTAACTAAGAGCAGCAAAATGTCTTACTTTTTGTCCAAATGGATTCATTTCTCTCTTCTGCTGTGAAAATTAAGTTGGTTGAGATGGACTGTTACTTGTAGCCCTTTACTTGGAAAGATTACCTGTCAGTGTTCAGTGATAATGGTCACTCTTCTTCATGGCCTTAAATATTCTTTTTCCAACTTCCTTCTCCCTTCACTCTCTTACCACCCTTTTATCTCTCATGTTTTTTATATATGTAGCACGGTCTCTCTTTTGCATCTTTGCCTCCCCTCCCTCTCCCACCACCCCACCCCTTCTGTGTCAGCTCCTGTGTTAGATAGGGTAACAAGGAATTTTGGACTAGAATAGATGGTACATTTGCTACAAACAAATGAAGCTGGCTAAGACTTTTGCTGGTAGCCTGAGGAAAATCCCACACAAGGAGGTTTCAGTAATTTTTAATACAGAATAGAATAAAAATGTGCTGGAGTAGTCTCTCTTGCATACTCAGAACAGCCTCCTCCCTTCCATAACTGCCCTTGCTGTCCTGCCATCCCCACCCTCACCCCTGCTCCCTGCCCTTCACCTCCTTGTTGATCTCCTCTCTCTTTCCCCCACAAATCCTCTCCACTATGTGAGCATCTCTCTCTCATGGCCTTTCTCAACCAATATTATGCCCAGTGGACTCCCCCTGTCATCCCCTCCTGCTCAGTAAAAACACACCACTCTCCTCTCGACAGCCTTCACCGCCAGGTTTAGTTGCCTTGCCAGTAAAGCAACCCAACTCCAAAGTGAATTCTTCCTTCCCTTTAAGGATAATAATTAGGAGCCTACATTTCAGAGGCAAACCCAGTGAAATTAAAGGAACAAAGTTTTGGCCAGCCTGCTGTACAAGGGAATGTTGCTGTGCTTTCATCACATGGAAAACAAACTTGGAATAGCTCCTCTGTAGCCACATCTTAAATTAATAATAACAACGATAGTGATAGTCATAGTAATAAAGTAACTGTGTATATCAGTTTGAAAAAAATGACATAAAACCATTGTTGTAACTATAGACTGGGTACCTTTCTCTGGCCCACAACACAGACAGAAGGCAGGAAAAAAACCTGAGTTGTGAAGTGACTATCCCTCAGTTCATTACTTCCTCTTCACTCCTTCCCTGCCCTCTTGGGACACGTAGTTTTTAGCCCCGAAGAGAAAGTGTCTTGGACACTTTTTCCACTCTTTTCTTTTTGTGGAAAAAATCCCCTAAATATGTCTTTCAGATGCCACAATGCAACAAGCATGTCGCTGCACAGGGTCAACATTGTTAGTGGCACCTGCTAGAAAATTCATTTAGTTTCATTTGTAAGAGATTAGGCACTTGCTACTTTGGAATTCAACTAGCTCACATAAAAAATAGACTAACATGAGCAACCTATCATCCATGTTATATGGAGAGTCATATTGTGGAAGGAATTTGAGCATTTAAAATGAAACGAAACCAGAATGGTAATCCTTCAAAACTAGTGCGGCACAAAATGGAAGAACATTTGAATCCCTCTGGGCTAGAAAGCCCATGTACCCAAGGGGACCTATTACAGCTAAGCATTAATTGGTGAAAGTCTGGGAGAAACGTTTGCAATTGCAGAAGCCGTTTGCTGTGAAGACGCCTGATTTGCATAAACACATTGCTTAAGCTCTTTGTAAATAACATTTATTAGTTATTTTACTATTTAAATTACCTTTAATTATTCTTATGTGCAACAACTTTGCACAGGGTGTATCATCATATTTGTTTGTACCAGTAAGCATCCATCAGCTGAATAGGGACAAAGCAGAAGAAAGAAAAGCAGGACTTTTCTCTTCCACTTTCATCTTGTCTTTTCTAGCCTATTGGCTGAAAAAAACTTTTCCCCATTTTCTTTCATAACTCCTAATGTTACTTGTCTCAATGTTACCAAGTTGATTAGGATTATTACTCTTTATGAGAAGGAAATTGTCTCAGCCTGGGTGAAGGTTCTGGTGTCTTTAATATGCCCTCTAATTTTCACAGTTTTACTGTTCTAGAGACATCTCTGCAGTTGTCAAAATTCGGTTGTGTGACACTGCACCCACAAATAGCAAGGCACTACAGAGCATATTAGTAAAACTGGGAAAAGGGAAAGATGGAATGAACATTCTTCCCCAGTTTAGAGATGAAAAAATAAAAGACAACATCACCCAGTAATTTCATTGCAATGCTCACCTAAAAAATAATGCCAGGTCTCTGAAATCCCAAGACTAACTAAATATACCATGCCTATTGCAGTGAGGCTGCATTCACTAAGGATTTCTAGATGCTACTGTGCTTCAGTAACAATAGATTTCCAAACACAAAAGTCAGTCAGATTTTTATTGTGTTTTGGTAACAAAGATTTAGAAGTAGCCAGAAACTAGAGGCAAAGAAATAACTCTCCAGCAATGTTGCTGCCATATTAAGGGCAGTGTAAGCTGTCTACAATTAATTTTTTTTTTATCATCGCTATTCTCTATTTAAAATTCATCTTTGACACTGTGTTACTGAAACTCATGGTCATACACACAACTTAATCAACCGTATTCCTGTCCTTCTCTTGTTTGCCTAATCCTAGTTTTAAAAGTTCTTTGTCTTCCAGTTCTTCCTTCCTTCACCGTCTTCTTGCCCTGCACCGTATTTTGGGATGATCATAACTTCTAAAACAAATTAAACTACCATTCTGTGCCACATTTATCAGACATATTAGAACAATCTAGATCTCATTCAGACAGTGTTTGTTGTAGGTCTTTATCCAATGTCTCCATCTATGTGTGACCTGAATGCAAAATATCTAGAGTCTTACCTCACTTATCCCTTTCCTACCTAGTCTCTCATTCCCTCCTAAAATGTCATTTCCACCTTCCAACCAGCCCCTAATGCTAGTGCTCAATAGTTACTTGTTCAATGATCAGACCAGCATTTTCATGATTTCTCTCATGCAGTGTCTCAAGCTTTGAGGGAGTGCTCTGAAAATATCCCCAAATCCTTGTATTGGTTCTCCTTCAGTTCTTGCCTTTTGCCCAAAACACAAAAAAGTTTTGCAAACAAAAGCATGTATACAGCTTCCTGTAGTCCTGGTCCATCGTTCTTTGCTGTTGTAATGATATCTATAGCACACAATAATTAAACTTTATAAACAGTCTCAATTAAAAAGAGAGGGATGGCGCCTGACTCAGTTCCCATGAAAGTCACTAGGTAGAGATTTGCCTTGTTCTCTAGATTAGTAACTATAATTCTTCATGGGATTTTCAGAGAGAAAACTCTTTCTCCTTTAACTTTCAGGAATAGATGCTACTGCATATTATTATTATATGTATGATACTAGCACCCTCATACACACAAGAACTCTGTTGTACCATGGGGCATATATTGCCACATGCTAAAAGACAATTTCAGTCCCAAATGGCTTCAGATCTTAATAGGCAAAACTGAAAGCAGCAGCAGAACCAAGCACCAAGAACCAAAGCAAATTTTGCTCAAGGCCCGGCAGTATACTCCTGACCATTCTGCACCAACTTTTCTCAAGCCATGACACATGACTTGCCAGCAGCACATTGCCATTTTGAAGGAATCACACCTTGCACCATCCACCTCGCTCTCCTGCCAGCACCAAAGTCCTCCCTGATTCATGTCTCCTGTATCTCCTTCACCCGGTACTAAGCAAATCTCACTGGGGTTTGTACAAAGTTTGTAAGGGGTTGCTTTGAAAACTGCACACATTTATAAATTAAAATCTCACTTTTCTATCTCATGATGTTTTTGCCTGAAGGTCCTCATCAGCTCCATCTGTGAGCCTCCACACAGTCCTCTGAAGTCTCACTGGGGCTACCTGAAGGAGCAGGGTCTGTTAGGACCCTGGTTTAACAGCCTCAGACCTAGAATTTGCTGGGTTTTCCTCACTGCTGAATGGAAATAGTACAGCATTTGAGAAGTGCCATGGGTTTTAAAACTAATTGAAAGCTCTTAATTGAAATGCACAAAGACGAGGTATTCATTCATCCATATTTTACCAGAAAAATTAAGTACACATGGAATTAATTTATGGCACTTTGTTTACATCTAAGTATAAATGAATATGAAAAAATGAGTGACATGTCGGAGAAACATGGAGAAAAAAAAATCTGTATGGGAAAATATAACTGCCTGCCAAGAATCTATTAGTGCAATTTCAGCATCAGATAATAATCTGATTATTTTCAGAACACAGGAAGAGTGACATATTACCCATTTCATTCTGTTTTGTGTAATCAAATTGTAAATGTTTTCCACTTTTTGTGTGTGTGTGTGTTCTTTAACATGCCTGTGGTTTTCACAAAGTTTAAAAGAGGCCTAATTTGGAAGTGTCTTCTAATGGCTATGGTTGGGGTCCAATTCCACCACCTCTGCATGGTTGGGGGATGAAGGTGTTGGGAACTGTTAATAACATGAAACACGCTGAATGACTGACTGTAAGCTGGCAAGAAAGGCAATGGCTGTTCCTTCAAATCCCCATTTTACAGCTGCAGAAGGGAGGAAGAGAGAGACACTGAAAGCTTCAGGATCAGAGGGGAAGTCAGTGGAAAAGGTAATCCTCCTCTGTCTAGATGCTCTGAATCCCAATCCATTGCCTCATAATTCTTGTTATTTAGTATGAGGTTGAAGAGAACAGCTTTCATGCTGGAAATGGCTTCGAGCATCAGTACGAGCTGTATTGATTCCCACCCTCACTCTGCCCTGTCCTGCGTTTTGCTGTCAGTACCTACGGGAAACATTTTGCCCGTTGCTCAAAGGCAGCAGCTCGCATGTTTCCTCATTTTGCCTAATTCCACTTTTTGTCAAGGTGGATTTCCTTAAGATTCTAGTGGGTATTAGCTGGTATTAGTTACAGTGCTGACTGGGGAAAAAAACAGAAAAAGAAAGAAAGAGAGAAAGAAACCATGCATGCATATAGCAAAACTGAATTGATTGCAGGGGAAAATCTCCTGATGCCATAATCTCATGCTAAGTTACCTTATAAATCAGCGTCCATCTCTTACAATTACAGAAGTCTGAATTTTGTGCTTTTTTGGTAGCACTGATTCTAAAAAAGGAGTTGGAGTCGTGTTCTTCCTCACCATCCCTGCGAGCATTCATACTTGGAGAACATTTATGGAATGTGCTTGCCAGAGTCAGCTACCTGAAAATGTTCTTAGCAGATTTTAACAAGAAAACTGAACACCAAATGGCGAGCTTGATCCTTCGACTGTTGAAAAATAGATGAGCAAATTCAAATCTTCTGGAAAATAATTTGGGTTAAATGCAATCAACATCTGGGGAGGTGGTCCGGTTAGTTGATCGGTTTGTTTTGGTCAGGGAAAACGGTTTAACTGAGGCGAGTTTTATTGGCTTTGCAAACATAAAGTCCATGGTACTTGAATAGACTTCTTATCATCTAATTTATGGTGGATTATTCTAACAGTTACACATTTGCAGTGTGGCACTTTCAGAAGTATGAAGCTTAAAAATTGGAGCAGAGGATTACAAACTCATTCTGAAAATGGATAAAAGTTTGAATAATGTCCTTCATAAATAGATGCAAGTTTGGAAAGCCAAAGGTGTCAAAAAGCAAAACAATGTGAAATGTGTTCACTAAATTCCTAATCCCAAACACCTTAGGGAAAGGTTTCAGAGCATTCAGTGTGTTTGGCAGTAGCTACAAATGCTGGAAACATCCATCTGTATGAGAAGAAGCCACACTGCTTCACCCCTGGAGCTGCCTACCCTGACACCAGTGGAGTTTCATCTCTTTCCTCATCACCCTGCAGCTTTCCCAGTGAAGAAGAGGGACTGGCTTTCTGCCAAGGATGTCCTCATCAATGCTGAACCGACGGATGTCTTCTTTCCAGCTTTGCTAGTAGACGGCTGCTGATTTTAAAACAGTTGATGCTTTGCCTCCTGCCTCAGTTTCTCTGACTCTAGTAGAGGGAAAATAAAGTTAATTTCCCTAATTGCTAATTTCCTGTTTATTTGCCTTGAAATCTTCAGGCAGTAAGCACTGTTAGAGTTCAGTGCTATTATTTCTGCACTGAATACGTGAGGGCAGCCCTTTGCTATGCATCATGTTATTCACCGTTTCACCATCTATAACAGGCATACAGCCAACCAAGGTAACTTTTAGGTTTCCAATATAAAGAACGCAGAGCTGACCCTGAGTATTTATGATTAGATGTTGTTAACAACAATAACATCTCAGTTTGGAAGAGTTGAAGAAATACGTTTCCTTGCAATAAATTATCAAACATATTTGAAATTTTTGTTGCTTGAATAGAATTTAATTTCATTTTTAGTTTGGTTTGGTTTGTTTAACTTCTGAAAGATAAACAGCTGTCCAACCTGAACTATGTGCTTAAGCACTTTGCCTAATAAAAGGCTAAGCATGTATTTAAATGTTTTCCTGAAACGTAGCCTCCAATTTTTCCATAAGATCTACACGACCTCATTATTTTTACAAGTTTGAGATTTTTTTATTTCTTTTTTTTTAATTTCCTGTATCTAAAACTCCATTTTAAACTGTATCCCTCTTAACAGGGAATTCAAATATTTCTCTCTCTTTCCTGCAAAGTGAGTTTGTTGCAGCTTGTGCCATAAAGCAAATGACAAGCTTGACTCTAAGCTACAGAGCAGCTAATTCAGTTCAATACTAAAAATTGGCAAGAGGTATCTTGGACAGTATGGCCAAATAAAAGCTGTGCTCAAAGAAATCCCAGTCCTCCCAATTTCAGGACTTTGATAGGGTCTTTGCTCTCGAAGGCTCAAATAAATAAATAAACGAGGCCAAGGAATTCATTTGAAATATTAATTAAAATGCAAATTAAATCCAGATTGCATGGGCTTTAAAAAGTGCTCTCTGAAGTTTCCATGAATATAAAGCATGTGACAAGCTACTGTTCTAATGATCTGCATAAACATACATTGTTGCAAAACTGCTTGACTTGAAAATAACCTTACCAACACCGTGAACTGCAAATAATGAGAGAAAATCTTCAGCAGTGACAGCTTTCATTACTGACAATGCTGTTTGTTAGGCTTCGCACCATGGCAGGAGGGAAGGCGATTTAACGTGCACGTGTATCCCCTGGCCCACCACCACTCCTGCCCATCTGTGGAGGTGGCTGGCTGCCGGCTCACAAGGTGGCACGCCAGCTCCTGCGGGATGCGGCGTGCCAAGGTGAAACAGCTCCGTGAGAGCTGGCTGTGCATCACCACTGCCAGCCAGGGAGGCAGGACAATCCACCTCCCTGGCACCACCACCGTGGCATTTGCAACGAGGCCAGCCGCACTTGGGACAGGCACTCTGACATTACAGATTTCTTCCAATCTCGAGTAATTGAACACAGAAAATACCTAATTCTTCCCTTTGTCAGTGCAAAGATATTCCGTATGAGCTACTCCCCTTCTGAGTTAGCCAGCCTTCCTTAAAATGCATCCTGGCATTAACAAGTGCCTTTTTCTGCTGAGGTTCTCTTTGCACCACGATTCAGTGCTACGAATGAACTACTATAAGACAAGAGAAAGACAAATGAAATAAGGGAACCACCTTAGACAGACACTAACCCAGGCATCAAGAAATCCTCTCTCCTAACATTGTCTTAATGTAAAATGATGCTGTCAACAGATTACAGTCTCTGTTTGATCTGCTGTTAAGTTCTCCCCACTCCCAAAAGCAAGTCTTGTGTCTACTGGGAAAAGGTCCATTTTACTTCTGACCAATAGGCTTTTCACAGTTTGACTGGGCAACTGCTGCTGACACTCTGCCAAGCAATATAACCCTGTTAACTGGCCCCAGGAATGGGCCACGGGATGGCCAGGACTCTGCTGAAATGGGCTACAGCCAAGTCATGCCACTGAGCAACACAATCTTAAAGCACTTTATGAGGAAGATAAATGACATTCAGGATTTATAGAACATTTTAGGACATTATAAAGAAAGACTCTAAGTACCTCACCACAGTCTTGGGAACACCAGACTGTCTGGAAGGAAGCTTGCACAGTGAGAGCATCATGAAAGAGCCCATAAGGGAGAGGAAGATTCTGCCTTAAGAGCTTCAGTGAAGCCATAGTAAATAATGCATAGGGGCACATGCTGAATGACAAAGCTAATAAGAAATATCAAGCATCTGCATGTCCTCTGAGCCTCATCCATCCTGCTTGCCAATCAGGCAGGTGCTCAGAGAAATAAGAGAACGTGACTATGGATAAGAAGAGGCTATCAAAACGCAGAAGCACCAGGCAGCTGAGTTAGGGTTACAAGGCTGTCCTGTTCTGGCATTTTCTAATTTCTAAATGCAGGACTTTGTAATGAAAAAAAAAATTAATGTGAGTTTGAGGTGTGGCAATTAATATATGAAGTTTATACTGCCCTGCTGGGGAAGAGCTTCTAGGAACTCAACTGTGATACAATTTATTTCCTGTACCTGAAAGAGTCTATCTCCCTGCATTTTCTCTGCCAATGAATCCATCAATGACCTTGGCCATATCTTATGGCACTACCAAGTATTGAGGGATTTCCAAACTCTTGGTGAGTGATCCAGTGCATATTCATGGTACAGTACAGTGACGTGCAGAAACAGTACCAGATGTATAAAAGTACAACCTAGCTGTAGGCTGCACCAAGGCTAATTAATGGTGTTGAAAGATCTGGCTCAGTGGGCAACACTATCTAGATATGATGCTCTTGCCTTTAATTTCTGAGCAGACTCGGTTAAAAGAAAGTCAGGTATCTTGGCACAGAAGTGCCCTTTGTTTTCAGAGCTATCAGCTTTTAAAGTATTTTTGTCACTTAATTGAATATAAAATTTCCCCAGAGTGCTGGAGTCTGCTCTTATTGCATGTGCATAGCTCTAATTAATGTTAATTATTTGCATTAACCAAGGGGAGAAGCATATTACTTCAGGTGCCTACTTGGAGTATGTTACTTTAGCCCTTCATGCAACTCCAAGTGGTACACTCAGTGGGAAAATGCAGCTGCCTCGAAAACCAAGTTTCTAGTGCCTGAGGATAATCCAGATCAGGTGTATGACAGGATGGACTACACCACAAATAGCATAGCCAGGCTTCCTGCACCACACAAAGTCTGATCCACAAAGCTTGCAAAACACAGCAGCACAGAGGTCACTGCTAGTTCATTTTCCCTCTGCACATTTGGGCAGGAGAGTCATTTCATCAGATGCTTGTATGGTGCCTAGCCAAACGAGCCTTGAGCCTCAGTACCACACTGCCTCAGTGCAAATAATAAACAAGCATTGGCATGGCTGGGACCACACAACAGGTCAGTGCTAGATCCAGAAACAAACCCCAGATCTGCGGAGATCTAAGCTCAAGTTTTATCTACTGAGCTACACTTCATTTTGTGTCAGGGGTGAAATCTCTGAGGCATGTCCCTTTCACAGCACCACTGAAATAATAAAGCAGGACAGATTTATTCCAGTTGAGGAATCTGGTCCATACTCTTTCATTGTAAATAAACTGCAAAACCTGGACATTTTCCATGCTCTTCCCCACACATGCAAGTTCATCCAAATTCATCAGCCTCACTAGCATCTTTCTAGATGGTTACCCTTTAACTAGGGCTTTATTGGATAACTGTAACTCAATTTGCTGCAGCTGTGTGACCCTGATTCATGTTTGGAGTGGAGCAAGCTGTGGGAGGAAAAGCCAAGTGGGAGCCCACCTGCCAGGCAACCAGTGCAGTTAGAAAGGACCGGTCTGAATGTGCAAAATCTGGCAGGTGGCAAAGATGTGCTGTTTATTTTTCCTAATGACAAAATTAGCACATTGATAATAATCAAACAGAGCTGTGTGCAATGGGGGTTTATTTAATTAACAAATGTCCTTTTGCAGGTATGAGCAGGACACAGGCACTGTGCTCATCCATGCAAGCTGTTGCTCACGTCCCTAGAAAGCTCATATGCAAACCGCCTTTGGCTTCCTTTGTCTGGGTTTGTTCTGGGAAGGAGGTGGTTCATACCTGCCTTTTTTAATCACATATTGTCTTTCTCCAGAATGTTATATTCTTGCTCACATCTAAGAACACAGACCACATCTAATAGAATAGATTACTTTGAAAGGCGCAATAGAAAAGGCTTTCTTCCAATATGCGCCCACGAAGTACAGTGTTGGGAATGCCCCCTCCTGCTAGTTCTAACTATAGTACATCTTCGTATCTCACATCTGCCTGATTGGAACTGGCTTCTTCTTATTAACAGTTATCTGTGGTTTTAATATTTAATAGATAGAAACATCCTACTCCTTGACTACCTTTATGTAATACAGCAGCTTCACAGGCATGACCATGCTTTTTGCTAGCATTCAGCTCTAGGGACCTTACAAGTAGCAGAAGTTAATAGACTCCTTCTAGCTTGGGTACAGACAGTCACAGTAGGCTTCTGGAGGCCTCTGCTTCAACCCATGTTGATAGCTGAAGTATCCATCCACATATGGTTCTGATTTATCAAGCAATTCTATCAAAAGACAAAGTTATCTGTATTCCGGTCGTGTGACACTTTCTATTCATTGAGGGCCAAGTCCTGAAAACACTTACTAGATTTTTGCAGTATTACTCCTGCTGTATTACCCCTTCCTTTCTGTGAGTTTTCTAAAGATTCAGAGTGGACAGTCCCAAGGTTTAGATTTCCTTTGCTTCAATTTTGAATTTTACTCATTCTGGTTTGTTCTGCATTTTTTTAAATTTTTATCAGTACTCAAATCTATCCTAGGCAAGTCCAGATAGCCATAATCAGCCCTCAAGGGTTTGCAAGGTAGTCAGTGTCATGTAACCAGTGACTAACAACATAGTAGAAAGGTAACAAACATTTTAACAGTCATTCAGTAAGGGCTGTTGTGTAGCCTGGGCTTGAATTTCTCTAACTAGCCTGACTAATTTTGGGTAGGTAAAAGATGGAAGCAGATTTTAAGAGAAGAAATTAAATGGATGCTAGTCATATATCAGCTCAGGAAGAGGGATGTTCATCTCAGGGGTTCTAGGGGTGTTTGAAGAGGCTTGTGGGATTGTAGGAAGCCTAGCATGGCAGTCATGATTGGGATGGGAGTACCTGGTCAGATAAATACAGGCACAAACTTGTGAATCGGTAGCGCAGAGTCATTAAGCATCTTCACAACCCTGGGATAGAGACATAGCCAATGAGATGAGTTAGTAGGACTGCAACAGGAAGGCAGAGGAGGATGTAAATAAATTAACATTACAACCAAGAAGTGCATGTTCTTCATTGTTACTATTCATTAAAGGGATAAAAGAACTGCAGGTGAAAGGCCAGAAAAGAAGGGATTATAACTACCCATGGGCATAAAACAAGATTACACTGGAGAACTGTGGAGTGGGATTCTGAAGAAGTCTGGATAGGAAATAAAAAGGTAGGACCAAAGCTGAAGACCTTTCTCAGGTAGAGCCAGAGAAACTTGGAAGACAGCGTTTGTAATAACAAAAAAGAACAAAGTGCTGAAGTCCAAAAAGAGGTTGAATTTGGCCAGGAGAAGAGAAGAACACAGGGCAAATGTGGGACTGAATGGAGAGCAGCGGGTCAGGAGCAGGTGGCATGGCTGACAACAATAGAAACAGAGGTGAGTTAATTCTCAAAATGAGTAGAGAAGTGCCTTTTTAAAATAATTTAAAGAAAAGAAGATGGAGGTTAGAGATGGAGTCAGTAATGGAGAACAGGAGAAGGACATGGAAGCAAAAACTTCTAAAAATTATAATGTAATTAATGATGTTGGCATAATAAGTACCGAAGTAATAAAAACATTCTCTGCTGCCTTTGGAGGTGAAGGACATGTTGCTAAGGCTGGAGAGAGCTGCTTTTTCTTTCATGTGGGATTTTTAAAAACACCTGCAATGGGTAATACATCCGTTATCAGAAATCAAGCTTGGGGCAAAGAAATAGGGAAAGAGAAGAAAAGAAGAGAGGTCCAGAACTCTCTATTTATCTGATTTTGTTGTTCCATTTGTTGTGGAAGAGGGTCTGTAATAAAAGCCTGAAATTACACATGCACACATACATATGTACAACTTCTAATGCAAAGCGCTGAAAATAGTAAATGCTGCTAGAGATGGATATCAAGGGCTTTGTTTAAGGCGTAATCTCTATTGCTTTTGAGTTTATGGAGCAAAAAGAGCTGTTGAAATTGAGTGAAAGCTGCAGCCAGAGTCTTTAATCAATCTCCAAAGCTGTTTATTGTGAGTATAGTATAAAGCAATAGAGATTAATGTTGGTTTCTATAAATCACAGCAAAAAGCATCTTCTTTTTCACTGCCAGAGGTGTAAATATCTTCCTTCTTTTTTCTCAGATTTTGCTGTAACATGCTGGCTGCAGAGGTCCTTCAGGGGAAAAGAACACAAGCACAGTGTCATATGCTTTTAAAACAAGTAAATTTAAAAACAGCTTGTATATTTATTTACAGAACTGGAAACTGCTGGAAGTTTTAGGCACCTAATTCTTATTGAGCAGCTTTGAAAATCTCAACCCACCTACAGAAGAGAACCACCAATTAACTGCAGCTACCACTGGGGGGAGGAACCAGGCACACACAGTGGGCAGCCTTTCCGGTCCACAGGTTCCAGACAGTGAATCCAATAGACATATCACCATTTCCTTTCCTCGTGAAAGTAGTGATTGGACATCTCTTATGACTATCTTCTCTTTTTTTTTGGTAGAAAGGGAAATAATAAAGCATGTGAGAGACAAAAGAAATGATAAAAAATCCAGAGGCATATTCAAAAAAGATCTTTATTCTTGTGGCTCAAATCCTATTTTACATTCATTTATGGCCTTACACTGTAAGAAATGGATTTAAAGCAGAGAGAACAGAAAGCCATGGGGCAGCTTATGTTGCAAATCTAAGATGTCAAAGAGGAAATACTAAACCAAGTGGAAAATTATTGCCATATAACAGTGTCAACATAACATCTGTGCTTTTCCATCGCTCCCATCAGTCCCACTCTCTCAGTGCCTCACAAGAAACTGATAGCTGCCCTTTTATTCCTGCCCTGATCCTTATGAGTTGCAATGCATCTTGTGCAGCTCTGCAAACTATCTACCTACACACAGAGCCTTCCTTTGTAATTAGGTGGTCAAGCCATCGCGTACCAACCATGGAGAGACGCTCCCTCCTCCAGGAGGAAAGTCAGAGTGTCTAAGCTAGGCTGCTCCTCCGAATAACTTTCTGAAGGAATCTCTCTATACACAGTGGTTGTACAGGGAGCTAATGAAAACTAGCCTCTTGGACTAGGCACTTAAATTGTCTAGGGCGCTTAAGGGCAAATGTTGTGAATGCGCGGCAGTGGGCACACAGTTCAGTCCTAAGAGGTCCTTAAGGAAGATCAAAGTAAAAGATAAACTCATTCATCTGAAAAGTAAAGACCAATGTCAGTCAAAATATTGCACTGTAACAGACAGAAGTGAGCCTTCAGAGAAATAGTGTCTCACCTGAGGTCTCCACATACCGGCTTGAACTTTGCAAAAGGCCATGGTAGGTTGAAGTAGCACACAAATCCTTAGACCTCGGCAAAATGTTCTGAAAAACGTCATCACACTGAAATCCTTCTTACAAGATGCTTCCAGAAAAATTTACAAACTTCCCCTTGCTGAGCATAAAGCTGTGCATAGACTGAGAGTAAGAAATACATATTTGGATGTTCATCTTGTTTCCTGAGCTCAAAGGCAGAATAGTGAAGTAAGATTCAATCACTGCATTTGGAGGATGTTCCTGCAAATTCCCTGCTGATTTATCTGAATCATTTTTTCTGTTATCATTTCTGTTAAATAGTTGAGATCTTTGAAAGGAATTCTCCTTGGGACTCAACACCAAGGGAAATATATGGATTAAAATCCAGTTTCAGGACAACTTAAAACTATGGCATAATGCTTTACTGGGTCCTACACTAAACTGCAAAGCAACGATAAAGTACTAGAATATCTGGACTAGACTCAGAGACTTTTGCTTACTGACTTTTGATAAAAACTTTCAAGGAAAGAATATTTTTATTCCAAAAGCATTTAATAAATGCTAAGCTACTAGCTCCGTTTTAGTTAATTAAACTTAAGGAACATGGAAGTGGATAAAAGTTCATTAAATAGGTACAGGCTGACAGTGAATTGGAATACTAATTGAGCTTTTATGTGCAACAAAAGAGATACAAATGGAAATGCACTGTTATTCTAGTGAATGCCTCACATAAAAGGCCCCAGTGGAGCAGAGAATGCATGAAGGAAATTGGATTGTAAAATCTCTGAGATAAAGATCAGTTCTATGAAACATGATGCCCCATTGCTTGCTTTTCTATTTTGAGAAGATTCTTTTAATAATGCCAACAAATGATGCAGTGACTGCTGTAGGTGCATTTGAAAGGTTCCCAGTCAGATTCGGAAATGAGGCAGTTAGATTCAGGGCTTACAAAATAGAAGGGGATGTGATGGGACCTGCATTTATTTAATGGTATGTTTGACTTAAACACCATGAAAACCTTAGATTAGAAAGAGCCACATGTTCCGATGTTTTTCTTAAACTTCTGAAGTGTAGTGGTTATTTGGTTTGAAAAACCTTTCCCAAATTCAATTTGTAGCATAACCCTGAAATGCATGCGAACTATTGTGTCTTAGAGGAGAAGAAATGGGGCTGGGCTGAAATGAATACACAAAGAGTTATTTATGAAGGCTGGAGGACACAGCCGAACCATACACTTCTCCCTGGTTTTCCCTCTCCAGTAACAGTAACTGACTATGTATTGAAGGATGTGCCTTGCATCTCCAAGCCAGCTTCTGAGATGCTCATTGGGACTGCAGCTGTGGTCTGGACGTCTGACTTTTCACTAGCAGTTGCACAGAAAATTCCCAGCGACGCTAACACACTTTCTTGAAAGGCCAAGAAGAAAATATGGGTATAACATTTCCCACACCATTTAGAAACCAGCTTATCTAGGAGCATTGACAGCCGATGAAGAAACTTATGGAATGGCAAGAGGAAAATGAGAATCTACAAAGAGAAGGACTGAATTTCAGGGCATTTCTGTCTACCTGAAGCAAATGATCATTGTAGGGCAAATAATCACTTTAAAATGTACTTTATTTTAAGTATGTGTTGAGGCAGAGCTGTTCATATATTAACCACCATATAGAATTCTCCAAATATTGTTATGTGGTCATATCAGATGTAATTTGAACTGCTCCCAGAGTTCACAAGATATTGAATCTGGACTTATGTCCTCTGTGTCCAGACAGTACAGTCTCTATGCATGTAAATTACCATTAAAAAGTCCATCAATCTATTTGAATTTATCAGCTATTTTATAAGATAATTTTGGCCGTACAGACCCATCTCCAGACAGCCTAATTCCATCTACCTCCCTGTGTCTTCAGTGGTGTCTAGCCAAGAAAAACCATTAGGCATAGGGACACTGGTGGGATTTTAGATGTTAGGGAAATGTTTATAAATGTAGGGAGTGTGCTGCCCTGGAGTCGATTTCCCAGGGAAGGCCAAGGACTGCTCATTATTGAAGGTTTTAAGAGGCGGCTGGTAGCAACACCATAGGTATAGGTCCTGGCTTTGGGAGAGGGAGGAAATAGATGACCTTTGAGGTGCCTTCCAGCCATATGAGCTTATCATTATACAGGCACGGTGTTTTCTGCCAAAATACCTTCAGGGTACCTCACAATATAGACAAAATTAAATTCAGATGTAAACATGGATCCTGTCAAGTCCAATTTAAAGTACACATAGATTTGGCATTCCCATTATAAAAAGATAATAGACGTAAAAGTTATATGCCTTATTATTTAGGGTTTTTATAGATTATTCTTAGACTTTCACGTTATATAGAAAAAGCCATCAAAAATTCAACTGGTGTTGATCTAAAGATTCAAAAATGAAAAACGCTTCTTTTAAGGAGTGTGTTTCAACTGTGCACCAACATGGTAGAAATGTAGGGAGACTGCCATGCTCCTAGGTAGGGCAAGACACATGAGATCTTATCTGCCATATGTGAACTGGAAACCTGATCCAGGTTGTGCAGACCAGAGAAACCAAGATTGCCCCCAGTCTTCAACCTGTGCTAGTCACAGATGATGGGCTCAGGAGCAATCCAAACAAAACAAAGACATTTGCAGGTCTCCCTAGTGTGTATTAGAATCATAGAATACCAGGTGGGAAGGGATCTAAAGAATCATCTGGTCCAAACTTTCTTGGCAAAAGCACAGTCTAGACAAGATGGCCCAGCACCCTGTCCAGCCGAATCTTAAAAGTGTCCAATGTTGCGGAATCCACCACTTCCCTGGGGAGATTATTCCAATGGCTGTTTGTTCTCATTGTGAAAAATTGTCCTCTTGTGTCCATTCAGAATCTCCTCAGGAGTAGCTTGTACCCATTACCCCTTATCTTTTCCATGTGACTCCCTGTAAAAAGGAAGTCTCCACCTTCTTTGTAGCCACCCTTTAAATACTGGAACATGGTGATAAAGTCTCCCCTAAGCCTTCTTTTCTCAAGGCTGAATAAACGCAGTTCTCTCAGCCTTTCCTCATACGGCAGGCTTCCCAGTCATTTGATCATCTTTGTGGCCCTTCTCTGGACCCTCTTCACCCTGTCCACATCTTTTTTATATAGTGGGGACCAAAACTGAACACAGTATTCCAGGTGTGGCCTGACAAGCACTGAGTAGAGTGGGATAATGACTTCTTTATCTCTGCTGGTGATGCCCTTGTTGATGCAACCCAGCATCCTGTTGGCTTGCTTTGCCGCAGCAGCACGCTGTTCACTCATATTGAGCTTGTTGTCCACCAGGACCCCCAGGTCCCTTTCCACAGAGCTGCTCCCCAGCTGGGTAGATCCCAGCCTGTGCTGCACTCCTGGATTATGTTTTCGCAGGTGCAGGCCCTTACATTTGTCTTTGTTGAACCGCATAAGGTTCTTGTTAGCGCACTCTTCCAGCCTATCCAGGTCTTCCTGCAGGGTGGCTCTCCCTTCCAGAGTGTCTACTTCCGCACTCAGTTCGGTATCATCAGCAGACTTCAGCAAGGTACACTTAATCCCATCATCCAGATCACTTACGAACATATTAAACCGCATTGGGCCCAATATCAGTCCCTGGGAGACCCCACTTGTGACAGGTTGCCAGTTTGAAAAGGAGCTATTTACTACCACCCTCTGCGTGCGGCCTGTCAGCCAGTTCCCCACCCACCGCACAGACCACTTGCTAGACCCTAACACATCAGTTTCTCTAGGAGGAGGCTGTGGGATACCGTATCGAAAGCCTTGGAGAAATCCGGGTAGACAATGTCCACCCCTTGCCCCACACCAGCCAAGCAGGTTACTTTGTTGTAGAAGGCGATCAGGTTTCTCTAGCATGACTGTGTATTGTTTACCTACAAAGATAAAGTCATGTGCTTGGTTATTGGCTGGTCCTCTCCACTAATTCCATCATAGTGCAGTGCCTTGATGTCTCCATCTCTAGGTAGGGATACTCACCTGAGCGAAATTAATTTACCTGCAATAACAATCTACGCAGACAAAGGAGAGAGGGGAGAGGGAAAATGTGTACCAGTACACTCTGGCGTTGTTAATTTTGACTATTTGGTAAAAGCCAACTACTACAGACACAGCCTCAATTGAGCTGTGAATGTTATTTGATTTCTTCATGTTCTGCTGATGCTTTACCATCTGTTGTCCTGATAACAATGCTAAAGGGAGTATTCACACCACTAAAATGCCCCCTGGTAGCACATCTCTCCCCATGTGTTTCTCCAGTATTGCTCTTTCCTCCTACATCCTCTCTCTCACACTATCCCTAAGTTAAGGTTCTTCCATTTACTTGATAATCCTGATGTGTTTTTAATTGTATTTATTTTCACCTCACTGGCAGTCATAGAACCTCTGGCTGTGATCTTATCAGCTCCCTGGGGAAAGTATTCCTATAACTGCCTATTGAAGAGTGTCTCCCCTCTTTTCTCTGAAGCAGCCAGTCACCATTACAGACAGGACACAGGATTAGGCGGACCACTGCTTTGATCTAGCAGGCAATTCCCTCTTGAAGCAATTGAAGTTGGTTTGGGGCAGTGATTAAATGAGGCACCACTTGAGAAAATCCAAGGTATTGCAGGAAGCCTTATTTGATACAGAATGCTTTTCTTTCTGAATCAGCAATGCGCAAGCAAATTCACGTTACTTTGCTGCTTCAAAAGCTATGCAAGTATGAAAGGAATAAAAAGACTCTCGTATCCCTGCCAATAACAGACATGCTACTTCAATGTATTGCTGTGTCCAAGAGAAGGCTTACAGTGTGTTTGGGGCTTAATACCCTAAATGTGGCACGTTGCCACATAGCATGATGCTGTCATTGCTGCTATCACACTTTGTCCCTGGGTTATATGTTGTTTTCCCCAGCTGCTTTTTAATGGAAGCCTTTTCGTCACCTCAGATCATTTGAGGACTCTTTGTTCTCTAACAGACACACCTAGGGCTCTGGAGCAGAAAGTGTCTCTCTATTTCTAAGTCTCTTGTGTACCACTACTGGTTGCAGAGTCATTTCCCTTTGCATTTGCAGTGTGGTTTGTGCAGCTTCATCCTGTCCCTTGCCTGCGGTCACCGCTTCTCCAGTCATTTGGGCTTAGCTGAGCTTTGTGCATGTCTCTCTGCCCAGCTAGTCCAAAGGGGTTTGAGTGAGATCCTTAAAAGCGTAGCTTTTTCTGTGGAAAGGCCATGCAAGAACAGTGCCCAAGAAAAGGACAGAATAAATGATTAAACGTTGTGGCTATCAATCCAAGAGTTTTAGCTTGTAAATAAAGTCTCTTACTGGCTTCAATGGAGGCAGGATCAAGCTATTAAAGTGCATAAATGGATACACACTACAAGCAAGTAAAATGATCCTTTATTTTTCTTGAGGTGAAAGCAAGGCAAAAAGAAGAAAAAAAGCCAATGTTTCAGGAGTCATTTTTATAGAAACTGATTGTAGAGAACGAGAGGGTTGATATGAGTAATTAGCTCACATTTCACCCAGATCGGCAAAACGATGGATTGTTTCTCTTCATTTACATGTCCTTTGCCCTCAGTTTCCAGGGAAGCTTTGTGAACAACCTTCTATAGTCCTATCCTGAGACAAGCTCTGCACAGGGAGCTGCCCACATCACGGTTTTTAGGAGATGCAGGGGCTTCCTGAACTGTTGCAGACAGCAATGCCTGGATTCAATTCTAAAAGGCCATAGAGGCTTGCAGTTAAATATTATTTTTCAGAATTTTTTTTCCCCATCAGAGAAATGCAACTGCCAAAGTGAGCTACACTATTCTCCCATCTCACCCTTTTGCCCTTCTTTCGACCATGTGGTGACACTGTGTCTGCTGAGGATTTTGGAAAGAAGTCAAGTAACTAATGAATGCACCAGGCTGCTCCTTTAGAGGACTGTGCATCTGAGCTGGGAGTTATAGTTATTAACTCCTCTGGCAGCCCATCATTTAATTTACCTGCTACTGACCCCTTTTGTGCATCCAGAGGATAATCCAGTCCACAAGAGCCCTGCTATACCTGGTGTGCAGGAGATCATTGTCCTATTCCCAATTTATCTAATGTAATCACTTCATTGCCTGCCCATAAGAGCTCTATCCCATCAAGAAGCTTTGGAATAATGTAGAGACATTAGAGATTAGAATTTATCAGTCCTGAAGTTCATAAATTTAATGAAAATCATGATTCTCCAAAGGAACTTAATCTTCATTTGTGCTGCCAGTGGAGGTGTCAAGAATCAGTTTATGATTCAGAAACTCATTGACTACTGCTACTTTTCCACATTCAGCTATTCAGGAAAAGGCAAGATGCCCTATATGCATTAACATACAGCGCCTTCTCTTAACTTCTTCTGTATTGGAGACACCAACTGGTAGTCTCTGGTTGTAAAGGGAGAAAGGAATGTGGTTTCCTTATGATTTTTCAGACTGTATCTCATGTGTTTAATTAAATTCATCAGACAGGGACCAGCGTAGTCAATTCCAAAAGTCTTACTGACTTCAGTGGGTTGTGGCCCAGGACCTTTCATGAGCACAGCAGAACAGCTCACATAGAGACACTTCTATCCAAGCATAGTAATAATGGAAAATACACGTCTGAAGATTATTTGTTCAATGTTACTCCTAGGTAATAGCTTATATATATACATATACACACACACATATACATACAAATATACATATACATATGAGCAATCCTGAGACACCAAGAAATAATTTCTCCATCTCCACATGATCACTGTTTATTGTTTCATTTTCACTGCAGAGCGGCCTAAAGGCTTCTGCACTGCAACTGGGGAGATCTGAGTTATAATCTCAGACCCACTGAGTCAGATCATTGACTGGACTCAGGCCCAGACATATCATCACTCTCTGCATTGGCTTCCCAATGGAAAAATAGGATTTCTTTTTAAAACACTTCAAAATTCCATTATGAAAAGTTCTGTCTAACAGCAAGGGGTTGGTCTTACTGTTGTTATTTGTTTCTGCTACCCCATGTGTAGAAAGAGAATTTGATTTAGTTTATTGCCAAAAGTTCAGCACTTCCAGCAAGCACATTTCCTATTGGTACCCCAGTGTTGTACTCATCCCTAATTCTGGTACGAACCCTTCCAGCTAAGAAGAGAGGCTTTGCAGCTAAGCAGCACTGGCACCAGATAGTGCACAGTTAAGCTATATGGAACCTATAGGGAAATGAAGATACCCACGCTCAAGTCTTCACTATACATAACGATATGTGCCGAAGATAATTCTGTGTATTTCTGTTCCATCACGCACTTAATTAGAAGACTCTCTTTCACAAAACAAAACTTTCCCCTTTTGGGTGCCTGTTATTTTTTCCAACTGATAAAACCTTGTGATGAAATCCATATTCTTTTGGACACATTGAGAAAAATCCATAAGCAATAGGAGAAAGAGAAAAAAAAAACTATACAGGAAGTAAGTGTGGAGAAGAAATGTAAAATCTCCGATATTTCTTCCAGAAGTGCTGTGTATGACACTATGGGGGTTTTTTAAAAGAAAAAGAGAATCCACACAAGCAAATTGGCTATGTGATGGCTGTTCACATCTAATTTGGAGCTCACAAGAGTCAATGGAATCCTACTCATTGATTTCAAGAAGTTTTAATGCACACCTTTAATCTCTACTTACCCCTTTCCAGCCCACAAGGCTTTTTTCCCAGCACTGATGTAAATAACGCAATGTGAAGCTTGTCTTTGACCTTCCTTTGTCCTGCACTCATTTTGCCACCCAACAATACTCCTTCATCTGGTGTCATGAAAAGCAACTGCATTTAGTCTCCACTATCAGGACAATGTACAGTTTTGGGGAGAAACAGAATATCTGGGGGAATATTACAGCCAGAGTCATCTAGGTTTTAATAACTCACCCCACAGTGCCCTTGCCAGCTGTGACAGTGCTACTGCTGCAAGTCCCTGCACACAAGCAGTGTGATGCACTGCTCAGGCTTGGCCATGACTTCAAGCAACAGCAAGGGGTTGTTCTGCTTCTTGTACAATGTAAAACTGGCCTGTCGTTTGCAGCATGAGCAGAGCTGGAATAGCGTGAAAGAAGGGCAGCCTGTCTCCTCCCTAGGAAAGCACATCAAGGGAAGCAGCAACCATGCAACAAGAGATGTGACAAATGGCCTCTTTCATTATCTCAATACTATTCTCAATTAAGCATCCTCTCACAGGACTGATCTTTCAGACTAAAACCACAAGCAGAAAATAAGAAAACATAAAGGTGAAAATGGCTGAAAGACTTAAAAAAAAAAAAAAATCTTGAGTTACCAGTCAATAAAGAAACTCCTTTCTGTGTAGATTTTGACTGAATTAGCAAAGATGATAGATGCTTCTGGGAGGGTCACTCACTGTACTGGGTCCCTTAAGAATAACTAGACTACTTTTAGAATTTAATTTTTGCTTCAGAAATTGACCCCAAGAATTCTCTTGGGGAAGGGTACATGGTTGACTGCACTTTTTCTCACTTTCTTGCTTTCTCTCTCTCTACGTGCTTATATGGCCAATAGCTCTTAGCAATTTCTTCTAAAATTCTGCCTATAGCAGAGTTAAAATGCAGGCACAAAGCCACAGGCTCTTTACACTCTTAAGTTTTTGAGTTTCAGTGTTCTTTTTCTAAATCGCTGTGTCCTAGAAGCAAGGAGTGAAAACAGCCAACAATTTCAGCCACTTCACATGCAGACTAACCACATGCTTCTGCCTGTACCTTTTCTAGAAAATATAATCTCTGCTCAATGAGCGGTTAAATTGAACTGTATAATCCATTGCAACAGTGTGCCCTCAGTACTTCCCGATATCAGGTTCACTAACAAAAATGTCTATGCACTTGTTTTGCAGGTCCATGCACAGACACAAGCAGAAATGGCTGGTTAGGCCATGTTTCCAGTGAGCCCAACATCAGGAGACAGTGGAATAGGTGGCCAAGGGACTTCTCAATCCATTTGGGACTGGGAGGGTCCAAAGAGCATCCCAAAGACTTGGGCACTTTCTGAGCCTGTTTCATTCAGCCCTGGTTAATGCTGCTGCCAGTGCTTGGGAAGGTATGTTACATCTAAGTATGGTATAGGCATGAAAAAACATCCAAAAAAAGACTTATTACCAGGGCCATCATCTGGAGACTACTATGCAGGACACCAGAAGTGTCAGAGGTGTCCTGGTTAATGCTGCACCATGCTGTATAACTGGACATGTGTTAATACAGATAAAGTGACAGCATGTATGCTCAGGAAGTCATAGCATTACAGGTTTTTGATTTTTTTTTTTTTTCAGACAAGCAGTATTTGTTTGGCATCATGAGGGGCTTCCTGTGGCAGCTTGCCACACCAATTCTTAGTATACTTTGGGACTGATTGTTTGGTACAATAACATCTCTTTACAGGGCTCTGTCAGTGCAAAGCCATTTAATGTTGAGGATTCGCTGGCTAGGGAGTAGAAAATTGTCTTGCTTCAAAGACAGGTTAGCCTTTACCTATAGTCTGGAGAAAGGGTTGCAGAGCTGTATGCTGCTTGAAATTTTTCTTTAGCAGTGAGTGAGACTGAGACCATCAAAAACATCCAGCTTCAGAACTACAGCTGCAGTAATTACTGTGACCATGGCTCTGTGCAAAAAATGTAGATCCAAGGGGCAAAAAGAGAAGGGCTTTCGGACTGCAGCCCCTGACCAAGGCTCAAGTGATGAACTCAGCATGACCTCAAAACTCTAGCTCATTTTACCTGTCTGAGAGCAGTTACCCGGGATTGGGAATGGAGATAGCAGTCTATGTGCAGTCTTTAAAGCATTTCTTATATCCAAACACAATCATTTCAGTATTTCCATGAGATAATTATTCTTCCCTGAGGTTTTTTCCAAACTCCAGAGAACCCTTGGAGAAAATCACAACTGCACTGAAATTAGTCCAAGTTTTGCCGAAAGCCCAGATCCTCGAAGACTGCATTAAATGCATTGGAAAAGGATGTCATCAGCAACTCAGTTCACATCTCCTTACAGTGTCCTCCAAAAGCTGTCACAGATACTGCACTGAATCTTGTGGTGCTCACCTCCCAAAGGTCATGAGGCTGAGCAGCAACATAGCATGAGTCGAAAGGGAAAAATGAAAATAAAACAGAGTTGATCTTAAACTGGAGATGTGCAATGGGGCAGAGATAACTTATGTTGGGAGAAAAGCCAAGTCTGAAAAATTGCTCAGCAAGCCTAGGCTCACTATTTTCCACACCAGCAACAACTGAGAGACCTGGTGGCAGCTTTGTGGGTTCATCTTTTCTAGTAGACATGCAGCCAAATGATGCTCATCTATGAGAAACAATTTAGGGATAATATAATCATCCTGCCATTGTGACTTACTACAGATCCCATTGACCCAAAGGTCACTGTAATTGCTCAAGCACAGATAACCTGGTGTTATTCCATGGCTAGAAAATCACGTATATATATATAAAAGCCCTTTACTTACTGTAACAGTAAACTATAGTGATCTGATCAGGCATCACTGCCTCAGCACAGGCAGCCTGACTTCATAAAAGCACATTAAATCACTGCTACTAAGGCTCTGAATAACAGCTTATGGGAGTCCTCAAGAAAGTCCTATGACCATTTAAAATGAGTCAAGAACTGTGTGTACACCATTCTCCTTCCTGCAAGAAAAACTTTTAATTTATAAAAGCAGTTCATTGTTCAATATCCATTGTGTTTTCTTCATTAACTCCAAAGTTTGCCTCATTTCATTTTTCTACCAAAGGGGAAAAATATATTGAGCTGTCAATGATGTTATCTATGAAGAGCGGCTGCGGATTTCATATATTGAATCTAAGCTTTACAAATAGTCAAGTAATGGGAAAGGCTTCTGTAATAAAACACAAGTAAAAATAAACTTGCAAAAATCAAAGGGAACAGAAAAGTCTAAATTGTTTATGTAACCAGTTATACTCCCCTGAGTTGTTGATCTGTCTCTCCCTTTTGAATTTTTCTCTTGTAGTTTCCAGAGTTGGTAAATCAGTATTTGAAAACAACTGCAGAAAAATAATATTTCACTTGCTTCCCAGATATTGTCATCTAGTTCTCACCCATGTGAGAGAAAGCTCAAGTGTGCACACACATGCACAGGCACTTACTCTTTGATCTAAGATTTGGTCATGGGAAGACTGAAGTAGGAACTGGCCAACCACGTTACGTCTTTGAGGTCATAGAGAGTGAAAGGAGGTTTGCAGGAAAGATTGGGGCTTGATCATTTCATTTGATCCTGAGCCATTTGACAGGGGCCAACCTGCAATGTGAACGAAAGGAGGTAAGGTTGCAGACGGGCTAGGAGTGAAAGGAGATTGGAATCATTTCCATGAAAATGGCAACTGAACAAGTCTGAGTGAGTGGGAGAACTCTGACACTATGGGGGGCACCCTGAGAGACTGGAGGAATCTCAAAAGACTTGAAAACGTATCTTTATGGAGGCACTGTCAAAAACAATTGAGAAGATAAAGAGAATTAAGATGACCAGAAGGCCTGAAATGTGGTCAAAAAGAGGTTTGAGACTTTGGGAATAGCGATTTCGACACAATAAAAAAGGAAAGATTGAATTTACGAAAATAAACCACTTTTAGATGGAAATAACTGAGGCAGAGATCAGGCAGCCACAGGAGCTGGAAGCAGCGTGGTGGTGAGATTGACGAGGGGCTTTGCAGAGAATGGCCATTGAGTAAAATAATTCCTATAGTGAGATGACAAAGAGTTATAAGAGGGATTGAGGAATACATAAGTGGAGATGCTGACCACGGTGGGAAATGGGAGGACTAATAGACTACTTCAATGGCTAACATACAGGTGACTTTAAAGCCTGTGGCACTTCTGATAACTTCAGATGATATGATAAATTATGATGATAAATAATATGTTAAATTTTAAAAGCACACACAACACTCAGGAACACAGTTCCACTTAGCCAATGCAACATATGTTCCTGTGTTGGGCCGGTGCTTTCCAAATTCCCTCAAACCATCTTCAACTCTTCGAAGAACTGTTGGGGCACACCACAACAAGAGTGCAAACTGAGATAATTATATTACAGGTCTGTCTGCCAAACTGTATGAAGAATCAATACAAAACTACATGGAATTGCATTTACTTATATGGCCCATGTATTCATTTCACCTCCACCAGCAGTCTTCTCTTTTCTCTAATTGTCTCTTTCCTTTCTCTTAAATTTAATTCTCTCTGAAACAGTTCAGCTCTAGATGCTACAGATTTTTGTTTGTTTGTTTGTTTGGTGAATAATCATCCAAAACCTGTAAAGCGTATCCCATTGTCGTGGTTTAACCCCAGCTGGCAACCGAGTACCACACAGCTGCTCGCTCAGTCCCCCCTGGTGGGATGGGGGAGGGAATCGGAAGAGTAAAAGTGAGAAAACTCATGGGTTGAGATAAGAACAGTTTAAGAATTGCAATAAAATAATAATAATAATAATAATAATAATAGAATATACAAAGCAAGTGATGCACAATGCAATTGCTCACCACCTGCCAACCAATGCCCAGCCAGCCCCCGAGGAGCAGCCCCCCCCGCCAGCTTTCCTCTAGTTTATATACTTAGCATGACATCATATGGTATGGAATATCCCTTTGGCCAGTTTGGGTCAGCTGTCCTGGCTGCACCGCCTCCCAGCTTCTTGTGCATCTCCAGCCTTCTCAGTTGGTAGAGCATGAGAAGCTGAAAAGTTGCTGATTTAGTGTAAGCACTACTTAGCAACAACTGAAACATCAGTGTGTTATCAACATTATTCTCATATTAAATCCCAAACACAGCACAACACTAGGAAGAAAATTAACTCTATCCCAGCCAAAACCACGACACCTGTTCTAATCTAATGTGAAATGTTAAAAGCTGCTCACCAGCAAATTAGCTCTTGCCAAATTATGTGCACAGCAGGTCCTACAAGTCAAATAAAATTATACTGAAGTTTGGTTTCCACTTTGGTAGAGAGAGCTTAGAAACTGGGCTTGGGACACACAGTCAACTGGTTGCCTGTACTTAATAGTGCAAAGCACATACTGTAATTATGCCAGTCATTTCTTCTTAACCACTCATTGGTGCAAAATGCACATTTCAGAGCTTTTTACCTCCTTTTTCAGGGATAAAGTACACCATGAAATTCTTCTGGCCCAGGCAGAACTGCAAGTCATATCTTATCCTTACAGCGCACTGCTTTTCAAGAATATACTTGAAGTGTTTGGCATCTAAACATCATTGCAGTTGATTGAGTTTCAACACAAATGACAATACCCTGGAGCTCTCCTACTTCCCCAGGCTTTGTTTTTGAACCCTTTCTCACCTTTGTTTGGAGTATCCAGTTTATTAGCACATCAGCACATTAGAACAAGACCTTGTAAAGAATTTGAGCGTTCAGACAGTGCCTGGTAAAGGAGATTTATTTGCTGCTTTGATCACAAACAACTTTTTATTCCTATATTTTGGCAACACCAAAGTCTCAGGTTTCTCTGTCTCGTAAACACAGCCTTTGTGCATGGAAACGCATCAGGGGAAAGAACTGTTTCAGCATTGAAGGGTAAAACCCCACCTCTGCTGAAGCTAAGGGCAGTTTTGCCATTGACCTCATGTAACCTGTACAGATTAAAGGCACAGAGATATGTAATGGGACAGGTTAGAAAACGGAGTTTCCTCACGTTGAGAAGAAGCCTACCTGTTTAACACCATTCGCTCCAGACCAGAAACCCTCATCGGTGGGAAGAGAAATGAACCCAGAAGGGATAAAATGCGAGAGAAAGCTGAAGAGCAGGACACTGCAGCGTTTTGTTATCAGTGGCGACAATCAGTCCATAAACTCACCTTTCTTATTACTACTACTGAACATGAGCCGGCAGTGTGCCCAGGTGGCCAAGAAGGCCAACAGCATCCTGGCTTGTATTAGGAATAGCGTGACCAGCAGGAGTAGGGAAGTGATCGTGCCCCTGTACTCGGCACTGGTGAGGCCACACCTCAAATATTGTGTTCAGTTTTGGGCCCCTCACTATAAGAAGGACATTGAGGTGCTGGAGTGTGTCCAGAGAAGGGCAACGAAGCTGGTGAGGGGTCTAGAGCACAAGTCTTACGAGGAGGGGCTGAGGGAACTGGGGCTGTTTAGTCTGGAGAAGAAGAGGCTGAGGGGAGACCTTATCACTCTCTACAACTACCTGAAGGGAGGTTGTAGCAAGGTGGGGGTCGGTCTCTTCTCCCCAGTAACAAGCAATAAGACAGGAGGAAGTGGCCTTAAGTTGCATCAGGGGAGGTTTAGATTGGATATTAGGAAAAATTTCTTTACTGAAAGAGTGGTTAAGCATTGGAACAGGCTGCCCAGAGAGGTGGTGGAGTCACCATCCCTGGAGGTGTTGAAAAAACGTGTAGATGTGGCACTTCGGGACATGGTTTAGGAGTCATGGTGGTGTTGGGTTGATGGTTGGACTTGATGATCTTAGAGGTCTTTTCCAACCTTAATGATTCTATGATTCTATACTACACAAGTATGAGCAATTATTAGCCTGATCTGAATGTCACTGAACTTGGTGGAAACTCTTGGTTCTGATGGGCTTTCGGTCAAGTCCGTAGTACATGTTACTACTATGTAGTAACGCATACAATTTTTGTAGAACAGGCAAGTGCCACTGATCAGCTAAGGTGATTTCGCAAGGATGAAGCAAATCCATATGGTATGTCTTTCCAAACAATCAGCATGTTACCTACAAGAAATTGTTAAATGATTTCTTGCTTTAGACTGGATTGTCAAAATATGCCTAAAATGCATCTGTGAAGGTGAAGTTAATCATAAATCAGGATTAATTTTTTCAGCTGAAAAAACCCAAAAATCTTAGTTTTTAAGAGGTTTTTTCCCCAGGATTTTTAGATCAATAATTTTGATTTGTAAAATTACAGAGGAGAGGTTCAAAATAGAAGCAGCTCCATTTAAGATACACCCAAATGGATTTTTTTTTAATTTCATTTATGAGAAAAAATAAGTTCAGATTAACTAAATTTTAATGTGGATTTTTTTGTTGTTGTTTTTTGGGAGGTTTTTTTGTTTGTCCAGAGGTCCATGAGTTTGACTGCTTGGATCCTAGGAAAAATGTAACTTTTAAAAACAATGTGTTACTGGAATATGTGCCTAAAACAATGTGGCTTCAGGATATACCTTTAAGACTGCAAGCCTTGTCAGTGATTAATTCAACCTATCTGAAGTGGAATGTAAAGCAGAATAGCAAGGAAGATAGATAGTAATCAATCAATATTGTAAATCACCACTAAATTCCACAGACAGAATAAATGTAGAGTAACAGAAACACTTTTATATGGAATTCATGTCAAAGCAGTACTGCTCTGGCACCCTGGGGTTCAATTATATCTACGGCAGCCCTATATAGGATTAGTCTCTCATCTCTTGGAGGGTGGAGAGAAGGGGAGAGGAGAAGGAGAATGTCACCCAGAACTGCAAAACCTTGGATGAAAAATGTAGGTGTGAACGCTCTTTCTGGAACTTTAAAGTGAGTTTAATTCAAATGAAACAACGCAATAAATAATACCTTGCAGCTGACTTTGAAATGTTCGCACTGGTTCTACTGAATTCTACAGCTGCAAACTTTCATTCCTATCATAAATGACATGCTATAATTATATTTTTTACAAGGTTCCCTATATACGTTGATTTATTTTTTAATTTCTCTTTCATTAATAGCCTTTTTCTTCCTTGGGAAGATAAGGTGATCTCAAAAATGCCCACTGGCTTTTTCAGTGACCCTTTTTTTGGCATGACAATGCCAATAACAAAAACTAATTTCCTCTTCTTATTTCCTCATCTGTACAAGGCAAAGATTCCTTCTACCTGTGCTTGCAAGCTATTGGGAATACAAAGGCCACTAAATAACTGGTCTAAATCACATTCATATCTTTTCATCTTGTCTTTAAGAGCTCACTTTTTAATCCATTAACAATCACAAATAGCAAACCAAGTCACGGGTGGTTTGGGTTCCCCCCCGTCGCAGTACGTCACTGCTATAATTGATTGCCAGTTAACTTGTGTTAGCCAGCCAGTTCAGTAAGCCGCAAACATTCATCTCCTGGAATAAATGTTTGCAGACTGTGTATACTAGCATTTACAAATGCATTATCTAACCAGAGTTAATTCCAGCCATCCCTTAACAAAATTAAATCTAGTCTAGAGAAGAGCTCTGTTATTACTGTGCCTTGTACATCTGCTTCTTGGATTGTTTAGATGGGTTGTTTGTTACTGACAGTATTGCAGTACTGACTCTCACTTTAGGGCTTCCGTGGAGCTGGCTTTGTCCGTCTTTTTTCCTGGGTTCTTTTGGCTGCCATGACTGTTTTCTTCTCTGCGACATCTCTTGAGAGCCCTTCCTGACCCCGTGTATGTGTGGGTTGTCTGTCTAGCACAAGTCTCCGTTTTGCCAATAGGGTAGTCTGCTCCTCTTCATGGTGTCCACATGTTAATGTACATCAGCATCAGACATGGCTGTGGAAGTATGCAATATCCTGTCTTTACACCCCAAAACGTACCTCCCTAAAGTGATGATTAAAGAAGGGCATGCAGACATAAGAAATGGTTCTTTCCTCAAACAACTTATAAAGTGCCCAGCTAAGATGGCAGGAAGGTCAGGGAGAAAAGACACAAGACACATTTTATGCTCCTCATTTTTTTTTTTTTTGAAGGCAGACAGAAAAATAGGAGGGATAAAGGAAGTAGTAGAGTAAGGGCAGGAAACCACCAGGAAAAAAATGAAGAAAAAACAAGTAAATCCCGATGGTGGCCAAGTTGCAGTTTCCAGTAGATCAAGGAAGTGGTACTCATACCTTTGGTGCCATCTTCCAGGGCTGTAGAGGGTTGAGGGATCCAGTAATATCAGACAGCTCCTATGTGGGCTAAGAAGAGGCTTTCAATCCCAAACTCATTGTGAGTATAGCAATAAAGCCATGGAGATCTGTGCTTTAAAGCTGAGATGTGTTTACCACTGGGCCTTTATTGGAAAGCAGAGGTTCTGAAAAGCAGGACTGTAAAAGAAAACATCTTTAGGAATGAGCAAAGATGTTCCAGTGAGTTGGGGTGCAGCTGGTAAGCCAGGCTTCTACCTTGCTTGAATGTGTTTACAACCCCTTAAAGCAGTATTTGGCCTCCCTTCACTAAAATGCCTCCAGATGGGCCCAGGACTGCTTAGGTAAGGGCATAAGTGGTTTGTGATGCTGAGGGTCCTACTGACAAATTGCCAGGAAGCTGAGTCACACTTAATTTGCATATAAATTGCAACCATTTTTATCAAATATAAATGCACACAATCGTAATAGAGCATTTGCTTATTCTTCCTTCTCCTTTGAGAGATGAATACAAATTGTTTGCCTTTAAGTTTAATATTAAATAGCTGCACCATCTCAACATTGCAAAAAGTGGATGAGGGGGAGAAGTTGGCAGCGAAACCTAATTTAGGACCTTGGCAAACCAGGTCTGTCCAGGAAAGGGCTTATCGGATACCCACATGAACCATTTCAGACCTCCAGGCAAACCAAAGGTGAACAAATTCAAGCTGAGGGAACTGCCAGGTTAGTTCCACAACTGCCAAAAGTTCAGTCCAAATGCAAAACTTAATTGTACCTGATATTTATATTTAACTCAAGTCTGATTACTCCAGTAATTAGGGCTCCTGCAGTTCTGGATTGAAAGGTTCAAGCTTTTTTTGAGAGAAAATTCCGGTAGTGGGGATGTTGGTTCTGCTAATATCGTGAGACTTATAGTCACAGTTTTAGGTAATGGGTCAAACATGTTGCTTAAGACACTAGATTAGATTGTCCCAGATTCCCAAAAAGGCAAACACTCTGTTTTGAAGTCCACTAAAGTTAAAAAGCCCACTGAAGTTTATAGGAAGCTTTCCTTTCACTTATTAACTTCAGAGTGGTGATGCTTTTTTTTTTGATCTTCAGCTTTGGTAGTTTTATGTAGTCTGTCATGTCATGCCATCCCCAAGAACACCCATCGCTGCACAGAAAATGCTGGGACCATGAGCTCTTTCTATGGGAGCACATGTTAAAACAGAGTCACAAATCAGGTTTATTTATGCCAGATACATGCGTGGTTCCCTTTTAGTCTGAACTCTTTGTAACCATTAGTGGTTTTTTCCCCATAAGACTTTAACCCCCATTTCACAAACAGGGAAGTAGACCTTAATTCTGCTTCCACCCAACTTACCTCTATGGTGCCATGAGCCCTCTGAAAGTCAGAGCTCCTTGGCTTTCTCCTGCAAGGTACACTCTGAACTTCCTACCTCTTGTGAAAGCTGCATAATTAAGGCTTTAACCCGTAAAGATACATGAGATAAGTGCCCTTCTGCTGTACTTGTCCAAGCTAATAGATGCCTAAAATTCATGGAACCCTCAAAAGGTTACTAGTTCTCAAATCCTGGCCAGTCCCCTAATACCTGGGGCAGGGGTTCATCCTTATCCTCATTTTATTTTTCCATGAAAAGTGGAACAGAGTCAACAGGAGAGTCTGAGCGAGCCCTACAGAAGTGCTCAGACTGCTTTTTTAGGGTGGTCTGGGTGGGAGAGGGCCCCCCCACTCCCTGTTCAGCATACTGGCTTTGTGACCCCTCTCCCAGATGCCATGTGGTGTGTAAGAAGGCTGGGTGCCAGCTGAGATAGAGAGGGGACTGCATCAGGTGGAGAGGCACCTCGGTACTTGTCTTCCTGGAGCTGTACCACTAAGAACTTTCACCCAGACCACAGGAAACATCTACCAAAGAACAAGGAATGGGAAAACTGCTAGATTAACCTCATGAAGGGCAATAACACCTCTCTAACTGGGACTGGTATCCTGGTAGGACATGGGAGGTTCCCAGCATTGCTGATGGAGTTATCAGTAACTCTTTTGGCTGTTGCAGAAGCAGAAGAATATGGGTGGGGCATACCTATGATGATAATTTTGGAGCCAGGCAGTCTGAAGTTTGTCCTCTCCATGCTACAGAATTTCTACATTCAGACAGCGGCATTAATGAAATTGGAAAGCTGATGCACACAGGAGACATTCACCTAACTCACGGCTCATCTGCTCACTCACCCTGATCTCCTCCTGTCCTTCCTGCACTTGCTGACTGGGGTTTGCACAGTGTTAGGGCATTAATGCCTAGAATTTTTACCACTGTGCAGAATTTCTTTCATTCACAATGTAAACACTGTGTCCAATATTAGCCAGATGGTATAGTCTTTGGGTTTTAGTCTTATTTATGTCTAACGGTGACATGGGTTAAGAATATTGCTATTAGCTTCTAATAATGGATAGGGCTAATAATCCCTTCCTATAAAGTGCAGAGGGCTGTGAAGAGCCAGAAGGAAAGCCAGCTGATGTGAATCCAGCAGCAAGAAATCACCATTATAAGGTCTGAGGGAAGGATGATAATGGGTAGCACTTGGTGCTTGTGCAAATGGAGCCAGGGAGAAGGTAGTACAGCTAGGAGGTAAGGAGAGGGATGCTGTATTCACGAGCCTAGGACAGAGAAAGTGTTCATTTGTGCATAGAAAGCCTGGAATTGGCTGAATGCACGTTGGCAGCAACAAAGTTTCTCTGTGTGTGGTAGAGAAACTTGTAAGACCTCATCTTTGCCTCCTCCAACTGTTACAGGGCAGCCAGCAGACAAGGTTTCCCTTTTGCTGCTGTTTTCTTTCACTGTTTGGAAGAAGCTCTTTGTCTCTTTTTCCTTTAGCTTGCAGCTAACATTTTCTTCTCCCCTGTTGTCTATACATGTGGTTTCTTATTCTTCACAGCCAGTGCTGTGAACATACCAAGGACTGAATTTGGCTTTGAGCAGTGTGTCCCAGCAATCTCTTCCAAATTGCACTAATATCTTCCCCAGATTTGTGGAAAGCCTGTCAGGTTTTTCCACTGGCAACAGTGGATGGAACTGCAGCCAAATTACTACCAGCACAGTATGCAAAGGATGAATCCGTGTATCCAGAGCTCTGGGGAGACCATCATCTACTAAAATGCCTTTCCCCACCCTCCTCCCCCAAAATAGTGATCAAAAGGAGAGAAGAAATTCAGGTTCCATGGTCTAAGCATGATCTCCCTCATCATCACCTCCAAGCCTGGCAACGTGGCGAAATCAAACGTTCACAGACACTCATACAGCTTGAGGTGTAGATGACGCCAAAGTAGAGCCCCATGTGTAAATTTCTTTGCCAACTTCTAAATACCTAAGGACAGTAATAGCATAGAAACTATCATCTGCCTTCTTTCCTAGACTACCATATCCGTTGTCATAGCTGGGGATTTGGTAGAAGGGACACAGGTTTTCTGCATAACATAAAATTGAAAATGTCTTTTAGAGAACATTCTTTAAAGGCTGTTTTGTAGTCTTTAGTTCATTTCTTGCTTATGTGCAGCAATTTACATCAAAACTAGCAGTCAAAGATGAGTCTTGCTGTGATTTACATGCTTCTGGCAATGCAACAGAGCTTTAATATATAAATGAGAATCAAGTCAGGTTTTTCAAGCACCTGCCTGAGAATCAGTATTGCAGGAGAGTCTTTCTAGCCATGGCTTAATCTTACTAGGGAGAAATAAATGCCATAAGCAAAAGGAGGTGAGACAAAAACACCAGGAAGGGAGAAAGATTGCTGCTCTCCTCCCTCCAAAATTGTGGGATTTAATATCCTCTGAACACCACATGGTGTTGCTTGTTACACATATACACATCGAATAGTCTTGGCCTTTGGTATCACTGTAACTAGCATGATTAAATGAGGGTAGTCTACACCGCAAGGAATAGTGATCAATACATACAACAATGGTCAACAGTCTGACTTTTCAACATTTCAGAGCTGCTCTCTAAAAAGTTTAAACCTCTATGTTTTATAATTGCAATTTGTTGCTACGTGAACAGTAAATTAGTGCTAAGGGAAGGAAAGAAAACATTGTTATTTACTGCAGAAAGGTCATTCTTTCAAAAGAGGTCTTCTGTCATACATCTGTCCTAGGACAATTTGTTACATGTAATTTATACATTGCTAAATTATGTCAACAGTTGCAGAGCTTATTAAAAAAAAAATTTAAAACCCAGCAGCAAAAACATTAATTATACAAAATGTCTAAATGGAGAATTGAACTGGGAGTCTTATCAAGAGAAAAAATGAATCTTTAACTACAAATAAGTTAAACTATGTATGTCAGGAAGTCGAACGTACCCAATAGGCAAAAGGCTGTGCTTTGAACTCCAGAAGTCCCTGAGTAGGACTCTTTACTGGGCCTGACTTTATCTTCTTGCCTGGTCTCTGTGACAAGGCTGACCTGTTCACCCTGAGGTGGTTGCCGACACGTGTGAGGGGAAGGGAGAGGATCTTGCATTGACCCCAAACATCAGCTACAGTGACACTGTTGCATCCTCAGGCAGAGCTGCTGAGGTTGATTATACATTTTACCTGCAGCTGTAAAGCCTCCAGGCAAGGACAAGCCTCAAGCCCCATCAGCTGTGTGGTGTGACAAGAGCCAGCAGCGAGACGCCTCTTGCAACCCCGTGCTCTGTACCCTGGGGATGACCCTGCCACGGTGCCTTCTCCTCATCGGACCTTTGGGGACCTCTTGGCTCAAGGTATCTCCACAGAGAGGACAAAAGGGTCCTCTGCTGTGGCTGACATCTTCCTTAGGTACCTTTTCTCCATGGAAGGGGCCCTTTCATCTTCAGGATCCAGGATAGGCACGTGGGTGGAGCTGAACCACCCTTTTAAAGGTGATAAAACCTCCAAATTCCTTCAATTTCACTCTCCCACCCTTTGAAACATCACTGAGGTGAGACCTCACTGAGTTACCTATCCCAGGGGCAAGACATTGAGTCCAGTGGAATTGACAGATACCAGCAGGCTGTGGGCAGCACACACGCACACACACAGACATGCTTTTTTACTTTCTGGGGAATAGGAAATGTTACTCTACCTTGTTGTTCAAATTCACAATATACCAGGCACTAATCCCATTTCTTAATGACACCAATGTAACCTCATATTACTTTACCATTTGGGGATTTGCCACTGTAACATTTTTATATTATTCTTAGCTAAGTCTATAAAAAAAATCAAGCCTTTCTTTCTTATTGTCCTTTTGTGAAAAATTTCTTAATCCTAGAAGAATATGAGAACCTCTTTTTCTCCAGGAGTCTATAATGCATAAATATTTTAAGTAAGGAGACTGGAAGATATCCTTCAAGCTTCAGTAAAAAAGTTCACTCAAATCACAGATTTTTTTAATGGCATAGTTGTCATTAACAATTAATAAACTTTTTTTTTTTTCCGAATAAAGTTAGAGATGTGAACAATGCAAAATAATGATTAATGTTAAATCAGTAACAATTTGGTGTACTTATAATTCTTGTTTTCTTTCTGATAGCTATAAGCTTTGACTGCTATTCTAAAGTTTATGGAATCTGATTCTTTTAAGTAAATATCCTCCATGTGATATTATATTTCAGATGGAGCTCTTTGGTAGCCTTGGGTTTTGACTATTAAAACACATCACTAGTAAATAATTAAACATGAGAGATTGAACTTAGTAAATGCTCTAGTGAGAAGATGGCACATTTTCCCTCACAGGCATGTAATAATAAATGCTGTTTGACCAGTTAAGCAAGCAGCATGCAGAAATAAAAATCTTCACAGCCTAATCCAAAAGTTGCTGCAGTCAATAGAAACAGGCCCATTAACATCAAAGGATTTTAGATCATCTCTTTACTGAATAAGTGTGTGTATTTTTAGAATGGTTGAGGACAAAGGGAATTAGTTGTTACCGATATGACAGCAATTCAGCCAGCTCCTTTGTTATTCTTGCAGGATGCATTGCCATTGTGTGCATGGATGTTGTGAGACAGAAAGGCTTCTCAAAGACTCAGGATATATAATGTTGGGTTTCCTCTTTTCCCCCTTCCATGAAAATAAAAGAGGGTACACTCGTGTGACATAACAAGTCCATGTGTTTGCTCACCCTCTATTTAGAAAAAGCCACAAATGGCAGTTTTAACTCCAGAAATTAACATGTACAAAACTTTCTTTGGATGGAAGAAAAGAGAAAACAATGTTTCTCCACCATGTATATGCCGTATTAGACAGCAGGCCACAGTCACACCATCTAACCTTCATGTACAAGTGACAGATCATGGCTCCTTCTGTTGCTAATGGAGAGAAGCACAAAGCTGACTTGGGCGTGCTAAGTCAGGGCTCCACTGACTACATAGCAAATATGCCTGAAGTTAGTGGGTGTGAATTTCCTTTTACATGTAAATCCATCGAGATCACTGTAAGCTTGCTTCAGCACACCATAAAAAGTTTCTCAAAAGCCCTGTACAGTTTAGAGGCACTACCTTTTGAGAATAAAACCAAACACCTTTTAGCTTTGGTGTAGGTTTTTAGATACAATTCCATCAATTATCTTCTTTGGTTACTTTAGTTTTTGTTGCTTCCTAATCTAAAATGTTTGACCATGGCTGTGGGTTGCTTACTAGTTTGCAGACCTGTGCTCCTCTTCAGCCACAGGTACATGCAGCAATAGTCTTGTCTTTGCCCAGCTTCTGTTCCCACCAAAATCAACAAGTTTGCTTTGACTTATTGTAGTAAGAGTCTATTGACTTCCTAAGTGAGTTGCTCTCTACCTTGTGCTTGACTCAGTGCATTAAGCTGTAAAACTGGAAAAAGGTGAACTGTGTTTCCCTTGAAAATGAAAATGGAAAGACCTTTTTCAAAAAAGCAGAGGAAAGTTCCCTTAATGGACTTAGGCTGCATTAAATCTGCTATAAAATACCATGCTGGTTATTATATTACTCCTGCCATTTTTATTGAATAAAAAAAAAAAAAAAATACTCCAAAGAAAAAGCCTCTAAAACATCTTAAAATCTATTTTTAATATTGCTTGAGTTAACATTTTAAGCAGTTTATGGGGTTTCTAATTGTTTTCCTTCCTTTCTTTTAAATTTATTTTTGTATTACTATTTTTTATGTCAGGAGCAACAGTTTCCATATAAGGGGATGGCCAGATAGGTTAGAGATTTTTCACTCAACTATCCCACCAAAGCAGCAAAATGTTACAAATCAGTTCAGTGCAGCAGTATTAGGAGCAGCAGAAGCTTAAACAGCATGATTCAGCATTGCACTAGCTGAAAGATCACGCCTTGAATATATCAGGTACCACCGCAATAACAAGAACCATTAAATAATTAACAAAAGGTAACAGGTTTTGGGGTCTTTTTAAAAATGACCTGGCAGGAGCTGGTGACCAGCTGAAAGTTTATGACTGGGAGAGGCCGTTGTTGCTGTGAGACTGACACATACGCACTCACACCCAGCACAAAATAAAGTGTAGGTTTCCTTTTTGATCAAAGCCAGACTGATTCAGTAGATAGATTTGCGGGGATGATTGCTTGGATTGTCTCTCAATAGTCCATTCGACTTTTAATAGCAGGTATAAAAATTTTATCTGATTTTCTACTTTACTCTTTTGAAATATTAACCATTGATAAATTATTAAAGTGTTACAAATGTACGTACATTTCATAAAGAGGTCTGCACAAGCGGGCTACATAATGGGACTGCTTCTGCCACACAAACAGGCCAGAAACCAGTTCCTCTTCTCTTTTCTATTTTCTTCCCCTCTGTTGGCCCAGGTATTTCCAAGGTAGTTACATGTCTGTGTGGTGAGATAAAATGTAACAAATTCTTACTTCAACTCATTTCTGCCTTTTCAACTCATTGCTCTCCCCATCCTCTCCTCCTTCCCTTTTTCCCCCGTGCAATCCCATATGGACTTTCTATGAAACTTCACTAAATGTGCTTACTGGAAATGGGCTAATAAAACTGCTAATCTTGCAGCTGGATCAGAGCACAAACACGCCTGTTTGATCTCTTTCGCTTCAGAGGCTCTCAAACACTGTAAGATACTGCTCCTTCTTGGACGGGAAGTAGAGATTTTAGCAAGATATTTATGCTCAGTGCATACTGAAGGTGGCAATACTTCTTCCTTATCCAGAGGATTTGAAATGTTTTTTTGTCTGAAAATCTATTCCAAACGGAAAGCTACAGCATATCCCAATGTTAGTATTTTTCCCATTAAAAATGTACACACTTTTTTAGGACTAGTGCAGTAACCAGGGTCACGTTAGGCTTAAATTCACCAAAGGCTGATGTTGTGCACTTCAGAGCATCTCTGTGTGGTACCACATCTTTAACAGTATTTATACTACAGCAAAGTCACCATGAGAAGTAATTTCTTAAGTACATTAAGAATTAAGGTCTGTGCTGAATTAGGGACTTAGTTACTTTGAAAAGAATCCTTTGTAGGACTAATTTTGTCCATTTGGTCCTCAAATTGACTATGAGAAAAATCAGAAAGTCCAAAATGAACAGCCAGTCTTGTTGGAAAATTTCAGCTTTCTTCAAAACTTTCAGTTTTCCATGAAGTGACAAAAAGGAAGGAACAGCAAAGATAGGGAGTGTTAAGCCATCCATTTTTCTCAAGAGATTCATAGTAAGGGGCCCCAAGAAGTCTATTCTCCCATCCTAAACCAGTTTCAGTATATTTTTGCTTTAAACCAACCCANTACTTGTTTCTACCACAATAAATTTTTGTCCCTTGAGGTCTAACTGAAATACATCCCTGATGGCCATGTCAGCCTGTTGTTACTTCTGGCTTTATGCACACATAGAGAGAAGATTGAAGTGAGCATATCCAGTGCCTGTTCTTGTGCCTTCATCTTCACTCTCTTCTCCTTCTGACTACCCCAACTATGTTATGTCCCCATAGCTCACATATTTAAAAACTCTGGTCATTCTCTGTCCACTTTCCTGGGCTCCCTTTAAGTGGTCCACATCTTTGTGGTGGGAGGTGACATCACATTACCACAGCCATGCGGCTCCCACGATGAGCTGCCTCCTACAGTGGGTCCAGTTACCCTGGAAAATGAAATCCCTCTTGGGAGCCTGGTGATGAGAGAAGAGGAGGAACATGATGAGTGAATTGCAACTTCTGAGCACTGTCCTGGCAAAGCAAAATGTTGCCATTTCATGGTTTGTGAGATGCTGCTCCATCGTCCCCTGAAATGCCAAAAGTTCTACCATAAAGAGGAGGAAAAATCCTATTTTCTAGCCATCACAATTGTAAAAAATCAGGAAAAAACAGAAAAAGTGAATATTGTGCCAGCTCTTAGAGAGAGCTGCTTGCACCAGGGAGCAAAACTTGCAGCTCACTCAGATACTGTTTGTATTATGGACTTCAAAGAGAGACAGGCCATGTCATTTGAGGAAGAGTCTAAATGCCCCAGTGGGCATTATTTGGCCTTACCTAATTCCAGTAGCTTTAGCATTATAAAGAAAAATTTCAAATCTGACCCTAAGTATTTGTAACATGGTGAATTACCCTGGATAGTAGCCCTATTAAGTTACCGTGAAAACAGAAGCCTTAGCAAAAGTAATTAGCACTCATACCTTGTTTTACATTGGCAATGCACTTTGTGGATAAGAGCCTAACGGTGGTGTTAGAGTAAAGTCATGCAGGTTGTGCTTTATCAGACTAGTGGATTGTAGCCCTTCAGGTTAAAGGGTTCAGAATAATGGAAGAAAATCCAGGTGCAATTTGCTACTGCAGTTTTGCTCTAATATCAAATCCTTGCAGGGTTAGTCACTTCGTCTGCTTGCTAGATTACCTAGACGTTTGTGATTTCAAGTTGCCACAAGATCATTTGCAGTACCTATGCATTTGTTTGCTTGGTTTCAAGAATTATGGGAAATGTTAAGTATGAAAAAAAGTGGGAAGACAGATCAAGAAACTGGTAGCTGGCATCTAGCTAGATACCTTTTCTTTTCCCATTCTTAAAATGGCATTTCTTACTTAAGTCCATATGGACAAGGATCACTGCATGTTAAAGGGGACGTGCTTGCACCTCTACCTATCTTTTGCATAGATTTTTTTTTCTACTTTTCCCTACCAAGAAAAGTAAGAGGCAGAGCTGCTGCCCTTCCTCACAGCTTGGCATAGATCATCCCCTCTTGTGTGGCAGGATGTCTAGTTTGACAGCTTGGTTATAACGACAAAAATGCTCCTATGTAACTGTGATTGCTGAGCTAATTAAACCGAGCTACAACTGGGCTGTGAACAGGCTGATGAGTATTCAAAGCCAAATCGGAGTTATCTGAGTACAACCTTTGGAAATACGACTTACCCTTTCTGCTGTACAACATTGCAAAATTACTTCTTGAGTCAATACTCATCTTTAACTGCTTCAGCTCAGCTGAACTCCCTAAAAGAAAAACAAAAATCCAAGGTTGCTCAGAGCTCAAGACTTTCCCTGAGGAGGATATCAGCTAATAACAGCATCAGCCAAAATAATCTAGGACCTTTTACCATCAAAAAAATTATTTCATTGATCAGCCATATGATATATCACATTTTCTGAAGCATGTAAAATTTAATGAAAGCTAGTTATCTTTAATATGCTGGCAACTTAGAAATAACCCTTTCATGAGTGCTCTATATATACACACTATATATTCTTGTTTTGTTTGTCTGGAAGCAACACAATTTTATTAACTGTTTACACAAAGGAAAGAATTTTCTTACTGCTGCACAGGTATCCTGGGAAGCTTCTTCCCAAAAGTCAATAATGTCACTGTATCGGTGAAAGAATGAACATTCGTTGGGCAAGAAAATCTCTAGTTTCCAGAAAATCCTCTGAGAAGAATTTTATAAAACACAGAAGTCTTGAAAGGGATATAAACCCACATGCCTCAGGCTTTAACGCAGCCTCTAACTATCAGAGGTTAAAGCAACTTTTGTGGACAACCTCCTCCATAATTAACTACTGTGGGATTTCCTGCACTGTGTTTGCAGGTTGTATCAGCCATTGCTGGAGACACAATTTATGAATAATCTGGCATTACAGTCTGCTCTGATGATACTAATTTTATAGTAGAAATTGGCACCTTTTATAAAAGAAGAGGTATGTTTTAATTGGCAAGTCAAAATTAATTCTAATACACTTAAAATAATCATGATGGCTTAGAATCATAGAATCATAGAAACATAGAATTGTTAAGATTGGAAAAGACCTCTAAGATCATCTAGTCTGACCGTCAACCCAACACCACCATGATAACTCTCTTAATGCTATGTGCTGTTTGCTTGCTAAGGTGCAATACCTGAGGTAATCCAGCTGACTTCTGTAACAGGACAGAAGTAGACCCAGATCTGTCTCAGTATTAGCGTTCAAAATACACCGGTTCTCATAGAAATGAGTGTGGGGAGGGGACCATGGCAGGATGCACATTGGGTAGGAGGTCACCTGTATTTTTTTTTCGCTGCATTACATCCCCAGTGTCACATTCCTGGATATACTCTTTTCCATCACCATGACATGCCATGTTAAAGTAATGGATTGTAAGTGAAGCAAGTACATTACCATAAGGAAATCTTTCATAAAATCGTGTCAATGGGAAGTAACACATTCCATTCAGACCAATCTCCCTGATGGAAAAGGGTGCTTGGAATTAGCAGAGATTGTCTAGCTCCATGGATAATTTATCAGTGCCACCAGCTGATCTCTAGAAAAGGCTTAAAAATAACAAAAGACAACTAATCCATTTAAAAAAAAAAAAGATTGAAAATGTGTTTCACAAGCTCATTGGTGCTTCTCATATTAAAAAGCTTACCCTGGTGCATTCCATCTATGGCTTTAGACTATTCTTCACATCGTTTGGATGAAGGAGCTTACAGCTCTCCCCAGACACAGAGCGGATTACAAATGTTCGTAAGTCAATAGCCTTCGCATTTTAAAGTATTTGCTTATTAAAGGCTACTTTAGAAAGTTCAGAATCAAAACCTTGCTATTCCTGTTTGACAAGAAAACCTTGGCAGTTTCCTAATGCTCGGTATAAAAACGATGCTTTACATTTCTTCAACAGTTTCCCTCCTAGGATTTCCAGGTGCTTTGGAAAATTAACATAACTTTAATATGTAACCCTGGAAACATCCCTCTGCTATACAGAACTCTTTACACCACCTTCTTGCAAGAAGAGGTCACGAAGCTGGCATCCAAAGGCAACCACTTCAGTGGTTAGATTCTTACTCATGTGAAGGGATTTTTGATAGATTATTGACAGATTATTTGACATTGTTAGGGCTGAAGGACCCTCCATGGGCACATTGTCTGACGTTCACAACAGTGAAGGATTGCACCCAGTGAATCTCTAAGCTCATAATCCCATGGATACGGCCCCAAGACTCAGCCTTTATGCATCCATTTGCATGCAGATGTTGTTCTGGCTTTGCTCAGATCTCAGAGGAGGAAAAGGCAATGTGATCATGCTGTCTATACATCCTACAGTGTGTCCTTCCCCTGCACAACTCTGAATCTATGAAGAATTTTAAGCAATTTTGACATAGCAAAAGAGACCTCACAGACGGTCCAATGAATTTTATGAAAAAAAAATGTATGGGTCTCAGCACTCAACCTAGTACTGTGGTAGAGCTCTAGCGATATAAGACACAAATCCACAACAGACTATCTTCATTAGCCAGGGTGCTCATGGACCAGGTTATTATACTGGGACAGATAAAGCAATCCAAATTCTGACACAGACAGGGAAAAATATGCAGGACTAATAGTAAAATAACATTGAAGTGAGCGTAGCTTTCTCTTAATTCTCACTAGAGGGTGTAGCGCAATGATTATTCTATATTTAAAAAAAAAAAGTGTTTAACAAATATAGTAAAAATCCTAGGTGCAAATAGTCTGTTGCAGAGCCAGAGGCAACACTTAGTTTTACTGACTTGCAAGCTATAGCTGTAACCAGAAGTTCATACTTTTGTTTAACAGGGACTGACAGGCTGGTTTGCAAAACAGAAAAAANTTAACAAAACTCTTGGGCCTGATCCAAACAGCAAATATTAGATAAAAAGAATTAGGTAATCTGGTGGGGCAGGGGGGAAGTTGCATGTGTTTTGTAGGTGATGACTTTTCCTTTATTGACTCTGGCCTAACTGAAATATGCTTGTTTTGTGGGATTACTAAACCGATTAATAACAGGAAGAGAAAATAATGAGATTCTGGTAAGAAGCCTCTGTGAGTGAGATTTCCAGTTGTCTTTGGATCATATAGGTGGGCTGAAAGAATGTATAACATTAGTTTTAACAATCCTTATTCTTTCCCAAATGAACTCACTGGTGGGCTGATTTTTCTGCAGATCCCTTCCTAAATTTTAAGATCTAGAAAAAAAAGAAATGGAAGTGCCAAATTATCACTTTCTTGCATCTCTGGAAGAGCTTAATGTAGTTTCAAGCTGTCCTACAGTCCACTCTCTGGTCTACTCAGAATATTTTTACCTGTTCATTGTTTCACTTGCAGGGGACGTGACTTTCTACTGCAGGAGTTAAATCAATACCATTTTATAAGTTGTATCAGTGTAAAAGTTCTTTGTAGCTGGGTAGTATATTGCCCTTTCTGGACAGACATAAGATCTATTACCACAGGTACCCTAATACAGATATACACGACTCCACTCTTACGGTGCTGTGCTGTTTTTATTATACTGGAATTTTGAAAGTAACTTCATTTTTGAGCTATAAAAAGCTCTTCTAATGTTATTTAATACTTGTGCTTCAGATCTTTCCCTCTTTTCTCCTGCTTAGAGTGAAGGTGACTGTAATTTTGTTCCACCCACTGCATGTCTTACTCGTCTAAATATATAATTTCTTTAGGTCAGAGTCTTTTATTTAAAGTGAGCATATGTGTATATACATATACTCTGTGCTAAGCATCCTGGGTACAGTGATAACTGCTCAGGAAAAGCTGGTGAAGGGATGTACTGGCCTCTGCCCCACTTAACCTCTTTAAAGCAATTTGGAAGTAAACTGAAAAGATGCACCATGGATTAATCAGTGGTCACGGGCTCGATGTAAAATTTGCTGACTGAAACATGAATGTCTGAGAAACACCCAAACAAACTGTAGATAACTGGATTGGAAACTAGTGTATGATTTAGATCTTATTTAATTAGGGCTGCTTAGCAATATTATGATAATAAAATAATTAATACTAGGAAAAAACTTAACCATAGTCTACCTATATCTAGATAGAGATAGGAGCAAAGAGATATGGCTATAGATATGGATATAGATTAGATATAGATATAGATGATATAGATGATACAGATATAGATATAGATATAGATATAGATATAGATAGATATCGATATAGATAGAAGAGGGGGGAATTTCTGGGTATTGAAAGCCCAAATGCTGGGATAGAAATATGAGTCTCAGAGTCCCCGTCTGTGGCACAGGGAGCCACCACACTGAAGCCCTGTGGGGCAGCCTCCAGATGTTAATTGAGTCAATTCAAACTGCTTCAAGAAATATCAGCTAAAATACGTTGGCTGTGGTTCTACCTTAGCTTTCTAACACTGGCATAAGTGACTGTATAGCACTTGCATAGCTCAGGATATGAAAGGGGGGAGACTCTTGACTGGCTCAGTGGCTGAGTTAGTTTGTCTGCTTTGGAGGATTTTAATTATTATCTTCTTAACTGAGTCACCTTCATGTGCAGCGTATCAGCCCAGGTAAGTAGACAGGCTGTTGAGAAGAAACTGTCTTTACTTCTCACTTTGACCTTTATTTGGCCATTTCTCCTTTAAAAACTTAGACCTACTGTTTATGGTATTTAGCCTATTTAATAGTTGATTGCACATCACCTAATGTCTTGGTGTTGGCCTAATCCATCCATGCCATGGATGTTTTTTTACTGTTGCCAATACTGGACTGTCTTTATTTATCACAGCCATCCTCACTACATCTTCTGGGGAAGCCACATCAATCAAGTAACCATCCTTATTTGCTGCATCCCAGGATAATAAGAAATGCCTTGTTCTGACTGTGTGTTTTTTAGCTGTTTTGAGCCCTCCCACAAATTAGTCAGAGGAGCACTAACAATAACAGCTGTCTCACAGGGGAGCAGCATGAGCTGTTTGCTGCATTAGGATGGGCTTTCAGTGGTAACAGGCAACTTCCACCTATCCTGAAAGTTTCTCTCAGGACTTTTCTCACCCATCCAGGCTGTTCCCCACAAGGGGTGGGGAGGAGGCTGGCCATGTACACGTGGTGCTGGACTGACCCCGCTGCCCTGATGGGCCTGAAGGAACTGTCCTCTCAGAGGCAATGACACCCAGGGGCTGTGTGGCCACCAGAGAAAGGGTCTGTGATCATCCTCAGTGGGCCTCAGCTGGTTCCCAACTGGTCCTCAGCTCACTTTGGTATTTCCAGATTTCTCCTGAATTTCTCCCTGCAACTCAGAAAGGCACCGAGGGACACCCCAGTGAATCACCAGAGTCCTTGTGCCAATTTACCCACCCTGGTCCTGCCATCCAAACCCCAGGTCAGTGTTGAGGGGTTGGGAAGGGAAGGTGGGAAGGGAGGAGGGCAGAGGAGGGGATCCTGGGGTGGAGTTTTCTTATCTTGGGCAGGAATTCTTCTGTACCTGCCAGGGACATCCTCTGACATTTAGGCCTGATCCAGGAGCTCTTCTACAAAGTCTTACTTTATGAATAAAGCAAATAAATGTATAAACTCTACCAGAAAAATTACACCCATCAAAACATTCATAAAGCTGCGTATATTCGCACACAAACCTGAAGACGTATAAAATTACAGCCTAAACCATATTCCAAAGAAGTCTCTTTAACTGGCACAAGGTGTTGAATTATGCAGAACAGATCTCAACAGAGGTTTTTTTTAATATAAAGTTAATTACTTTATCTTGGTTTGCATGAGGTAGCACAATACTTTTTGCACTGACTCTTTGTATCAGAGACAGCTACTATCCATGTTACTCTGTTCATGTAATAAAAATCAAATTGCATCAATTCCTTAACAAAGCACAGCAGAGGCTTCCCTTAATAGAATCCTTATTAGAGAATCAGATACAGCTATCTCCAAAGAAAAGATTTTTAAAAGGTACTGGGATTTCTGTGTAGTTTATTAGATTAAGCAACACTGGAATCAGCTGCTGGGAGATGTCAGCCTGGAATAAGAACTGCTGGGTGGAAGCAGAGGCAATTAGGATACCCTCTGCTGTTGACATGATTCAATGGAAATTTTTGATTTTATGAGCCAAGCTGGAGAGGTAAGAGGGGCAGAAGCACTGCCAGCCAACGTTTTGACTCTTCCATTACTCTCCGCACAAAATTCCTCCCTCACACCCCAGTTTCACTCCCAGGCAAGGCCAGGTTTGCAAACCAAAACCCGTTCTGCTCCACAGTTGTTCCCAAAGCCACAGCATGGGAAACACAGGGAAACCGGGGACTCGGGGTTTCTGCTGTGATGGGATTCAGCTTAACTTCCTTCCTGTGCCCCAAAACCGCAAACATCTTAACAGGCCCAATCTGGGCTTAAGAATTTGTAAGGAAGCAAGTGAATTTTGCATGCCTTTGTTTTTGTCGAGAACAGATTGCACAGGCTTATTCCTAGCCTGAAATGGTATTCAGTTTGTGCCCTGAAGCATGAGGATTGATAGCCCTTGTCATTTGCTCCCAGGTAGTATAACTGCCGTTATCTTAGCAAAGCACACCCCATTGCCATCGGACTCCTCTGGAGAACAGTTAGCAGAGCTCAGCAACTGAAATAAGGACAGCAGGGCAGTGGCAGCGTGGCTGCAGTCAGGCTGAGCGAGAAGCGGGCCCTGTGTACATCTCAGAGCAGCTCTCCGCATCTCCCCAAGCCATGGCTGGTGACTCCAGTGGGGGCAGGAGGTTGGCAGGGTGTTTAGAGGCAGCTCTCAGGGCTGGCCAACCAACAGCCACTGCAAACCCTTCCTGGTGACTTGAGCACTTCAGGGATTCAGATTTTGGAAATCCCAATTTGTGATATTTTAAATTACTGCTGCCAGACCCCTCAGCCCCCACTGTTTATGCTGTTCTTGGCCACTGCCTTTAATTTATCAGTCCATAGCGGCCATGCAGAGTTCACTGTATACTCCAAGCTTGTGTCCAAACTGATGCTGACTGTGCAATGCCAGGCAGCACCATGCCACCCAGGGTTATCCTCCCTCTGTAGCATCCTCTCACTCCAGTCCTCCAGAGCTGCTGAACTGGGGAAAGTGAAATCACTTCTAAAACGTACCCTGCCTCTTTGGAGTTACATTTTCTCTCCTGGCATGCTGCTATGTAAAAGGCTTTTACAGACCAGAATTTCAAAAGGAAACCAGTTTTCTCCCTTCCTCTCTGGCTGCAGCACATGGGCAGCACCTGAAATACAGAGGAGATTGAAGAACCAACAAGGCAGCTGGATGAGGGCTCCAAGATTTGGGGAGGGAAGGGATGGCCAAAGGAAAGGAGCAGGAGCAAAGGCGTTGCTTGCCAAAGCTGGGGGTGTTTTGAAAGGGGCATTGCCCCAACCTGCCGTGCAGCTGGATCGGAGTGCACCAAGGAGAAATGGCAGAAAGGTACACATTCCCATCTCCCTCTTCTTCCTTGTCTTCATTCCCCAGACATCCCTCTTCTTGGGGGTCCACCAAAACTGAGGCAGGAGCAGCCACTGGTATCTGCCTGTGACAGCATCAGAGAGACGTGCCGAGGTTGATGCTGAACTCACAACTGCATCAGCTGCCAGACTCCAAAAAAAGCAGGCGGGATGCAGTTCGGCAGCACTTTCTGGATTCGTTCCCTCTGACATGAGGCGTCTAACTAAGCTGTCACCTTCACACCCTGCTACCATCAGTGGGCACAGATGGGGCCTTCCACAAAGCGGTGGTGTCTTGTGTGGGCTGAGTCACACTGTGAAGGATTCTAACTTCTGAAACAGTTCTGGATGCGACTGTCTCCGAGTATAGCAGAAACCTCCAGTGACTCTGATGTTATCTCAGACTCTGAACAAAAATCCCTAGCAGTCACTGTGAAGATACAGGTCTAACCACCCATCTTAACCATAAATCATCTGCTTAAAATTAAACATGTGCCCCGGTGATCTGCACATGTTGCTTTTTAAGTAAAAAGCTACCTGTAATAGTTTGAACAAGGATTAGCTGTTAAATATGAACACACTATAAAGCACGCTCTAAAATGGCCCACAAGACAGCAGCAACGTGACTTATAGATGGCTCCAGTATCAACCCTTCCACAGCTTGCATTGCTGGGACCTGGGCGTCTGGTCCTTGACTCTGAATTTTTGTTTCCCACCTATGTCAGGTGAGTGCCAGGAAAAAGTGCAAAGTGCTCGCCTCCAGCTTGCAGAGGCATTTGAAGACAGGAGGCAAGTTTAAGTGGAGTTTGGCATCCCATGAGGTGAACTTTTCCTGACAGCCAAAGCAATGATATTGAGCACTATCATTCTCTGCTGTGCACATCTTTGCCTGACCTTATCCTGGATGCATCCCCTTTGACTTACTTCTTTAAAGAGCCTAATAGATTTTCTTTAGCTTGAGGCAGAGCAAACCTCTGCTGGATTGAACTAATGTAGAAGTATTAGAAAAGATTGGTGCTGGGAATTTTTTTCCCTCTTCCCCTTGCTGCACGATAGGAAGAAAATGTATGACCTAAATCTGCCAAGCACCTTCAAAGGGAAGGAAGAAACACATGTGCAAAAGCATTAGAAAGCCACCCAGCTCCCTTTAATTATGATGAGAATGCCAACATTGCTAAATGAATAGAAAATAAACGGAATAAGTATTAAATGATTATGGTTTCCCTCACATATTTCTTTTCATCTATTCACCAGCAGATAGTTTTACAACATAAATAAATCTTTTCAGATGTAAACAAGTCTCCAGCACATACTGCTGGAGTTGGCGGTGGAGCTGTTGGCTTCTGGGTGGGGAGGGAAACTGCAATCTCCAGCACCCCCTGCAGCATCCTCACCAAAAGGCAGGCTCGGAGTCTGCATGCGAGGCGAGGGGCACACATCCAGCTCTGGTTATGAATATTTCTGGGATTTAAAACAGTAAAATGCACTTATATGCAGGGTCTAATACTACTAGTTTCTTATTCTTTCTTGGTTTCATCCCTGCAGAAAAGGAAAACTTGTTTGGAAATCTCAAAGCTTCATAGAGTGGGAAATGCAATTTCTGTCGGAGCCCACATTCCCCAGTGGGGCCTTTCTGCTCCCAGCAGCCATGGTGTGAGTGGCCTGTGGAAGGGGCCAGAACACTGCAGGGACAGGGAAGTTTTGCATATCCCTAATATTTGGGAAGAAAAAACACCTAGAGCTGTTGATAAACCTGAAACTCTTCCCAAGGTTGGGTGCAGAGTGACCACCGCGTTCCTTTCCACCGGTCTGCCCCCTCCCTGCGCCAGAGATGCCGTTACAGCCTCCAGCCCTGGCTGGCTGTTTAGGGTGGACCAAAAAAATCTACTTACACTCTTAAGCTCTTGAGTTTCCCAATTTAATCCTTGGCTTGTTGACCAAATGGCTTTCCATTTCATCTGCACCGATCCAGCATCCACCTGCTGAGATACTGAAATATGGTAAGAACATAACACAAGAACCATATCCCTTTAAAGTCCCTTCATATCACTGAAATAAGTTAATAGCAGAGCTCCCGCAATCGGCCACACAGCACCAGGCACCCCGTGCAGGAAAATGGCAGTGTGGGGACTGTCCCTGGTGCAAAGCTCTGCAACCCCGCTAAGTGCCACGCAGAGATGCACCGCTTCATACTGGCTGGGCTCTGTCTCACCCTAATGTCCAGCAAACAGATGCTCCCCAGTTTGGTTTGTCCCCCTTTAGGAGCAGGCCTACCTGGTTGCAGAGCTGCTGGCTGCTGGTGGCCCCCTTTATTTTGCTGAAGTGCAAACATGAACTTTGATGTGTTTGTCTCAGAATCAGGATGGTCTGAGCTTGGTTTTTGCAAGCGCAAGAGAAAAGAAAATCCACAAATTGTTCTTTTCTTTGCCAGACTGCTTCCCAGGCAGGTTTTGAGCAGAGCTAGTTTGGCTCACCCCTGCAGGCCTTCCCGGTGACAATTACACAACCAGACCCCTCCTGCATGGGGCATTTCGCACAGTTCAGACATGCATATGGGAAGAGGGCTGTTTATATGGTATCTATATCCTTCTTCTTTGCATCCCTGTGCTTCTGAGAGCTGCGTGCCCCCCTCCCATTGCCCCGCAGTGTCCAGCCCTTCCCTCCCGCCCCTTCTGTTAAGTGCCTAATGTGACTTTTCTCCTCTGCCCTGTCCTCTTGTCAAGTCACCCTCCTGTGGAGCAGCTGCTGTTAGAGCAGATGTAAAATGGTTCAGTAACACTCGCTAATATTAGCTTTGACACCAGCACAGAGAGGAAATAAATTCTTTTCTGGGGGAGAAGCACAAATTACTTAATGCAGCAGATCAGAGCAGCATCCGTGACAATGCTGGAAGAGAGCTGGTTTAATATCTCCCTGAATATAACACACATGGAAAGCGGAATAACTCTTCCTCCCAGCAGCCAGAGTACAGCTTGCCCCGTCTCGCCCTGCACAGCCTGTGGTGATTTCTCCCCAGCCTTGCAGGACTCTGGTCATTAATCTAGAACCTGCTTATTAGTCCATAAAAAGCCACCTCCGAGGGCCTTGGCTGGGAGGAGAGGTCCTTCACAAACTGGGCTTTTCCGTGGCAATTACAGCAGGCACTGGCACCAGTGGAGAGGTGGCCAAGGCATGCTGAGATGGGGTGGCTGCTTGCTGGTGTTTAGCAGGTACAGGCCACAGGACATGAAGTGGGGTGGCAAGCAGCACCCAAACATGACTGATCCCCTCCATTTATGTGTTTGGCATAAGGCATGCAACAGTCTGGCTAGTCATGGGGAGGAGGAGAGGGGTTTGCAGTGGATAGTGAAGCTGGATGGAGTATCTGGAGCTGACTTGAAAAGGTCTCAGCCTCCTCCTGGGGCAAAGAAGAAGAGCTGCTCAGGGTTACGTGCCTTGCTGAGCAGCAAGGGTTGCCCCCCTGTGCTCTGTACTGTGACAGGCTCCAAAGCCTGCTTTCCCAACAGCTCTGGCGCCAGCCCAGACAAAAGAGCGATGCAGGGCCAGAGACGTTGCGCAGGGTGCGGGGAGTCTCAATCCCTCCTGCCCACAAGAATGTCCAGTTCTCGGCTGCTCTGGCACACCTCCTCCCCGGAGAAATGGATTTACTCTGCCCTAAACGACTTCTCCGAGGCAGTAGTTTGGTTGATGATTTATGGTGGCCTGAGCTACAGGGGAGTCACGTCTCATTCATGTGCTGCATGCGGTGAGCCAGGTTTTCTGTGTGTACCAGCCCTGGTAGGAGATTTTTACCTCCCTCTGAAATCTCAGGTACAAGAGGGATTTGACATGGATGGGATGACCTAGTATGCAAATGATTATATTCCTGACCTGGAAACTCCTCTTGTTTCTCCTTTGTTATGCTTTTGGGATGAAAGCACTGAAAGCATTTCAGCAAAGTCAGTATCAGCTGCCCTGGTGGGAAATACCTTCAAAGGGTCCCTTTTGCTAGCGCTGCAAGGCTGAACGCAGCTTGAGAAATAAAGAAATTTGGCCAAATTCAGGAGCTGCACCCATTGATGCCACCAGTAATTGGCCCATTGCCCCTCTGACTAGCTCTAATGGAAATCTTTGCTGGTCGTGGGAGTGTTGATCTGTTAATCACCAGAGCACGCACTGGCCTCGATTGTTAGCTGATTCTGCGGACAATTTCTGCTCAGGTTATGGATCGACGCTGCATGTGCAACGTAGAGTATTATATTCAGGCAGAAAGAAAATAATGAATTCAGCACAAAGAAGCAAGAAACTAAACTGTTTAGATAACCTTAGGCTTTTTCTGCTAAGAAAATCAATACAGTTAGAAGCTCAGAAACTACCCATATTGCCAGCGGAGTCAGGCTACAGAGCAACAGAGAACCCAATGTAAATGACCAAAACAGTTTAGTTTCCTTTTTTTTTGCTTGTATTACTTTTTTTTTTTAAATAATTCTAAGTGTTTCTGTATAGTTTGCACCTATCTCTTAAGGTACCTTTGCCTGTAAAGTTTAATACATTTTTTATCCAAAATCTTGGTTCAGAGTCCCCTGTATTGGGAACGCTACAGTCCTGTTAGTTCCCATCTCTTTTGATGATATCTGTTATTAGTCCACAGAAAACCTGGCATGGAAAAGACTGTGTCAACTTGCAGTTTCCCAGCATGCGTAGTTTATTCTCTGTATTCCATTCACACGTTTGGTGTCCTTACCCCAGCAGCCAACATGGGTGCTAATTAGCAGCTACACTCCTCCCGGCACGTTGTGCGGGCACCCACCAAGTAGCACCTGACATGAATTTAATTCACATCATGGATTAACTGCTTTGTTATTTGCATTGCAGTAACACCATCAGGTCCCAGCTAGTGCTGGGACCCCAGTGCACAGAAAAGGGAGAAGCAGTCCCAGCAGTGTGAAAAATGTAATTAGGTGTCAGGGCATTAATAGGTCTTAATGACCCTGACCAGCCTCACCTGGGACCCACATCCACACCCTTCTCCTGGGCCCAAGGACTCTATTTAAGCTCAGGCCAGGGGCTTTAGTCTTCCCCCAGGATATGCTGTGGATGTATCTCTTCTCAGCCCTGTTGCAGAGCTTGTTTTCTGGATAGAGTTGGCCCCTGGACCTGGCCTATTACCTTGTTTTATCTGGGACTGTTGGTAGACCGTGTTACCACCAATGCTGTGCTCTTTCTCAGCTCCCAGCTTGCCTTCTGTTGTGGAGCAGCCCTGCTTTTGCTGCTCCCTGATAAAGAGGTGAAAGAGAAATCGGGAGGAAGGACTGAGTACAGCAGCACAGGGAACACTGGAGGAGCTGCCACTAAAGAGTGAGGGAGCAAAGAAGAAAGTCCATCCTTGTGTGCCTGCAGTGAGGAAGATGTGTTCAGCAGTCCTCATCCCACAGGATGGACAGGAGGAATTTGTGGGACTACCTGTGGCTTCCTTGTCCCTCAGGTAACCATCCAAGGAGAAGAAAGGGTGTGCACAGCCACCTCTTACTCCAGCAGTCAGCTGGGATGAGGTCAGGGCAGGTAGCCAGGGACAGCAGTGGGTTGCACTTGCTGTGGATCTATCTTTGATTCTTTTCTAATGACTTTCTCACTGCATCACATCAAGCCACTTGATCTGATAAGGGGAGCTACAACCCCTTTCACAGTGGAGTCCCAAGCAAGAGCTCTAAAACACCTGACCCAGGGGTCCATCTCTGGGTGTATCCAGAGCCACCCTTGGAGTTGTTAGAGTGCTAACAGCAGCTTAGCTGAGTCCACCCCTCACTTTGCCTGGCCTGAGAGGCAAGGCATGTGCTTCTGGTTTCTGTACAGTCATTCCTACCTGGTATAAGGCTGCACCATGTTCTCTTTAGCAGTGCAGGTATGCCCTTAAGTGTGTGATGACATTCAGAAATAATTCTGATTAAAGGAGGAGGAAAAACACCAGAGCAAAGAGGTCTTTTTAAGTAAATAACAAAGGACTTTAATCTTTGGAGGCAGTTTGTTCCCTGTGCTTTTTAAAGCTTATGCTGCAGAGAGATGATGCTACTTACTGTGAACTTTGTTCCTTTTATTTTTTTGTCTTGGGAAGGGACTAAAGATAGAAGTACTTAGTGAAAGAAGTATCTACAGGCACTGAAGAGTCAGGGAACAGTGACTTCACCTCCCTTTGCATACCTTATATGTCAAATGGCTACCAGTCCTTGACAGCCTTGCAGAGTATTAGAGACTGTAGCAGACTATGCTTCAGACATAAGGAGAGCCAGCTGGGCTGCCCCATAAGGCAGTGCCTTTCTTCAGTGCTGCTGAGCCATCTATATCTCCCAGCATGAATAGCAGGTTTGTGGAAGCCAAACTCGCATCCTCCTAACAAAGCTCGGAGGAGGTTGTTCAAATCCCTTGTGGAGGTTTCTCATGCTTATCTTGCTGTGCTGCCAGCCTGGAGCCTGCACAGAGCTGCGTCAGCCCAGGTGGAAATACTGTGTGAAACAGCTCTGGATGCTGCAGGGAGTAAAACTTTAGGAGATTTTTACTGAGCAGGAAACCTTAGATTTCCCCACAGGGACCAGGGATGTGCATACTGAGGTGTTGGATGACAATATAATCTATAAAACTCTCATGCTAAGAGGTGTTTCTCTGTAAAGAATGAGGTGATGCTAAACAGTGGGAGATTAATCACTCCTCCTCCCCTTTCCTCCCACTCACCTCGTGGATCATTAGGTCTCAGGAAGGTTTTAATTCTGCCTCTTCTATGTGTACAGGAAAAAATTGACAAGAGTTTCACCTGGCTGGTGACTAGGTCATGTTAAGATCTGTATCACAATCAACACTCATTAGTCCAAAACAGTGAAGAAACAATGCATCCTCCTGGGAGAGGAGGATATTTATCAAGTTAGGAGGCTTTTATGGGGGATTATCTTGTCAGTTGTACATACAGCTCTTGCTGCCTTCCACAAGAGGTACATGTGTAAGCAAGAGAGAGGGAAAACTGGTGTCCCTGAGCATCCCCCTCACTTGAGTGATCACAGCTTTGTCCTGGACTGTTTCCTTCAAGGAGGATTTCCATCACAGGAGCTTTGGGGTGAGAATTTCAAAATTAAGTAATCAAAACCGCGGTGATTAGTACTGAAATAATGTCTTGTTCCAATGCAAAGCCCCCAAGACTGGCCTGGATTAGATTTACTTCAGTCTGAGCCCACTTTGTGCCTCAAGTTGTTTAATGTGACATTGTTAGGGACTGGGCATTCACATCCAGAGCAACAGGCTGTGATTCATCCTCAGTCATGTATTGATCAGATTTTGATCTTTTTTTTATGGCAAATGCTCCTGAGAACCTATTTTTGTTGAGAGGAGATTGGGTGGTGTCTTCTTCTTATGGGTTAACAGTGGAATTCTTGTATTCATTTGCTGGTGCTTCAAGTGATGTTAATCTGTGCAGAGAACAGGGACAATAATGTTGGATTTAGGTGATCAAATCAACTGAACTAAAAGTTAAGAAGGGGGAGGAAAGAGATTTGACTTGGTTTGAACTGAGATAAGACTTAAAGGTTGGAAACTTGCAAGTAGGAAAGAAGGGAAAAAATTCAATGAAAACCTTTCTCTTTCTTACCCAGTATGCTTTAAAAATACAAATAGAATTTTTTCTTAATTTACAGCTTCTGTTTTTTGTATTATTGATAACTAAAGTTAGAACTAGCTCAGAACTTAAAAATCTTTAAAAGTAGTTTGTAATGACTGTAATAGTCTATTGCAAAAAAAGAAAAAGGAATCAATCTGATTCTTTCCTCCCAGTTTATCAAAGCAGGCACCAAAACCCAGCCTTTCCTTTGCAGATTAAACTAGCTAGAAGCAATATTTCACTTTGCCTATTAAGAAGGCAATTCCACTGGTAACTGCTTCTGTGGGGGGTGAAGTGATTTTTAAACACTCCATCTTCTTTCAATGAAAAATGCTGTTGAAGTGTGTTACAAGCTATTATCAAGTTTACAAAAAAGATTCACTCTGGAGTTATGGTATTTTATGCCAACTTTCAGCTTAGACTAAACTTTTATAGCCAGGTTATAAACTCCTGAATATAGGGTCTTTGTAGCAGGGAACTTGGCTGACTATAGGGTCAGGAGGAGCAATGGTGTAATACAATTTATAGCCTACTCAGCTTGGATTTACACATCATCACAGTCCAATATCAGGAGCAGATGTTACAATGACAGTCCTCCCTTTTTTGTTGCTGTGTAAAAACAACACATAATATAGTCCTAAAACAGAACTGTTGCTTTCTTAATGGGAGAGCAGGGATAGCTCCCATTTCCCAAAACTGTTTTTAGAAGCATAGCCTTTGCAACAGCAACACCTCAGGTACCCCCAAGCTCCTTCAAAAACAGTGGCATTGAAAATAAATCCTCTGGTTTTAACTCATGAAATCAGAGACCAGAAGCACAGGAAAATCAAAGGCTGAGCTCTCTTGAGACAGACCGGGCTATGGGGGCTCCAGAAGATGCTGGGAAGGGAAAGCTTATTTTAGGGACTGGAGGCAGGGCATTTACCATGGATGGGAGGGGGTTACTGAGATTGGAAAGGGACCCTGGAGAACTCTGATCCAACCTCCTGCTCAAAGTGGGACCAGCAGAAGGGATAAAGTCACTTTCTATGATTTGACCATGCAAATAAATGATACTTCTGCTGAACTACAAGAATATAGCAGTGCAGTGCTTGCTCAGTGCCCAAATCAACCAGTTCAATCACAGCTATGTCACCTTAATGCCAACTGAATAGATACTTTTTCCCTGGATCACAGTATAATGTGCATGTAACAGATAAATTAAAGATGTTTAAACCTTTTCCAGTCCCCTTGTGACCTTCCACCCCCTTTATTTTTACTTTGCTAGCAGAACAGAAATGAAGAGTTGCCGTAAGGCATTTAATAATTATAAAAACACTTTGTTTTGAAACTCTGGGTGTTGTGTATGGGTTTCTTTGGGGAAAAACTGATTTACATTAAAGTTTGGATCCAGTCTGACAAAGCTTGTCCAGTGAAAGATCACTGGGACCGGAAAGTTTTTTGTTCTGTGCTTTTGTTCTGTGCTTGTGTGGAGTCTGCTCTGGGGAGGGAGGGTTCAAACACAGAGCTCTCGGGCATTACTGGAAATCACATAATGATATCAGGAAAGTCTCCCAGTAGTTTTCCAAAAACTAATTATTTGTGATTACTGACTATACAGAAAATCATGTATGCAATTATTTCTGCCTTTAGTTTTTGTTGCTGTCTGTCTTAAAGTCTGCAAGGTTGAGGGAAGACCAGTCTCCATGCACCACCTCTTTGTGGATGGATAGATCCCTTGCAGGTTTCAGAACCATGTCTCTTGACATCTACCATCCTTTAGCTCTGAGGAGAAGACCATATTGATAATATTAGTAAAGAAATCATTCCAGGGTGAGACTGAAGCTTTCTAGTGATTCAGTCTGCGCCCATTATTGTAGTATCATTAACTACTTAGTTGCTGGTGCTCTGCGTCACCAGCAGAGTTAGCAGGAAAACAATGAGATTTAAAATGTTTTAAATACATTCCACTCTCTTTAATTAGCTCCTGGCTGCAAGGAATGCTGTGAACTACCAGTGAACACTGGCTGAGAGTTAACGCTTGTAATTTCATGCTTTTGGACAGGTTCACTGGTGTTTCCTAATGGTGTTCCTGGCCCTGATGGTGCCAGATAGTGCATGCACTGAAAAGGGCACTGATGTTGGTGTCTGTTAGAGGAGGTCAGTGAGTGGAGGTGGAAGCACTGAAGTGAGAAGTTCAGACTGTAGCAAGAAAAGGAGACTAAGAATGTACCATTGTTTAATGTGCTGTTATGTGTCAACGTGTAGCAGAAGGCATGTACTGGGCATGACTTGGCTGTGAGCAAGAGGCAGCACAGCTATTCAGAGAGGGATTCAAGTGGCCATGTCCTGGCTATGTTGTCAGTGAGATTTGACCGTGAAGCTTGCCAGCTCTGTGTAACTAAACCTCCAAAATATTAAAGCCTTCCGATTTGCAAAAGGAAGCCCAGATTGGCCTTTTTTTAATTTGATAAGTCCCTGAATTATATCTTTCTGGCCTTGCAAAGAATTTCACAGGAACAACATATCTGATGCTATTTTGGCATGTCTGAATTGCACAGATCATGCATAGACATGATTTTCAAGATATTTCTTAGGATTTTCTAAGTTTCCTAAGCATTAAGTGCAGGGTAAGCAGGGACCATAAGATGGTATAGTAAGTTTCTCCTGACTCTATGTAATTGTTGGTCATAAACCAAAACACCAGAATGGATCTGTATGACATCTGTGATACTGTCTAGTGAGTTGGATGCTAAAGGACAGACAAGAAGCCCTGGCTTTCCTTATCAGTTCCCCTCACTTTGCTGCTTTCCTTTTCCACAACTACTCCGCTTCCAGCCTGACTTCTTACCAAGTCCTCTATGTATGCACAGTTTTGTCACTCAATGATAATCTTGATGAAGGCATCAAGGAGCTATCAGCATGAAAATAAGAGGTAGGATGAGTGATTAGAAAATTTCTGGAGGACAGGATGACAGGGTGAATCTCATAGGCAGGAATTTTTTTCCCCTCCCATAATCCTGGGGAACCCAGGACTTTCAATTAGGGCAGATGTGCTCTGCATTTTCACACATCAATCTTTCATTGGCCTCACATCAGTCATTCACTGGCTTGTGCAAATAACTTCTCCCAAACAATATTCTCCCACCAGAAACAGGCACTGTCATCTGCAAACCTGTCTGAATATTTCATTGTTGCCAGATGATGTTTTTTTGTTGAGGCTTTTTGTGCATTTCCTGGATGACACAGCAAGATAGTCCCTGTGCTTCTTGCCCTAATGAGGCTAGAAAGCCAGGGTAGAGCTAGACAGTGGCTGGGCTGTGTACTAGAAAACCTCTTATCTGTAGTCTGTGCAGGGAGGGACAAAAGGAACTGCAAACAGGGA
>WAAD01020585.1:17655-33785 GCA_013389945.1 Fregata magnificens
TTCTGTTATGGAAATCAATGTTAGGTATGTTTAGTCTATATAAATAATTACTTAACTTTCTTCAGGATAAGCATCTAATACTTTGTGTTGAACAACTATTATGGTTTTCTATCTCTGGCTGAATTTTAAGATTTGGAATTGAAATTTGTATTCAGTTGACATAACTTCAGAGAGTAAATACAGTCCTCTACTTCCTTGTTACTTATGCTGGTTATTCTGATGAATGCTTTTCAGCTTTTTGCTAGTTCGGTAGCTCATGCGAAAACACAAAAGCTTTTGAAAATAGGCATATGAATATTTATAATAGAAAGGGGACAGATTTGTAGACCTGCTCTAAGAATAGGTAAGTGTAAAAGTTCCGTATCAAGGTAGGAAAGAACTAGTCTCTTTCTGAGCCTTCTATGCAACTTTGACTAATCCCTTCTTTTAAATGCTACTGTGGGAGTTCGCATGTTGTCTCTCAGGCACTCTAAAATTAGAGGCACTGCAAAGTACGTGTTTGTTTGCAATTAAGAGTAATTTGTAATATTCAGTGCACAGTGTATTTATTCATATCTTTTCATTCCTGTACAATGAGACATACAGACTATACTGTGCACATGTACTTCAGCAACTGATACAAAACAAAGTGAGCTACTTGCTCATCAAGTAATCTGCATTAGCAGGGAGCTCAGCGGTAGAACTCTGTGCTGTTCTAGTTATGCTGCTGCTATTATCTGATCTGCAGTTGCACCTTTCCCTTAACCATAGCAGTAGAATTTCTGAAAATCCATATTGCCAACTGATGTTATTGGCTAAAGTCCCTCGGGGTATACATTTCAAAAGACAGCTATCAAAACTATTTCTTTTCCCTCTCTCTTCTACCAGGGAGCCGAAGAACCCAAGCTAAAATGGGAACATATCACGACGCTGGTTTCCAGCCTCAGAGAGTTTGTACGGTCCACTGATCGTAAAATCATCGCAACCACTCTTTCAAAACTGAAACTGGAGTTAGACTTTGACAGCCATGGTATCAGTCAAGTGCAGCTCGTGCTGTTTGGTTTTCAAGATGCTGTAAGTTGTCATTTTTACTAAATGCACCAAAACTGCCAAAAAAACCCCACTAGAAGCCAGAAGCAAATGGAACTTCATTAAATTCTATGCAGAGTTACTGAAAACAATAATATTGAGGGCTTTGAACCTGTAATAACAAAAACCCAGCTCACAGCCATGACTTGGTTGGGTTGCCATGTGATCCTTTGGCAGGACACAGACCCAGAACACAACTGTTGAGATTTTGCTGATTAAAGATCTAAAAGGCTCAGCATAGTTGTGTAAACATTATGTCATAATACTAAAGCAGGAAAGCCTTTTTTTTTTTTTTTTTTTTTTTTTTTTTTTTTTTTNCTTCTCTTATAAACTAATACATTAAACCACTCTATACTCCCAACAGTATCTGACTACCTTATAATACTGTATTGAGTTCTTATTCTAGTATTTCTGGTTAGCAGCAGATTTCTGCCAAACTAGACATTTTTGTTTCAATTTATAATAGGCAGGATAAGAAGGAAGAAAAACAGGTTACTTTTCTGTCAATAATTAATGCAAAATTTATGATTTCCTGCAGTAAGCAACCACACACGCACACACACACACATACTTTTTAAATAGCTAGTTTACCGAAAGCAAATGTTTTTTCTTCTTAAGCTATGTATTTAAACGTTAGTTCACAAGTAATTAGGCTTAATGATTAAGATGAATAACCAACATGGGAGGGTGCAGCTGTGCTGGGCATCACTTGTCCAGACTGTAGTAAAAATGTTCATTTAGTAAAAATGAAATGACAATCCAAGTAGACATTTGAGGTGGATGATTCTATTAGCATTTAAACCTGGGGCACTCTGACAAGTAAAGGAGCTGTCAGGAAGGATTGCATAGCATGTAAAATGTCAGTGTAGTCTAGGCAACAAACAAAGATTAGATGCTGTTTACAAAACAAAACCTAATATGTGAAATGAGTCTGTAAAAGAAAGGTTTCCATAAATGAAATTTTTTTTTTTCTTTGAGTCTTCACTTTGATTACACTTCAGCTCTCCATTCTACTTAGCCTCGTACTACTACTGTTTTGACACTTGGAAGAAAAAAACCAAACGTACAAGGTCAAGAAAAAAATTGGGGTGGGGGGGAAGTACAAATACCTGGGTTGGTTTTCTGATGGAGATGTTGCTGGGCATCAGTTGTTCAGTGGTAATTGCCTGAGTCATGTTCTTTTCAGTAAAAATTTTACCCTCCTCTGTTAACTTCATCATTACAAGTTGCTGGTTTTTAACTGATAAATGTCTCTCTCATTACTCTCTCTCTATTATTTAACTAAGATAACTCACAGAAAGTTCAAAGAAAAACTTTGCTTTATGTGTGCCCAGTCTTAATTTTTTTGGACATACGTTAGATTTCTATAGTAGAACACTGAAACCCAGATCAGTATCAAGACCTCAGATACTGCAGAGACTGGGATATTGCTAAAAGCGAGGAAAAGGAGTTCCCTTGTTCTCAGGACTTAATAAGGTAATCTCAGGTAACAAGGTTTAATAATCACAATATCCTCATTGGAACAACCAAGAAAAAGTAGGTTTGTGCTGTAATCTAAATAGCTAAATCACATTACTGTGGATTGTTGTGTTCTTGACAAAGTTACATCGTGTTTCTTCGGTACTTAAATAGGCTGCACTTAGCTAAACACGTCAGTGTCTTGGTAGGAATCAGCATGGGACAGTGCAAAGTGCTTGCAAACAGGAGTTGTGCTGCCTTGGAGGGCCATGGGCAAGCCTTTGGGGCCCTTAGGCAGCTGCTGTCCAGGTGCCAGGCACGGGGCAGGCTCCCCTGGCGCTGCTGACAGCTCTCCAAGTCCAAGTACAGTGTCCAAGTGCCATCTCGTGGCCACTGGCAACAGAACTGAGGAGACATAGGTACTGTGGTGGGTTGACCCTGGCTGGCAGGTACAGGGAAGATCCTACCCAGTTGCTCGTTCATTCCCTCCCAGCAGGATGGGGGAGGGAATCAGAAGGGCAAAAAGTGAGAAAACTTGTGGGTCAAGAGGAAGACTGTTAAGTAAGTGAAGGGGGGGACACACCCAGACACCACAAGCGATGCAAAAGCAATCACTCACTACCAGTAGATTAATGCCCAGCCAGGCCCTGAGCAGCGGCTCCTTTGGAAAAACTACCCCCCTAGTTTTATTGCTGAGCATTATATTATATGGAAGGGAATATCTCTTCAGTCAGTTCAAGTCAGCTGTCCTGGCCATGTCCCCGTCCAGCCTTTAGTCCACCCCCAGCCTACACACTGGTGGGGCAGCATAAGAAACAGGCGGCCTTGACACTGTGTAAGCTCTGCTCAGCAATAGCTAAAACACGGGTGTGTTATCAAGGCTGTTTTAGTCACCAGTCTGGAACATAGCACCCTGTGGTGCTGCTGTGAAGAAAATTAACTCCCTCCCAGCCAAACCCAGTACAGGTACCTACATAAATTACTGCATTACTGAATCCTGTTGCTTTGGGGTAGTGATAATAATATGATTCGTAACATTTATTAACTCTTACATATCTTCTGAAGGCATCATTTGTGTAACTTCAGTCATTTTTTACAGAGAGGTTATCACAGTGTGAGAGAATTAAACTAATCCCTTTTTTAGGAAGACCACAGCGAGGTATCTTCTTGGCACATCTTTTAGTAAACAGTAGTTGCTACTTTTATTTATAAGGCTTTGAGTAACTTCATAATTTTCTAAATACAGTTATGTTTGTATCTTCCTGCAACTTCTCGAGTTCTATTCCTGCGGAGTCTGTTGCTTTGGACTGCTTCTGTGCCCGGAAAATAGCACCAAGTCTGTTTTCTGCTATTGCCACTTACTGTGGCTAGGTGTTTCGTTGTAGCACTATCAACCCCCCCTGCTTCTTCTCTGTCATTTGGGAGTTCCCCAAGGTAGAGACATTCTTGCAAGTGGCATGGAGCATCCATAGAGGCACCTGGGCATATGGCTAAAAGTGGTTTGAAAGCAGGCCTGTAGGGAATTAGGAGCAACCCAGTGTAGAAAACTATCTCATTGTACGAAGTGAAAAGTGAAAGGAAGGAGAAAATGGCACAGCATACAAATGAAGTCCCCTGACTATTTAAACTGTTAATTAACTATTTTCTGAATCAAGGAGGAGCAACATTTCATTAGTTCTTTGATATTTCCTACAATTGTACTTTAAAATAGATAAGTACTGCTCAGAGCAAGCAGTGAAAATGATGCCAAAAAAATAACAAGATTAATTAGCTTACGTTACCAGTCTTTCATAATATAGTCCTTGGTATTTGTCCTGCTCGCATTCTTTTAAGTTTCTCTCTACACCCATGAAGGTTAAATAAACTTCCGTATCGCAGTCATCAAAAAATCACTTAACACAGGAACTAGTACTTGATAAAAAATACAAAATATTGCATGACTTGTAATAAAATGGTGGAAGTTGGCAATGTTGCTGTTTTCTTCGTTTAATGACAACATGAAATAGTTTTAATCACCTGCTTTGATACAGCATCTATAAGTTCAAACACTTTATAATGCTGACATATATTATAGTTTTAAGTTGGGGGGATATAATATCTGACTTCTCTGTTGCTAGGTCAATAAAGTTCTCCGAAATCATAACATTAAGCCACATTGGATGTTTGCATTGGACAGCATAATCAGAAAAGCTGTGCAGACTGCTATTACTATTCTGGTCCCAGGTGAGTAATTTCTTAATACTCGCCAAATATTTATTGGCTGATCTCTTTAAACATGTTTGAGAGCTGTGATTATGATGCTTCACTTAAGGTTTTGAAACCAGCAGTGGCCTTTTTCCTGTTCACTGTCTGTTTTGCAACTCAAAAACTATTCAGTGTATTGTCCAAGTTATTTTGGAAAGCACCTTTCCAAGATGTGTCATCTAAACAATTCTGCAACACAGTGAGCTGTGGTAGGCTAAGGTGCTCTGGGGCCTAATGTTTTTGAGGTGCACAATGCTGCCTCTTGAAATCCAAAGGACAGACCACTTGCCAGCACATGCCAATTTTGGAAGGTGTTTTACAAAGTGCAGATTAATGATGAGCTTTTTGGAGCACTCAAAAGTCTCTCTGACTCCTGGTCAGGAGCTGTCTAAAGAGGGACAAAAAAAACCCCAAACCTGCAGTGCCTGTAATTTGAATATTGTATTTTGAATGTTGTGGAAGTAGAATGCCCGGCTTAGCTGAGGGAAGGAATCTGTGTAGAAGAAACTGTAGCCCATTCTGTTATTACTCTACCTATTTCCAGTGTTAGTTTCTCTGCTGCTGCTTAACTTCTAAGCTCGTGATTCCACCATTCCCTACACTGGAATTAATGGTGAAATTTTCAAATATATGATTTAATGCTTTAAGTCTGAAGTCAGAATACTTAACGTTCCTGTTTTCTGCAGTGGGTTAAGTCTTAAATTATCAACAAGGGGATCTGAAAATTCCAACAAAAGTTACTGCTCTTCCTGTTCTCCTTGGTATCTTCCAGATCCCCAGCACCACTAGCAACGCATAAATAGGGGTTTTGTGTTACTTCAGAGTCATAAGGAAAATCTGTCTTTTGATTAGAATGCTGAACACCTTTAACAGGCATGTACTTTATTGCTGTATAATAGGAGTACTGTAGACTCTTGTTCCCCATACAGCTCAGTATCAGCATTAATTTTACATGGTTAAGCTTAAACGAAAGCCTCTGTGCCCTAGTAGCTGTTGGGCACTGATCATCTACCTCTTCTCTAATTGCCTTACACTACTTCTGATTGCTTCCCCTTGCCTTTGACTCCCTGTGCGCCGCACCCCCCCCCCCCCCCCCCNGGGATGTTTTAGGAGTGGTACAAAGCAGATGTTGTATAGTTATACTGCCTGGTGGTGAACAATGGCAAAATGAACTTCTGATCTTATTAGCGTGATGCAGAAGCTCAAAGCAAATTCAGACATATTTGCCTAGCAATAAATCTGTTTTCATTAATTTAGCGGAAGCACAGCTCTGTTTGATCTTAGTATGTTCAGCCTTAAAAAAGGTATGTAGCATTGAAATGAAGAGACAAAATGGATCAAGGAACAAATGTTCCTTTTGTAAAGAAGATAAATGTACTTGTTAGTTCTTCAGTAGAAAGGACAAAAACCTACAAAACCCAAGTGTGATTCAGGAAAAGAAGTATGTTTTGGTGAGGACACTAAAGGGAGTGCTCAGCAGTAAGAAGCCACAATGGAAGGAAGGAAGGAAGATTTATATTAAATGGTTAGAATTAACAAACAGATGTTGTTGCAATAATAGGTTTTGTAGGCGTATAAGATCTTGTGTACATATCTTGCATACCTGGTAAGTTCTGGTAGGTAGTTTAAACAGGGAATAACAGAAGCCAGAGTACACATATAGCTTTGTGTCTGACATTTTGTGGATGTACATCATTACAAAATAGGCAGTGTTCTCTCTGGTAAGTAGAAGGGAAGTGTGCTACTTTAAATTGTCAGGAGAGGGGTCTGTTATTTCCTCTCTATATCTTTGGATACAATTTTTTTGTAAACACGGTTTTCTTACAATGAGAGAATGCTAAATATGCCAGAATAGCAACAACAAGAATAGCTGGATATAAGAGAAATAATGGTTATTTGTTTAATAAAACATTTCAGGTCAGACACATAAGAAATTATAAACCACTGAGAATGGAATACAGCAAAAGAAAATACTTCTGCTGCGCATAGTACTTCAGCACAATTTGACATGAAATGCTAGCCAAATCTGGAATCCTATTCATCCAGATTTTTGTTTTTTAGAGCTTTTGAACATTTGATAGGCTGCATAATAATCAGCATAAACTAAGATGCTATTATGATCTGAGTGGTCTTAAACCCCTAGAAAATATCATCTGTTCTCTTGCTACAGAAATTTCAGGTCTGGTGTAACCAAAGCTGTAGGATGATCTGTAAATAGTCACTTAGGTCTGCTTTTGCTTTAATGTTTAACATCTTTAACGTTTTTTCTTTTGCTTATGTTTTAATGTTACTAATAGAATTGAGGCCACATTTTAGTCTTGCATCTGAAAGTGATACAGCAGATCAAGACGATATAGAAGTTGAAGATCAAGATGAACAGCCTCAGAATCAAACTATCCAACAGCCTTGCATTGTCATGGAAGATGCAGTAGCTACCTCAGGTGTAAGCACACTCAGCTCTACGGTATCCCATGACTCACAGGCTGCTCACAGATCACTGAGTGTCCAGCTGGGCAGGCTAAAATTAGAGACAAACAGGTAAGTCTGGATATCAGGAGACACTACCCTACTTGTGACAGTATGTATTTTTTTGCTTTTAAAATATATGTGCTAGAATACTAGTGACAGTATCAAAATTCCATAGTACTGCAAGTTGTTCATTTAAATGATGGTCATTGTTTAGCTGTGACTGATCACTTATACTAGTTTTATTCATTTCAGAACAATAGTGATGCAAGTGAAGGTCGGTCTTGATTTCAGGTGCTCTTTCAAGGAAGGACTGAAAAAATTGAGCTTGCTGCCAAGCTTCTGCTTTTTCTCTCCTCCATACGCTGTGTGTGGCTGATGAACGGGGTTATGTTTTGCTTCCATTAAGGCAGAACTTGCTGTTCTTTTCTACAGTTATTCTTGGGGAATGAACTCAAGCTAGTCGACAGCCACACATGAACTCCACAAGGAAACTGCTTCAGACTTGTTTTGTGCACAGAATTCACTGCAGCAGGATCTGTGCTTACCAGCAAGCATTACCTTTTTGTTAAATAAATTTTCTTCATCAGAGAAAGATGGGAAAAATAGGTGTGTTGTTTAAAAGAAGGAATAAGCCAGAAATTTAGATATTGGATTTTTTCAGAAATACACATATTCCACTTTCAGCCTGAGAAGTGGTTCTTTTGGGGTTTTTTGTTTGTTTAAGAAATGTCAGAGACAAATCTCTGTCTCCATTATTTTATCCAAATAATTTTCTATATAACTTTGTTTTCTTTTCATTAAAATATACCAGATAGTCTATTTAAAGTAGATATTTTAGCTTCTGCAGCATCTGATTTATGACACTGGATTTCTTACTAACCTCAGTAAATTTTTAATATGACCTTGGTAGAAGGAGAACATCTTTTAATAAGACGGTTGTTATGCTGCTAGAACATTCTTTGTAGTTATTGTTCCAATTTTAATTTAAATGTTAAATTGCACTTTACTTCTAAATGTGTCCAAGAATTTTGCCATAGAGCAATTCATTACTGTACTGTTTTTAATAAAGTATCAGTATTTTTGAGTCTTATGTTACAAGTCATTTTTTTGCTTGTGATGACCACTGAGAAATAGTCTGATTGCCTTATTGATACACTTAAATAAAGACATAAATAATTTAGATTGGTTCACTTGCCAAGTTTATGATGAGGAGTAGCATCAGAAGTGATGAATTTGTAGAGGTACTGTTTTCTAGCACATTGTTTTTGTAAATTTCTCAAATGCAAAGCCTTTGGCCCAATAATCACATCCTGTCATTCATGCAGAAATTTTGAGGTAAATAATATGGACAGTTCTTTATTAATTAAAGCTTTATTGGCATAAGCAGCAAGCAGTGATCAAGAGAAAATAGTTGATTATTTTATTGGCCCTAAGGCCTTTTTCAACCAGAATGGATAGAGGAGGCATACATTAACTCAAAGGTGACCGCACACCTGTCTGGACAGAATATCAGTCTGCACTGAGATTAACCAAGCTCTGGGTGTGTAGAGGCATGAAGCAGCTCTGTTCACATGCAGGGTGGACTTCTTAAGAATTGTTAGCTCAGGTGTGGAAGCACCCAAATGCAACTACGCTGCTGGTAGGCCTGCACGCAAGCTAAAAGTAGGGCTAGATGTTTTTACAAAGCAATCATACGAGATGCGGTTTGCTTCCGTGCAAAGATAGGTAAGGTGCTTTTGTGGCACATTCTGTACCTAAATTCCAGAATGTCCCTATCTTTCAGTGTCCCAGAAAAAAAGTTGCAGTGCTCAACAGGTATAAATAAATAAGATTTAAAAAAAAAAGAAACAAAATCATGTGAATATGGAACAGTTATTGCATAGTTCTCAGGCTGACAAAGGCTTCAAGGAAGGGATGAAGTGCTACAATTCTTTCAAGGCAGAACTTCCTAAGACTTACAAGTCAGTGATAGGTTTATGAATGTGTTCTCCACGTCCAATTTCTCTGACCAAGTTCCTGAATACATATTGTTCACAAGCCTTCCTTTTTACTAAAATGCTTTCTAAAATAACAAATTGTAGCAGTTTCACATACTAATTTTCCATTGTATTCTGATTATTTTCCTTTGATCAGTTTGAAAGGTGCTGACCACTGAATCTCTCTGGGTTTCTCTCTGGGTTTGTGTTATGAAGGAAGTCAAACATGGGTTCCAATTTGTTTCTGCTTGACATTCTCAAAAGTAATTGCTTAGGAGAGGACACCAGGCATTTTGCCTCCTCTTTTCTCACTCTTCATATAGCATAGGAGGGTAGGCACAAAGTGCCTAATATGTGAGGAAGGGACAGCCCTTGTGTGGATGAGAATGTATTTTCCCCATTTAAGAAATGCAACCATAAGTTTTTGCTGCACTTTCATCACAGCTCCACCCCTGCTATACCTTTGAAAATGTCTGCTGGAGAGATGTGAACTGGCATTTTTCCTTACAAAGGATTATGTCACAAAGTTTAGCCCTTGGTTTATGAAACACTTTGATACTTGTTCTTCTCAGTTACACAGTTTTGTTTAAAACTGAATGCTAGCTGTAGAAATTTCACTGAAATTTTGTATCATACCACCTGTTCAGTGGGTGGATGTGTATATGGAGGCTGGTGTGTTTGAGGCTTTTTTTTGAAAGAGCTGTAGCTTTAGGAACCAGCGAATGTTTGTGTCTTGATGTAGGTCATAATAAATCTATTGTGAAGAGGATATTCCCATGAAAGCTGGAGAAGTCTGTCTCTGTCAAGAAGGTTTCCAGTTTAAGTGTAGTAAGATCTTTGCTTTCCTGAAAATTTGAAACTAGTTAAGGAAATGTGTGCTTCCTTCCCATTACTTCACAGGTTATTGGAGGAGTTGGTTCAAAAGGAGAGAGAATTTCAAGTCCTCTTACATCAAGCTATAGAAGAAAAAGATCAAGAGATCAGAAACCTACGGCTTAGGTCACAGCCAATAGGTAAGTGAGAAGAGTTTTCAAGGAAAACTTTCGTACTGGCTACAGATGAAGACAGTGGCAGCTAAACTTCTGTTCTTTTTATTGAGCCAGTCTCAGCAAAGATGCTTTATTATGCTGCTTCTGGTAGGGTTTGCTTTGAAGTAAGAATGTATGTTGTGGAAACAAATTGCTGAATTTGTTAATCACAGTACAAGGAATGGTATGATTTAAATATTTTTGATCGTGATTATATGGAAGTGTACAAGGCTTATATCCTACAGAATAAATATTATTTTTAAAGAGGATAATCTAGCATGTTTAGGTATGTGTTCTTTGAATTACAGACTGTTCCAATTGTTACACTGAAAGTTCAAAAGGATCTAATTGGTGAGATGTAAATACAACTTAAAGCTTACTGAGGGAAGCTGAGTTTTGATATGTATCTGCCCTGAAGAAGGGGGAAGTGCTAATGCAGTTTGATGTTTCTGTGTAATGTGCTTCAAAGTGTTGCTTTCCAAAAGCAGGTGATCCTCAGTCTAAGGCATTGCCTATGCACCAATTGTATGAGTTTCACTGAACAGTTTAGTTAAATCAATGTAACAAAGTTACTGTGGAAACAGTTACAGTGAAATTGATGTGCCTTGTACTAGTAAAGTCATTTTCCAAAGAGGACAGAAAATGTCTCTGTATCAATGTTCACACTACTTTAACTGTACCCCTAATGAAGTAGAGTAATTGGTGTATAACTGTCTATAAACTGTAATTAAGTGTGTGCTTTAGGAACTTATCTTTATTTATGGGTATACTGGTATTCTAAGCTTGAAGGGAAAGCTCACTAAAGAAAGTGCTTCAGCAGTCAAAAATGACAAAGAGGTTGCTTTGGCAACACAAAACCTTTTCTCAAAAATGCTTGTTCCAGATATTCCTGGATTGTCTGTCTGTCATCGTCATTCCACTGGCACAGGGACTGAAGACCCTGATCTCGTAAACTGGCTGAGTGTTCAAGGAGCTGATGAGGCCACAATAAACAAGGTAGATATGCTTCTGTTCGCTCTGACACAGTTGCAGTACTGTTTTGTGACTCGATGCAAGAAGATACCAAACCTTTTTAATTACCTTAGCCCATTTTGAGAGATGAATTTGTTTTCAGAGGATACGAAAAAGCCATGAATATGAAGGCCTTCATAAAAATACAGTATTGTTAATAATTCCTATATCTGATTCAGAATAAGGGAATAAAATGTCCTGGTAAATAGACAGTATTGCTTTGGTTCATAATTTTTCAGTGTCTTCACACATTGCAGCAGTTCCTGCTGATTATACCCTGGATACAGGGTACATGTTCACCCTTAGCTAACTGTTGAAGTGAAATCTCCTGAAGCAGATTGGTCTGCTTAGCAGCAAATCATATAATTTTAGAGGTGTTGAGCATCTCAGAATTTCACCTGATTTCGGAAAACCTGCATGTAGTTATCACTCCTACAGATCACATCAAAGGTTCCTCAAAATTAGAGTACATCAAATTTAGATGCCACTTTTGAAAAGGTAGGTCTTAACTGTTATTTTTAATTTCCTCACGGGTGAAATGTGGTATTAATTATGCTCTAATTTGTGTTCATTGAAGTCTGTGACTGAGATATCAGTGATAACAATAGAAATACCAGTTGACAAAAGTTTTGAGTAGCTGTAAAAGCATCACACCTTTCAAGTTGTGCCTGGTATGCCAATGTAGAGTATATGGTATAAAAATTAAGTAGTTTCACTGTATTTCTAGAAATAATGTGGATTAATCTGTTACATGTACCACATTTTGGCCCAATTTTAGGTTTCTTCTAAACTTAAACTTCTATTTTTAAGGGCAGATGGTTTGTAAAACTTAAAGTTAGATTATATTTCTAACAATGTTCATTTAAACTTCTTTTTGTAGTTCTTGGCTGAAGACTATACATTAATGGATGTTCTCTGCTATGTTACACGAGATGATCTGAAATGTTTGAGACTGAGGTAATGCTTCACAGTACAAGAGAAAATAACTGATACTAAGCCTCTGTTTATTGGATTGTGCAGTATTAATTTAAAATAAGTAACAATTTCCAGTATGTCTTTGTATACTGATGCATTCCTAATAAATAGCTGATACTGTTTAAATTTTAAAATAAGCTTTTCTATTAAAGGAAAGCAAAGGGAAAAATTTAAAGCAAAGCTTTTACCTTACACCTGGAGCCAGTGGATATCCCATTAGAGCCTTGCTTTTATTTAAAAAGGTAGAGATAGCAAAACTTTCTGTAGTTTATCATCATCATCAAACTTTAGAAATACTACTCATGGACTGCAACTAGCACTAGATTTCACCTAATCATGCCAGGTGTGTGGACCACTGCAGAACCAAGGTTAAATAGAAACAATAGAAGTTATCAAACACTCTGTGTGTGCCCAGTCAGTTTTAAAACAACTAACTACATAAAAATTAAAAAAAAAAAAAAAAAAGGTGTTAAGATTTTTTTCATAATTGACATTTTCATAATGTTGGAAGTCTGCTGTGGGTTATGTAGGTCCTTTGGACCAGAAATCTAAATTCCAGAAAGCAGGCATCTGAAGAGTGGAAAGGTTGCCCTTGTACTGTAATCAGAAAAGTACTCTGTTCTTTGAGTATTGCATGTTGTTGAATTTCACTTTTGATCAGCCTTCCCACTGAATTTCATTGGTCAAAAACAGAGCAAGAAAATCAGAAGGCACCTAAATTGGAATGCTTTCAGGCTAGAGAGTATCTTTGTACCTGAGCATCTTTATGATTTTTCTTTACAGAGGAGGAATGCTATGCACGCTCTGGAAGGCCATCACTGACTTTCGAGAGAAACATGCCTGACACTGAAATTTTTCTTCACTTCTCTGCAGAGAGGAAAAGTTTTCCTTTCAGCACAGGGCAGGTGTGCTGTCAGAAGGACTGTTGCACTTTAATCCAGTACTTGTTTACCAATATTAAACACACTGCGGCTTCCTGACTGCTTTTAAACCTATAATCCATAAGGAATTTGTAAACAACCTGCAACATTATTTTACTTTAAATGTTTCTACATGCAAATTTTTCAAAAATTAAAAAAAAAAACCCACCAAAACCCATTATAAACTCATGAAATATTGTAGTTAAAGTAACTAGATGTTAATTTCATGAAAAACTGATGTAAGATTTCATGTGACTGTACATCACTGGAACAAAACCAAAATGTGACAACTCAAGTTTCTTTTTCTTTGTAATATATCTCAATATTTTATAGTAGAACTTCATAATTTCAATCATAATTAGATATTTTTCTTTTAGTGTGCAAGACCTAAAGGTAATTGTTTTTAGCTATTGCCCTGCATAGTTTAATATTGTTTACTTTTGGTAATTTAAGTTCTATGGTGCATCTGTTTTAGAGTTGTTCATGTACTACTGAACTGTACCAGTTGCATACACCTGAACCACAGTAATGTTAGCTTGTTCTAAAGCTATCTCTGACATACACAGTTGAAAATAAAAAGAACCTAAGACTTACTTTTTCCTATATTTTTGGACTTCTAAAATAATAAAGGTGTAGAACTGGAAAATATTGGAATAAAAAAAGAGGAAAAAATCATACTGAGTATCAAGGGAACCTTTCTGACATGTGTTAAAGTTACTGTGATTTGAGTTTGATAATCATAGCATTGAATATTTTCTCGGTTTTCCTATACTGACAGTCCAGGGCCAAACAAAATGCTTTTTTGGGTGCTCTACTTGACTTGAGAAATGAATGTCCTGTCATTGTGGCCTGTTGTTTTCTTCTACTTTTGTTTATGCAATATGTCTTTTCTCACATATAATGAAAAAGCATGGTGGATATTCCCTGTCCATCCACTCTCATTGTCACTCCAGCATTCTAGCACTGGGTATCATCAGACTCTTATGGGGCAGCTACAAAAAATTCCATTGCGAGTAAGACTTGCCTGTACATAAGCTGCTTCTTTCTTCATAAGCCTTGGTAATCAGTGAACAGCTTATGAGTTCTTCAGGTCTAGCAAGTATTTTTGAAGAAAATAAAATATTTTTTTCTAAACATAAACATGTTGTCCTAACATGTATGTAGTAATTTTTGCTGACTAAAAAACAACAATTATGTATAAAAAAATTAGGCTAAACAAAGAACAGTAGATTAAATAACTTTAGGTTTTTTTACTCTGAAGATGGTTCCACTGATGTTTGGGCACAGATAGATTCGACTCACGTAAGTACATTTCAGGAGAAACATAGCTGATGTTTAACAATTTGTACTGCTATTACAGCAGAAACCAGTACAATTTCAAGGTAGTTTTAAGCACTGGAAAAAGACCAGTGGTGGAGGTTGACTTGCAAAACCCAGAGCAACTCAAAAACTCTGCCCATGGAAAAGGGACCCTGGGACAAAACTCCCTAATTTGATTTTTGTGTAAAACATGATCCTGTATCAGTCTATGACTACAGTTTGAAAACCTCTGATTTCGTGCAGCATGAATAGACCAGAATGTAATTGCATTGCTTTATTTGTGTGTTGGTACTTTGAAAGCATGCAGTCTGTTCTCTATTATCTATGACTCAGGGTGCTTAGTAATGCCAGCTATGTGTAAGAGAAGGGAGTATGATTGAGGAATCATTTTAATGTCTCCGTGAGACCTAGCCTAGCACCAGCTTGGAATTAATTCCTATAGTTCACTGCTGGCCTCACCAGACCCAAGGTGGCTTCTGCAGAGCTGCTCAGCAATCAGTTCTGTATTCTTCATTGTAAGACTGTATCAAGTCTGATGCATGCCTATGTTATGTTTTAGGGGAGAATTTTGCCGAGGGCAACCTTTTCACTATAGGGCATATCACTCCCTTTGAGGTTGACTAGTGCTGTTGCAATCTAGGGCTCAGGCTGACTGAGAGATACCTTTCCACCTCCATTGAGAGCCAGGCAGAACACAGAAGTGAAAACTTGACCAAGCCAGTGCTGGTTTTGGAGTCTTTTCCACCTTTCAGTATAGAGCCCAGCTTGTTCTTGTAGCACACATACTCTCCTGCCCGCAAACCACAGGGCACGTTTATCACCTAAGCCCCAGCTCCTTTTGTTTCAGAGCACATATGGCTCCTGGCGCAAGAAAACATTCATTCTTCCTTTCCCTGGAAGATGACCTCATGCCCTGAACTTAGCTGTGTGTGAAAGGAGGATGTTCTGCATGGTGGCAGAGGTTTGCTTTGTCCAGCATGCCAGACCAGGGGAGTGCACCTCACCATCTGCTTGCCTGCACCTGTGCCATAGCTGCCTACCATGAGTTCCCTAATTCATTCACCCTTCTTCAACTGTAGTGTTGATGATTGGTACTACCTGCAAGTAGATGCAAAATGAAATTATGTTTTAATCCAGACCCAGAACACTTTTAAGAAAAACACTCTTATGTGATCCCCCGAAAGCAGCTTAAGGCAAGTTTAGGCAAACTCAAGGGAAAGGTAACAAGACCGTGACCTTTACAGAAAGGACTGATCCATTGACGACAATTCACAGAACCATTTTTTGGAAGCCGGGCATTGCAGGCAGCTTAGGGTATGTACCTAGCTGTTTAAAAGCGTGTGCCGTAATAACGAGACTACAGCACTACAGTTCTTTCCCAAACGATGCGGCGCACCGCCTGGGCTTGTGAGGTGGCCACCAACTCCTCCCACCTACTGTCGAGACACCGGCGGGGAACTGGTAATCGTCCCAAAACCCTGTTGTTTCTCTCCGCGCCGGTACGTAATGAGCTGTGCCAATGCGGCGGGAGACCGCCCGAGGAAAACAAAATACACCTGGGGAAACACCGGTGTATCGACTAGACCAGGGCTGCCGCGGGAGCGGGCTGTGCGGGCAGGCTGCTGGCCGCCCGCCCTGCCGCCTTATAACCGCCGCTGAGG
>WAAD01020585.1:34372-119334 GCA_013389945.1 Fregata magnificens
AGGCTGCGGTGCGGGAGGCCGGGGCGTGCGGGGCGGCGGGTTTTGAACGGGATTTGAGGTAGCGGCGAGCTCCTGCAGTTAGGGTGAATACCTGCAGCATCCAGCTAACGGGGACGAGGTAAGCCCCGGCGAGGGAGAAGGGATACCTCGGTGGGGTTAAGGTATCTGCTAGCTGCGCCGCGGCGGGCGCCTGTCCGAGCGAGGCCTGGGGCCTGCGCCCCGCGGGAGAGCGGTCTGCAGGAGCCCGGCGTTTTGGCTGCGCCTCAAAACGTGCAAGCGACGGGCTCCTGCAAGCCCATACTTCCTATAGGAAAAGCAGGGTGGTGTCTTTGCGCCTCCTCTAAGGAAGGATGTGTGCTGCAAGGGCATTTTAAAACGTTTTTATTTTGTCCTAAGGGCGAGGAGGGGTGCAGGGAGGAGATTTTGGCTTACGCAAGCGGATCAACCGCTGTATCGCTGTTGTAGGCGCGGATGCTGTTTGCTGCTGCAGGCAGTGGAGGGGTTGCCTTTCTGGCACGTTCACTGGGAGTGCTGCTTGCTGGACTGTGAAGTCTGGCTCCAGCTTTCGATTCTCTCTTTTTTTTTTTTTCTTTTTCCACAATACAATTCCACTCACCCTTTGCCAGTCCTTCACTTCCCTAACATACATCCAAGTTTATCTCTGAATCACAGAGTGACGTTTTTCATCAAAATAACATATGAATAGGCCATATGGCTGTTGGTTAATTAACTGTGTTTCCACAGTATAATATTTTTAACACATTTTATATAAAGTGGGCATGCAGTCACAAACAAAAACTGGGCAGACCCATCCAAATGCTGTCTTGTCCTTACTGAAGTTAGAAGTATAGTGCTTTTGCTCAGAAATCCTTTTTACAAATCGCTCCTAGCCATCACTCTAAAGCTCAGCTTCAGAAAGGATGTGCATCTGTTATCCTATGTGTTTCAGAGTTTGCAAGCACATTAACTTCGCTTTCCACAGGAAGAACTGTCTGTCATTGTGTTTTTAAAGCCACCTTTAACAAACTCTTTTCGAGTTATCTACCTTACATCATTGATGTGATTATTTTTTTTTAAACTGTATTATTAGTCTTTTTTTTAATTGTTTACCAAAACCGGAGATAAGCTGCCAGGTGATACGTAGTTTACATATATATAGTTTTGCAAGGACTTACGTGCCTAGATTTATTCTGAGTTTGCTTTGTAGCTTCACTTCATGTTACTGTGTTGAACTTTGACTCATTAGGACATATCTGTAGACAGGAGGTGCATCTGCTTGCATGAGTTGTTGAGTATTTTGAGTTTAAATTGCTTTCTGCTGCCAAAGTTCATTCAAAACTTCCTCGTGTGTGAAATGTCAGAGTTAAACTTCTTCGGTGAAGCTGTTTGTTGCCTGCTGAGGTTCTCTTAGGTCTCTGAGTTATCACAGGGGCTGCTTTCCAGGCATTCACAAACAGGAACACCCTCGTAGCATATCAGGGAGCCGCTCCGCGGCTGTTTGGTCTGTCCGTGAGCAGGCAGATGCGTGTGCCCAGGGAGGGCTGTGTGGATGGCTTCGGCTGCAGTCTGCTCTGCAAGCGGAATGCCCGTGTCTGGATCTGGCTCCTCAGGAAGGTCAACCTCCCATCCTGGTCTGGTGAAATTACCGATTGGTTGACTTATTGCTCCTGTTTAAAAAACAAAACAAACCACCTAAATAGCTCTGTGTGTTGTGGTGTGTGTTTGGGGTTTTTTTTTTTCCCCCTCCTGTGGCTAGATAGACTTTCAGAGCTGCTCCTGGGGAAAGTTTTAACAGCACCAGGAAGACTTTGCAGAGAGATGTTACAAGTGGATGCCTTTATTGTTGGGCAGATGGTCTGCTGCACTTAACTAGCTTTCTTCAGGTGAATGGCTTAATTATCAGGGTGAGGGTTTTTTTACTCTGCCATTCATAAATGCATAGATGGCAAAATGAGTGCAGTGCTAAGGGGGTACACTAACTTATACCAGTTAGAAGTTTTTAATCATAGCTACTTGAGCATCTTACAGTCCTAAAAAGCTTTTCAGTGATTCCTGGGATGAGAGGGGCCCTCTTGTGGGGAATACCAAACAGAGAAGCTTCTAAGGCACCTCATTTTATGGCTGCCCACCCATGCACATAGGCATGCCTCTGCCTGGGAGGCTTTGCCATGTGCGCTCTGGGCTGCCTTGGCCAGCTCTGGGCACAGGTAACAATTTGCATAGGTGCTGGGAGACTAGAGAGAGTAATGTGCTTGGGTTGTTGCAAAAGAACTTTAATGATTTTTGCATATTCTTCTAGTTAGTGTTCTCTTCTAAGTGAGTTTAATATTATTCTGTTCTTTTTGCAGCAAAGCAAGTCTGCGCTTTAAATGATGTCAGTGCTAGCTGGCTTGTTAAAGCCAAACACTGAGGTGTTCTATCTGTAACAACTGGTGAGAATTTTCATTGATCACTTGTTTATCCTATCTGAGAATAAATCAAGTTTTAGCTTACTGTGTTCTGTTTTTTTTTTTTTTTAAATAGATGCATTATAGGGGAAAGCACAAAGGTACGGAAGGAATACGGTAGGTGGCAGCTTAAAACGCTGTCTGATTCCCCATGGCTCCTTCCCAGCTGTGATGCAGTATTTTGATGAGAGGATTTATACGGTATTTTCACATGCCGAGTTTGCCTCTGCCCAGTGCAGACAGATCCCTTCCCCTCCGCGGGGAGCTACCGGCCACGCTGGGCGCCGGTGTTCCCGTGCCGGTGTGGGGGCGAGGGGGGGTGTCCCACCGGCACCGGGGGGCGGGGGGCACGACACACGGACACAGGCTGGCTCTCGGCTCTGTGCCATACACAGCCCGAGAGTTACCAGTGCTTCGGCGGCTGCTCTTTGCTCTGACTCCGAACTTAAACCTCGGTTACCGGAGAGCAAGGTGTCGTGAAGGTAACGGCGATTTGAAGCGAAATGTTATATTGCCGTGACGGTATAGGCTTACAAACACTGAAAGTGTAGAAAGTATGTTGTTGGAGTACTCTAATTTCCATCCATAATTATTTAAACGACAGCCCTATTGTGAATATTTCCTCTCTTTTAATATATAAATTGAGGATCTGTAATTCTTCTGTTGCCACCCCTCTGATTAAAACCTATTCAAACTTTGATATTCTGTACCAGATCTTACAATTACTTAGCTGGTCCTACAGTAATAATTTCCTGAGTCAGTACTGTAGCTCTGAATGCATAGAGACTCTGATTTATCAGTAGCTTGTAGAATGAAAATGGTACAACTAAATTAAATTTGAAAGTGTGGATGAGAGGGTTAAAATCCTTATAGAAGCCATCCCTCAGCTTTAGAAAGCTGGTAAAGTACTGTCTCTTGGTATCTTTAATTGGTCAAGTAATATTTGTGCAAGGACTGCACACTGTGGAAGAGTTTGAACAAGCCTTTTTATATGCACATTGTGTAACGTGAGTCAGGCTGTCTTTCTCCACCCACCTACTCCCAGCACTGCTAGTGTAAAAAAAGGAGGTGGGGGAGGGGGAAAAAAACCCCCAACAAACACAAACCCAACCAAACCACAAAAATAAAAAACCAAAACCCAAAACCAAACACTGCCACAAAAACCCTCTGGAGTTAATGAAAAAATCAAGCCTGTTAAATGATGCTGGAGCGGCTGGCTTATGTGCTATCTCCTCTACAGGAAGAGAGCCTCTACTAGTCTAGCTAAAGTAGTATGCATTGTCATTTTACTTGGGCTTCATATTGAAAATGGATGTTCTTTCGTATGTGCTATTTCAAACTGTAAAAATTGTAAATTTGCAGTAATCTGAGATGGCTACCATTTTATTTGTATGATGGCTGGTTTATTACTGTCACAGATAAACAAGTTTAATACTTTAGAGCTGAAAAATATTTGTGGTAGTAAATGTCATTAAATATGATCAGTGCAATAATTGCCTCAATTATGTAAATACTGTATAATCTTGCAACAACATTTTTTTTCATTTCCACTTGAAAAAAATGTGCGTAAGTCTAGATCCACAATACAAGCCACTGCGTGCTGCTAATGTTGTTGTAACTCTTTGCACACCCACCTTTCCTCCAGGAAGGAGATCCCCTGTATGTGACTTCTGGTAAACAAATACGGTGGCCTGCTAGGAACCATGGCAGAACAGGCTACATTTTTAAGGCGAAAAAGGCCATGAGAAGATGGTGCGTTTGTTAAACTGGTTCAGATTTAATTCTGCAGCTGTTCCTGAGTATTGATTCTGGAGTCATGCCATATTTGCTTTCATTAAAATCAATCTTTGCTCTCATTAAAAATAAGTAGAAGGTATATTTATACCCGTTGTGGCTTTGGAGAAAAATCTTCAAAATCTGTATCCTAGGAGGTCTGCCAGAGTTCAAGGAAAACAACCCTAAGTTGTCTGTTTAAGATGACATATTGAGGGGGGTAGGCTGCCTCACTATCCGAATGGATGGAGTTCATAACCCTGACTGCTGTTGACTTTAAGATTCTTCAGAGATGCGAGTGATGGCATGATTTATGCTCCAGGTTGATAGTCACTGTGAGACTAGATTATCCGGGGAGCTGGAATAAAGTACTGACGTCTCCAAGTATTTCTCATGTCTGTGTCTGATATTTTAATGTGTTCTCCCCTTAAAGTTAATGGAATCCAAAGTCCAGACTTCTTGGTGACCTTCTAAGAAACGTGTTGGGAAGTAATATGTTAGGAGAGTGCTGGTAATTAACACAGCACGAAGTAGTTCACAGGATTCCATCCATTGGATAATGTCAGTAATACGGCAATGGTGAAAATTTTAATTTGGTGTTGGCATATTGCCTTCTCCTTGAAATATGTTCATGTTTCTATGACAAAGCTTAGTGCCTTTTCTTTGAAGTATGTTCACATTTCTACCAAAAATCTTAGTATGTATGTAAGTGCTCTTAATTTTGAGTGTTTTACGAGCACTTGGTTCTCTTGACATGTATACAAACTAGATATTTAAAAAATAAGCTCTTTTTACAGAGAGCAGCAGTGGCAATGCTGCCCAGGCTGTTAGTTAGTAGGGTAATTAGCATTGATAACTTCTGTCTTCTACTGAATTCACGTTTCCTACTGCCCTGTCAAGTCCCCGTTCCTTGCTGCCTTTCCTTATTTACCTGAGCATTGGCTGAAGTTACATGATATGTTCTGCTATAGGGCCTGATCCAATATTGTTCTGTTATATATAAATAAAAAGTGTTGGCTAAAAATGATCTAATATGCTTTTATTCATCATGGTATGCATTGTGCAATTTTTATAATTAGTCATACTATGCAAATCCATTTAATTAAAAAATGTAACAAGACTTGTTAATGTACATCTTGTATTTGATTGTTTTACTGGTGTGTATGTGTTCAAAGTGTTTGTGGATGATGAGACTCTTGCCTCAACGTTCACATGTCTTTTCCTCTGATGAGTGAGTTTGAGTCAGAACAGGGCAGGGCTCCCCGCCTTCTCCTCAATTTTCCTATTCGTGGGAATGCACACAGGTTCAGTTTTAATTGAGAGGAGGGAAAATAGTTAATGCTTACCTTCTGTCTAGTCACTTCTGAGGAGTTCTTAACACCCCTTGGTCCAGTGTGTGGTACTGCGCATGTCAGAGAGACAGATGAAACTGGGAAGACGTCACCTCCAAGAGAAGCCTTCTGTGCCTGAGCATGTGTGCAGAGGCGTGTTTCCTGGTGGAGCTGCCTCCTGCTCCAGGGTCTCATAGGCATTGCGGCTGCTGACTCAGCTGCCTGCCTGTGATTCACCAGGACTGCAGTGGGTAGGGACGAGGTGGGGACTGGAGAAGCAAGTCTCCCACATCACATGAGAGGATTTCTGTGGCTGCTCTTAGCACCTACAGTTCTGTCGCTGAGGAATATGTTGTCTTACTGTTTTGATCAAAGTAGTATCTAGAATGTGCACAGTCTTTGTAGCACATATCATGGGACCCATAAACAGATGGGTAGGCTAAGGAGCCAAAGTAGTCAGGATAGTTTATAGGAAAATAAAGACCTGGTGTCTGCTTTTCATTTCCAGACTTAGCTTATTTAAAATTTGTTGTCTCTTAGGCAGATATAGATAATAATTCTGAATTCAGTTTCTTGGAAAGGGAGCTACTGAGATATGAAACCAGAATTAAGACATGTTTCTTCAAACTCCAGGAGGGAAAGGTGAGAAGAGCTAAACCTGCCTTTCTAAGCTGGCTTTCTAAGAATCTTAATAATCCACTGCTGCTCCCCTCTGTTTCCCCAGCACATATTTAAGTGGATGTTTGCTTAGAAAGGCTGACCGGTTCCGCTCTTTCTTGAGTTGAAGCACCTAATTCAATGGATGAATGAAGAATAAGTTCATGAAACTACTGTGGTTTTATGGCCTCAACTTCTAGAAGTGAGTCGCCTCATTGCTTGTTTAAAGCTATTCAGAGTGCATCTATACTCTTGACAGCAGGATTCCCATTAGTCAAAAAGATGAAGGTTTCCCTTCTTATTACTTAGCATTTTATATTCAATCTTACTGATTAATGCAGGGGGCTTTTTTTCCTTCCAAGAAGGTGGAAAGAAGAAATCAATGATTGTATCAGATGTTTATGCACTAAATACTGAAGTTGTTTAAAAAAATTAATGTACTGCTGTAAAAATAACCTGCCAGTCCTATATTATCTTGTATATAAAAGTGAGGCCTTAGAGATATCTTTGAAGAGAGACTTAGAAACTTCTGTAAATATGAGGTTATTCTCTGTCCTTTTTTGACAATAAGAGATAGAAGGAAGAGGGAATACAAGAGCAGCAGTGGAAAAAATTAAGTGTGCATGATGTTTGAGACTGGTTGGCTTAATGGAAGCAAGTATTTTTTTTTCTGATATAGTGGCTATTTCCAACTTAACTTTTTCTTTTCTTTCTTTAAAAACAAACAAACAAACAAACAAAAAAAAAAACAAAAACAAACACACAANTTCTTTTGGCCTCATTTAAAACCTAGTGAAGTAGAAAGTAAATGCAGAGATGAGTCTCCTGAAGGAAATTAGGGAGAGACTGAGTTTAGAGTTTAGTTAGTGTCCATATATTCCAACATTGTCCTGTGAGGAGTAGGGAGTTGGTCTTGATCCTTATGGGTCCCTTCCAACTTGAGATATTCTATGATCTAGCACTGTCTATATTATGTATTTTTAAATGAGTTCTTAAAAAAAGCTTTTGATGTAGATGATTAATGTTGAAAATGTTCATACAAAATATGATTGTGTGTTTTGATAAGTAGGTACACTGAAATTTTTTGGTGTACTGTTTTTGCAGAACAGGATGGGAGCTTTTAACTGTATCTTGATTTCCCCACCCCACCCCCCATACTTTCTTCCCAAGAAACAAACATTTGGAACACAGTTCCCAGTGGAACCTTATTGTTTCATGCTAGGAAAACGTGTTTATAAATGCAAAATGCCATATCCTTTCTTGATGCTACTATATAAGATAGATACCTACCTTGTCTTGAACCTCTCAGTACTAAGAAAATCACAAATAACTTAATGAAATATTGGCAATCTGGAAAGGACCATATGTTAAAATAACATATTGACTTGATCTAATTCTTGACATAAAATGCACTTAAGCTGAGGGGAAGCTTTTCTTTTATGTTAAAAGGCCTTGAATCAGCATCCAAGAGCAGAAGTAGAACAGTGTTTATTTTGCTTTACGGTGTCACTCAGACCTGTCTCAAGTTTGTGGGTGTCTTTTGGTTGGTGTGGTTTTTTTTTTTTTTTGTCCCCTACAAGAAAATGATCTTCAGCTGTTAGCAGTTTTGGATAAAACTGAAGAACAGGATAAGGAAGGGATTGTGGATAGTGGTCTAAAAGCACTAAAGCACATGTGTGACTTCTCTGTTCAGCTCATAGTTTTCACAGTCCAAACTCTTCTTCTCTTTATTGTTTCAGTAGTTGAACAGTTGCTGAGTAGCACTTAAAACAGTAAGGTCATCCAAAGTATTTTAAAAGAGAAAAGTATTTTATAAGAATCAATGAGTTCTTTCAGAAGAATTCTTCTTCTGAAGGTTTTCTTCTGTCTTATAACTGGAGAAACTGAGGCTAGAGGTTATAACTTACCTCATGGTTCAGAGACCTTAAGTGTCAGAAAGAAGAGCAGTGGTGAGCAGGCAGCCCTGGCTTCTGAAACTGGCTTGATGCATCTGTGCCTTGAACTATTTTTTTTTTTTTTTTTTTTTTTGATCCCTATGGCTGGCAGTGGAGAGGAAGGGGAGGTTGAAGGCTGGAAATTAACTAGTGGTCTAATCAATGGATGGTTATATCTGGGTTTCACAATAATGGTAGAGAGTAGATTTTTGTGTGTGTTAAGATGGAGAGCTTATTAGAGCTGGAAGTGTTGAGGGGTTGGGGTTTTTTGCTTTTTGGTGGGGGGGAGGTTTCCCCCATCAAACCCTGACTTATTGGTTGCTTGCTCTTTGGGTGTGGTGTTCTTTTAAAACAGTATTTTAGCTCCTCTTATGCTAAGAAAATAGCAGGAGAAAGACATGCCTATAAAATGTAGCTTGATGAACATAAAATGGGTGTCTCATGGAGTGGGAGGAAAAAAAATCTGTGTATTGTGATTCAGCAGTGTCTTATGAGTACTTCTGTTTGCAGGACTTTTCATAGGCAATTTGTCTATAAATTTCTTTTGCCCCTTTTGCAATGGTATATGATCTTGAATTCTGTTGGCTTGATTTTCTGTAATGTAACCTGACATGCCCAACGATACAAGATTGCTTCCAGTTAGTGTTACATCAAGTGTTGGGGTTTTTTTTGGTTGAAAACATACGCAGTCCTAGTTATCACAGCCTGCCAACTCTTGTGAAAAGATACAAATTATCTTGTCTTCACAAGGCTTTTCCTTTCTGTTAGTTAGCTAACTTGTGTTGAATACTGCCTTTTGACTTCCCTCCCCCCATGAAAGAGCAAAAAGGTTCACTTCAGGAAGTTCAGACTGGCAGAGCGCTTCACAAGGCAGTAGCTGTAGAACATGAACTTATCATGTGCAACTCATTATACTCTAAGTTACAGTAATGAGCTTCATATAGTGTTTGGATAGTTTACAGGGACTGAAACAATCATGTGAATGAAAGATGATAGCAAATCTAGAGTTTAGCCATTGAAAATTATCAGATTACCCATAGTAGACTGCATGTAGGTATCATGGTGACTGGTCTGGTGACTGGCTTCAACTTGCTTTTCATTTCATAGGTAGAGATGTCAAGCTTTAATACCTGATGTTAAAGCAGAAACATCAGTTAGCATGTTACATTTCCCAGATCACAATATAATTATCCTGATAGTCTTTGTTCAAACTGCTGTTTAAGACTGTTGCATATCAGATAATGTATTGTGCAGGTAATTGTAGCTATAGAATCCAGTGGGTGAAAGTGGGTGTGTTTAAGTGTAGTGGTTTAACTGATAATGAGTTTGGAAGTGTTGTAAAAAGGAAAAACCAAAAATTATCCAGTGCCCTCAAGATACGCAGTTGCCCTCATTCCACCTCTTGAGAGAGTCTCACCCCATCAGGAAGAGCTCAACTGTGATTGTGTTCATACACAGTATGATGAATGGTTAGAGGGGGGAAAAAAAAAAATCACTAATAGGGGCTGTGTAAGCAAATGGTTATTTTTTTCTTTAAAGATTTTAACAGCCTTGCTACTAAAATTGTACATCACTTTGTTCCCTCAAGGGAGTATTGATTTCATCTCAGTTTTCATATAGAAGCTCCCACATAGCTGAGGCAAGGCTGAAATAAGCAAAGCTTTCCTGTTAAGGATACCTCAGGATTTTCTTTTTCTGCCCTAAACCAATGGATGTCAGTGCAGTCTGGTATTAGGCAGCATTAGACCTTTTTATGCATGTTTAATAGTGTTACTAGGAAGGGGTTTTTTTTGTTTTTTTTTTTTTACAAAAACCCAAGTACCTAAAGTTATGTGCTATCTTCTATTTTAACAGGTGTCTTTTATTTGTAATAGATTGCAGGTGGCTAGGGTGCCATGTTATTAGGCATTTGGAAACATGTTGTGGGCTAGCATAGTTTTTAACCACAGGGGCCTTGAAATAAAATCATGCTGAATGTGCTGTTGATCCTTTTCCTCTGTCAGAATTCACCTCTGCATTAGTCAGCAGAAAGAAATATGCACCAACGCTTCAGTTGCCTGTGTGTCATAGCCCAAATCCATCTTCACCAGCCCCCGAAGCATTAAACTTGGTCATTACTACATTTTGTACTCAGAGCAAGTCACTCTTATGGGTGCAGGGGATCCTGTGAGGACCAAGGAACGCATTCTCAGTCTTGTAGCTGTTCTCCATGACTCCTCAGGTAATAGGGAAATGGAGATGCTGAAACAGTTATCATACCTGTAAGCTTGAAAGCCCCTTTGGAAGCTGTTCCAGTCAGGTGTATTTTTGTGTGTTAGATACTTCTTGTATGTTTTAAAATGCCTGTTTAAGTAGTTTAGCAATTAAGGGTGATTGAACAGAATGTTTAAAAGGGCAAGAATCCTTTCTTAGTGACTTAAAACAGTGAAAAGAAGTGGAGTGATATTTAAGCTGCCATGTAAGTGTTGTTTTCTGTTACTTTTTTTCTGTTGGCAATAGTCTTGGGCATGTATTAAAAGTATTCATGGTACTAACTACTGTCCTCTTTTTGTGGCTATGTGTGTACTGTTACGTACTACTTGTGGTAGGCATTAAGTGGGTGGGATTTGAGGAATGGAGCTGTTTCTCTTACAGGACAAAGTAGTAGCCCGTATAAACCCCAGAAGGCAAATTGCTGAGTTAAAGAACAGCTTGTGTTAGAGTTTTTTTTATTACTCTTTTTTTTTTTCTGTTCACGCCCGTTAGTACAAAGTGTCTTTAACTGTAGACAAATGTCATCGTGTATAGCTTCCGTGTACACCTGGAGAGTCCAAGGTGTAGGCAAGTGGCAGGACGTAGCCAGGAGGAGTTATGTACTAGAGGTGGGCTGTGGGCTTGGTTCAGAACTGGTGCCCTCTTGCAGAATACTTCTGTTTTGGTTGGGTGTTTTGTGCTTATGCTGGAGAAGGAAGAATGGTCCAGCTGAGCCTTCAGGTGGTGCTGTGTTCGTCTCCACCCACTGGGTTCCTGGCTGATGAGCCTGAGGTGTGTGAGAACAGAGCTGTCCTGCCAGCTGAACACCATCCAGGACTCCTCTGTAAAGAGCATCCCAGGCCACTGTGATACATACTGTGTTGACTGTCATAAACTCTGATCCTTCTTCTTCAGTTTTGTTACCCATGTCGTTGAGGTGATCATATACATCTGTGTAACCTTGTATTTTCAATATGAGCCACCTGCAGACTTGTTGACTAATGTATGTGCCGTGTTGTGGCGGGTGATCATGTTACATCAAGTTTCTCTTTAAAAAAAAAAAAAAATCTGAAGTGGGGAAAAATCCTGTAATTTTAACACTAGAGAGATGTTCCAGCTTGCAGTTTTTCTTTAGTAGCATTTTGAAATGATGAGCATACATTGAATTAGAGAGGTGGAAGTGGATGAAGATTAAGGTCTCACAGGTAAAACATCCAGCATGTTGCATAGTGGCATTTGAAGCTGTGAAGGATGGAACATGCAGACTGCAAAACTTGTGAGCAAGTGTTCTGTTGTAAATGGCTAAAGAAAATCCAGAATGCCAGCATATGAAGGAAATCCAATTAATTAAAACCACCCAGGCTGTTTGTATTTTGTTCATTTTGCAAAGTGAATGTTAATGGTTGGTGCTGTAAAACTAATGGTGTGGTACAGAATATTCACTCCAGAAGTCTTCTCATTGTCCTGTGTTGTCTGTACAAGCTACAAATCCTGATTTTTGAGTTTTCACATGTGGAAAAGAATGTTCCAACACCTGCTTGTAATTGTGGGTGTATGCATTTCTAATGCAAAAGGTATGCACTGCATAGGAAGGTAAGTTAAGGTGGGGAGGATGACACCTAACATGCATATATGGAAGAAGACTCATCCTCAGTGTTTTAGTTTAGATTCGGCTAAAATTTCTAAACATGAATAAACAGAGCAGCTGGCAAAATGCAGGTTCATGCCTGGAGCTTTCCAGGCTTCTATTCACTCAGTGCTCATCTGCTTGTGCAAGCACAGCTCCATCCTCCCGCCGCCCTGCGAGGAGGAAGGAGCAGCCCCTGCTGCCGAGGTGCTTCCAGCTCTCTGCAAGCGTGTGGGAGACAGCGTTCCCGAGGCTGGCTTGCTGCAGCTGAGGAGACAACACTCAGAGACCCCCTTTGATTAGGATGTGTCAGTGTTGTCAGGGCAACTGTTAACAGCGGCGTATCATATTTTCTCCTCTTGTGTTGCGTGCTGAATATTTTAGCGTGCTGTAGCTGGAAGAGGGTTGCAGGGAAAAAGGTGCTGCAGCGAGGAACCCGGAGCTCTGGGCTGGGATCTGATTGAACAGGTTAAGAAAGCGAAGAGCAGCATCCAAACCAATGTGCCTTTAATTAGGGCTTTTCTTGAAGGTGGGGAAAGACTGCAAGCCTTTGGCTGCCCAGTGGATGTTGGTATTTGTCAGCTGTTTGCATACTGCTTATCCATAGGGGATCTATTACAAGTGCTGAAATGAACAGGCAGTGTTGCAGCTAGCTGCTAAGCAGGGGCTGCAGTTTCTTACTTTTTTTTAATAAGCAAGAGGCAACAGCAACATGCCTGGTTCAACTACTGCCCTCCGACAAGAGAGGTTGAAGAAGACAAGTGCCAGGCCAAATCCCCTGGGTTTATTCACCATTAACGAAGAGGATGAGCAGCAAAAGAACGGGAATTCCAGAAGACTGAAAGGTATGTTGCGGTTCTGCAGCGCGATCAGGGCTGTGTGTGGAATGCGTTGCACAGCAGGCACAACATTTTATTAGCTCTTCTGTGTGCTATGGAGAGTCTGTAAGTGACTGGTGCAGTTTGGCAATGTATATTGGCACCCACAAAGGCACTGTGCGTGATAAGTGTCTGTATCTAAATCCCCTGGATTGTTATGCAATCATCTGCTTAGGATATGGAGAAAAAAAAATACTTTTTAGTTAACCTCTTTTTTTCTGGTCAGGATAAGAGTCCTGCATCAGAAATATATCAGTGAATTTCTGTGTGTTTTATTTGATTTCTGTGTGCAGTCTGGATAAATACCTGTTAAAAGTGATTGTAGGCTTGGAGAACAGAGAATGCAATACGAGCCTGTTATAGAAGACAGCTTTGCCAAAGGCAATGTAAAATTAGCTATACTTCCATTCCTGTGCATAAGGGGCAGTGTGCCTTTGGCAGAGTATAGAAAAATACACATTGTTCAAATATGCTGACTTTGATAAGTCTGACCAAAAAACCCCAAACAAATTGCAACTGCTAAAGAAAAATACTTGTGGTGCTTAACATAGGTGAGTGGTGGTGGCAAAGGGATGCTGATGGCTGTTGATTTAGAACAGAGGTCTGTCAAGCCTGTGTAGCCACTGTCTATCTTGTATCATGTAATTAATGTTTTCCACATGGATCCTAGTGTTTAAATTCTGTTGGTCTGGCAGGGATCCTGCACCTTACAATTGTGACTGGAATTTTAAGTCTCATCATTAGAATTTTTATTTTTTTTTGTGATCGAGTGGTTCCATTTATATGAGCACTCCTTTTTGTGGTCTATTTGAGGGGAAAAAATTGTACCAGATTTTTTGTTTACAAAACAAATGTTAGTTTGTAGCCTCAAGACAGTGTTTCAAATTTCAGACGTTACCGTTCTACCATGTAATGGGAGAGGCTAGCAAGCATTTAAATAGCAAATTTATAGTATGTATATTTATTAGAGCTGAATCATTTGCAGCTAACTGGTTCTTTTCTTTCTTGAAGGAGAGGGGTATCTTGGTAGCTGTTAGAAACAAATTCAGAACTCGGGATTTTTTCTGAGTTTGCAGCTTGTACTTTTTTTTTTCTCCTTAGAATGATAAAGAACGTGACAGATTTGAGCGTCATCATAAAATATATATTGCTAGTCATTGTTAACGTGCCTAATGTGTTAGGGTGTTGTGTACATAGTTACTTGCTCTTCTGTATATTTGAAACTGCCTATATAAAATGGGGATACAAACTCTAGTCCGAGGTTATTAAGTTTTTAATGTTTTAAGAAGCATATTACTTTCCTTTATTGCCCACTGGATGACTTCCGGAGTCAACAGTCCACAAAGCTAAGAATCAATAATTTTCCTGCTTTTGTTCAATGGCACTGATAGTTTCCCAGGGTTAAAGTTCTTGTTGACTTAGCTAGTATTTTCTACTTGCAGCAGTCATACAGGTGTGCTTATCCTTTGCCTCTCTTGTTATAACTGAGGTTCCATTTCTGATTGTTCCTTTTTTCTCTTGCTGCTGTGAAATGTAAGTAGACAAATGTGCACAGCAGCACAGACAGCAAACTAACAAGTGTATGTGGTTTTAATACAAACATTTGGTGGCTTACCTTGAATGCTCCTAGTGAGGAATAGCACAGGAGGCTGTACAAAATATTTTAGAAGTATACTCGTTTGTTTTTCTTTTATTAAATACTTAAAATGGCTCATAGTGTCTCTAGAACACCATTTGCATGCTGATGGATGTAGTTATTTACCCTTCTGTACATTTGAATGTGTTATCAGTGCTTAGGTGGGTATAGCTGGAATGCCTGGTCATGGGGAGTGTATGTATTCAGGGTGGTGGTCTCCCTTCCCTACCCAGTACCAAGCAAGGTCACTCCAGCACAGCTCTGAGCAGAAACGTGGGATGTGTGATGGACCCATGTGAGGCTTTCTTGAGTCTTTAGAGCCTGTTGTTCTGCTGCTACTTTACAGTGTTTGCTTTGTCTTAGTTTTTTACCTGTCCTGTTTGCTCAGCAAGCATCTGCAGCTGCTGAGACTTTTTTTCTCCCCCACAGCACATATGAAGTCAGTGTCAACTTCATGGGAGGTGGGCTACATGTTGTCTTCACCTGCAGTTTCTATGATCATGCTGGACCTGTCTTTGTACAGCAGTTCAAAACCCAAGAGGTCTTTAATGGATCTGATACTCCAAAGTAATAAAGCAGCTTGTTCTTCCGTTAAGGATATTTGAATATCATCACAAGTTTTAAAATAATTGTCATTTTGGTAGTTCAGGTCTTCTCAGAATATTAAGGCTTGATTAGAGTTTGTATAAGAATTGTTTTTGTCATCTGGGGAAAAAAAAATTATGTGGATCATGAAGTGGCTAACATTTGTGAGATTTTCTGTAAATTGATTTTTTTTATATCAGCAATTTCTTTTCTTGTCTTCGGCTGCCTGTATCATAATCTGAGAAGTCTGGTAGGCAATGAGTTTGTTCCTCCAGTGTAAACAAATAATGAACTGAAAACATTTGTCAAGGATTTTTTTTAAATCTGGCAGTGATCTTTGTAGCCATGTGCTCCTGACACTTCCTTTTCTTTGATATTAATTGTATTTACTGCTCTTTCACCAAATATTCTCACTTCCTTTCCTCCTCTCCACTCCCTCCCACCCCATTCCTCCCTTACAGCTAAATGCATGTTTTAGGAGGATGGAAAGAGGCAGCAATTGACTTCTGGATTCTGAATAATGTTGCTACTTGCCTCTGTATATCAATTAACTAACTGGTAGTTAGAAGGGTAAGAGAATTTTTTTTGTTCAGTCCATGCCTGAGAATTTTCTACAAGCCTGAATGTGAATTTCCTATGAGCCTGTGTCTGTTACGACATTTTTAATACTCTGTTAGATTTGACAGGATTGTTGGCTGAAATTGTTGGTCACAGTTGTGTGGGTGTATGTGGGGGATGAGGGTATTCCCTTGGTATTTGTAGTAGGGAATTAATTGTTCTTCTGCTAAATATGTTCCTTGGGAGTCCTGAAAGTTGTTGGTTGTTTTCACAGATAATGCTCATATCAGGAAATGAGCCTCATCTCATAGACATTCATATGGGTTTGTACCTTGTTTTGGGTTTGGTGTTTTTCCACTTGTTCTAATGGATTTGACAGTTTCCTTTAGCTTGGGGGGGTGCGGTGGTTTTGGGGGGTTTTGCTCAAGTTTTATTGCTTTCCTTTGTCATTTTGCCAAAATACTAGTTCAACCAAGCAAGCTTTAGTAAGATGCTTGAAACTTAAATTAGTGAGCTGAAGTGCATGAATGACTGGAGATCTACAAAGTTACAATTTAGGAAATGCAAATGTAGTGTCTCAGCCTGATTGTTTAAGGAGGTGTTTTTATCATTGAATGTTAATGGTGGTAAAATTCATGTCTTGTTTGTAAGCTGAGAGCAGTGAGAATTGGCACAAGTATCCAAGCTGTGTGGTACTTAGACTTGTGACTATCCAGAAGACTTCCAGGTAATAAATCCTGGTTACTGTTTGTTGGTTGAAGTCTGAATGTGAATTGAGGATGAACTTCCTACTGGGATCAGCATCTACCAAAAATCAATCCTGCAGGCATATCTGGTTTTGTTCTGTTAAGCAGCCTTAGAAATCAGTTCACAGTAAAGTAATAAGACTAGTGTTTCCAAAGGGACATTTTTGACAGCTTAATATTGGCACTTGCATTTTCAGTTGTTAGAGCTATACTTATGAATGCAGTATTGACATTTAGAGCACACTTTTCACTCAGTGTTATTTATTTCATGAGCACTATTTCCTGAAAGATCTGGATATATGGCTCCAAAAGTGAGGCCTTCTCATCCTAAGTCTCCATATAAAGCAATATGCTTTTTTAATCTATTTCCCTTTCAAAACTTAGGACATAGTCATGCATGAAACATATTCCTCGTTTTATTTAGGCTACACATTTACATCCCAAGTGTGCTACTGTGGCAAGGACTATGTTGTAAGCTCTTTGGGACAAGGCCTGTGTTTTTTGTAAGGTGTCTGTGTAGCACCCACTATGGCAGGGTCTTGAGGTCCAGCTGTTGCATAGTAGAACAGTGCAAATAAAAATTACTTAGAATTGCCTTTCTTACTATTATTCACAGCCTCTATTCTCCTCTCCCGTTATAACATACAAGAATTTTGCTACATAGTGCACTCATCAAATACAATTTGTACAGGTTTACAGAAGCTTATTTTGCACTTGAATTGTTTTTGGTTTAGGCACCAGCTTTCCAGCAGTTCTGCAACTATATCCACGAAGAAACCAGACAAAACAGGCACAGAACCACACACTTAACAGTTTCAATGTTCCCTTAAAGCTTGTGTTGTAAAACAAATATTGTTTCTGTGACTGACGAGAGTGTGTGAATGTGGTTCTCTATGTAAATCACAAAGATAGGTCCAGGTAGATTAGTGTTTAATTAAAGGTATCCATCCTGTGTGTGTGAACTTTGACCTCAGCCATTCTTTGAATTCAGGCACAAGCAATTCACCTTAGTATTTCCCTCCTCTGTCCTGTTGATTTTGTGCACCTTGGATGTAGTCTTAACTCTTACTTAATTTTATGAAATTTTTAAGTGATGCCTCCTCTCCTTCCTCTTGGGTGGCGGGGGGAACGCCTTCTCAGACTATTCATAATGTTGTGTTTCTAAAATGATCATTTGAAGAGTGTAGAAAAGTAATGCTTATATTTCTGGCTATAAATTTGAATAATTAATAACTGAAATGGCTACCTTATGAGATTTATGGCAAATGAATGAAAAAGCTAACAATGGAATCCTTCACCTGCCTGCTTATTTAAAACTGATCAAGGGAGTATACCTCTAATCTGCTGAATGAGTGTTGCTGCTAATACAAGGCTAGATATATGTGCTTTAGGTCTCTGAACAGAAACACTGATTCTTTGTCATCTTGAAAACAAACAAGAGAAGGGCTTTTTCCAGTCCTTTGGTGCATGGTGGTGATGTCTGTGATTACCAGCAGATTTTGCTGCTGTTGTGTGTATGGTAATGTTTTTGTATAATGCTCATTTTGGATGTAAGCTTTGTTCATCCAGAGAGATGAGGGAGATTTCTTCTAACATGACTGTTCATGCGCTTAGTCTCAATGTTCTGCATGTATTGGGGAAACATATATTCCTTGTTAAACTCAGATTGGCCAATTTTTAATTCAGTTGTTATTTTGTTGCTGTATGTCTATACCCAAACACAAACTTAAGATACCTGAAAGAAAAGGAAATTTGGCATCTTCAAGGGCATTAAACTGATCATCCTGGAAACTGAAACTGTATACCTACAAAACAGGTACTGCATGGGGTGTGGAAGTGTAATCTTATCCCACGCTGCGGAGTCTGTGCCTCAGGCTGGATCCAGAATGACAGCTTGGTCTCTGGCTTCCACCACACTTTAAACCAGTAAAACTGCCTGGGATGGTGGTTCTCCCAGTGGGGGCTCTTATCGCTAGTCAGTAGGCTGACCTCCAGTTTGGTTTGGGCAGAACATTGAGCAGCTGTTAAAGGCTGGTGAACTGGCTCACCAAAATCAAGTATTGGAGGTTTTCATGACAGTTGGTAGCCTTATCTTGCCCATCTGTATTTGAGACAAAGTTAGGGGAAAGAGTGGGTGGAAGGAAGGAAAGGTACCAATTCACATTACAATGCTGGTTGTGTAAAGGGGCAGGGCTGAGATAATGTGGTTTGCCATTCTGCACCTTCCAGTGAGTTCTGCTAATGTTTCTCTATACTTTCTCTTTCTCTTTGCTAGCCAAGGCCAGAAGAAGAGGGGTCCAAAAGTATCTGGTTTTTCTGGACATTTATTTAAAAACAACTCTCAAAGTATCTGGGAGGTATATTCTTTTAAAAAAAAAAAAAAAACAAAAAAAAACCCAAAAAAAACCAACCAAAAAAACCAAACAAACAAAAAACAAAAACCAAACACAAAAACAAAAACAAAAAAAAACCAAAAAACACCCCTATATTCATTACCTAATTTGCAGCTGTTGGAGAGGCAGAAGGAAGTTGTTTTTTCAGGCAGCTACTATAAAGCCGTTGCCTTTGTAGCATGTCACTGTTCATAGCTGTAGGTGCTGGGTAGCATGAAGCAACTTATTTGTAATAAAGACAAAGATGTCCTAACATGAAGTGATTTATTTGCAATAAAGCAAAGAGGCTGAGCTGGAAGTCTCAGGGACAGCAAGGAATATGTCTGCAGACCAGTGGAGCAAATCTGATTTGTTCAGTCCCTCTGGCTTTCAGAGTGAAAGTCCCAGGTCTGAGGACTTGGCTTGTGTTGTAACACAGTCTGTTCATCAAAGTGTATGCTGGGATTACTGAGAGCTTATCTATGCTGGGTAAGAATCATCTTACACTTCTAGCTTAGCTCCGTAAGAAGAGGCTTCCACTGCTGATTCTGGAGGATTGTGTTCATAAATTGTCAACTGTTTTTTTTGGGGGGGAAACAGCCTGTGATCTCTTCATGTACTCAGGGAGCATACTTGACATTGAATATGTGGATGGCAAAAGTCCAAAAAAGTACAACAAAGTATTTAAAGTTTAAGGTATTTGTTAAAAGGAATTCAGGTTAACTTGGCACTTGAACTGAGGATAATCCTAATTAGGGATAAGATTGAATTTTGCAAAGTAACTTTTGTAAGTAAACAAAAAGTTATTTCAACCAAGATATAAATGATAACATAGTATTCATCAGAGCTGTCCATGTGAGAACAGGGTGCAGTATTTGGTTACTGTACTTGCAGGACAGAATGCTTGTTGAAGTTGCAAAAAGATGGGAGTTTAATTTAGACAATTCTCAAGAAAGCTTTATATAATAAGAAACAGCACTCATGAAAGATTGATAGCAAGCAGTGGAGTTTCTTCCTTATTCACTGTTACCACTGTAAAAGTAGTGGCTTTAAAAACCTTGTATTGGGAATATGATTCCAACTGTGGGGAAAATACATGTAAAAGGAGTGTAGGTTTATGGTAGCTTCTTATGGGAGAGAGAGAAACCTGGAAAGTGGTAGATCTGTCCAAGGATCTTGAAATTCTCTGAGGTCTTGTTGTGTTCTTTTTTTCCTGAAAATATGCAAATACTCTTTCAAGGGGTTTGTACAGTAACATGCCATTGGAATAAGATGACAGCAAGAAGAAATGGACCTCTCTGCCCTATCTGTACCACATTACACGTGTCTGGGTAGTACCATGTTTTATTTTGCAGTGGAAAAATGAGGCAATAGCTAAGCACATATTTTTAAAATAAATATGTTGCAGTTAGATCCAGTGACATTTTTGTGGTTGTGGTGGTGTCAAGAGTCTTGGCGCTCTTGCTGCTGTTTGCCAGCTTGCTTAGAAACTGCTGTATCCATTCACTCCTTCAGAGTTGCCTTTGTATCCAGGTATGTAGAAGTCTGGCTTTATTTTTAAGAGAAAACCTTTTGCTTGTCATATCAAACTCCAGAGAAATTAATGAGTGCTGGCCTAGTGTTGCTTCTGGCCATGAGCAGGTGGTGATGGAACTCTACTCATTACTGGGCTCAGCTGAATCAGTGGGAGTACATCATTTATCATTTTTCTTCCTGCACNGAATGAAGAGTTCTAAGTGAAAGCATCTCAAAAGAGTTTTGTATTGTTATCAGAAGTCTCTTTGGAAGTGATTTGTGTGTTTTAAGCCACGTTAAGGAATTATTTAACCCAGTGTACCCAACCTCAGGCCGCAACAGTAATGTGCCAGGAGAACAAATGCCACAATGATTGATGCAATTTGCTCTATTTTAATGAACTACCTTCAACTCACTGAAGGTGCATCTCCCAGTGCACTGGTTTTGCAGCCAAGCACTACTTGAAACTCATACGTATGAGTTTCACCTGCATTGAGTTGAAGCATGGTATGAGTAGATGCTGATGTCTGTGGGTCAGATCTGAATAATGAAGGTGAGGGAGGCTATGGACAATGTTTAATAAGCAAAAAAAAAAAATGCAGGTGAAACATCAGAAATGAAATTAGGGGGTACTCTAAAACTTGGGCTTTCACGTCTTGTTGCTTGAGGCAAAGTATTTTTCTCTTTCAGAGGAGTGGAATCGCGTTTACCAAATTCTACACAAAACTCTGGTCTCATTTATAGGTTTGACTATGACAGCCATTGAATATACAAATTGTCCCAAACCCCGTCTTAGTGATCTGTATGTACAGATGTAGCATAACTGCTTAGTCAGGCTCAGGGTAGGAATGACTAGGGATAGCATGCAGATCGTTTAAATTTTCTTTCTATACTAGAAGCTTCAGAGGAGAAGCACTTGAATGTTAGCTTCACTGTCTCCTTTAAATGATTGACTTGCTGATAATGGCTAGAATAAACAAAGTTCCAGTAGGCAGGTCACTGCAGCTTAACCTGGATGCAGGTTTCTCCAGAAAGTAGAATTTGTGTCCCTGTACTAGAGCGGGAGACAAGAGGTTTGGGGCCAGCTATGCTGGTGGAAAGCTGAACTGCTGTGTCAGTACTGACACAGACCTGTAGCAGCTCTGTGTGTGTGTGTGTGTGTGCTGGGGAACTGTTGAGTTGTTTTGAACTAGAATAATGCCTTCTGTAGCTTCAATGGGATAATGGTACAAGATTTTCTCTGACTGTTTGCCAGATTAAAAGTCCATGGAAGTTTTCCCTTTTATTAATGCTGGGCAAATAGATTATCTTCTAGTTGTTTCAGATCTGTTGAAGCCTAGTTTTGTTCTTTAGTTCTGTAGAGGCAACACAGTTTTTCTCAGGGATTAGCTACGCTTCTGCAGATTTGAGTTTGTCTAACTTGTAGAGTTTACCTGTGCAGAGGTCAACAAGAGGAAACTGGGTTTGGAATCAAGAGTTTGAGCAAATCAAGCACAGGTATCTGCTGAGACTGGTAGGAAGCAAAATGTGGAAAGTAGCAGATTCCAAATCATAGAAATCTTCCAGTTGATGTCCTTCACTTAAGAATAAAAATTTAATTAGCTGAAGTACTCTTCCTTTTTTGGTACTAGTGTCTATACAGCTGCCTTCAGGGAAAGCAAGAGTTTCCTGTTAGAAGTCATAGTTGTGGATTTACACTTGGTCCCTAATCTCAGTAAGTGGTTTTCAGTAGTATGTGTTGGAGGCCAGCTTTACAATCAGCTTGGAAAAGGAGGCAAACAGTCAGTTTTGCTTAGGAGTTGGGAGTTACCCAAAAACCTCAACAACCCAGGAGAAATATTCAAGGTACTGGAAGTCACAGAAGGGACTCGATGTACTTACAGACTGAATTTGTAGTTTGGTTGCTGGCCACCTGCTCTTCAGTCTTTATTTCTCGTGTTTAATACTGCTACAGTCTGAACCTCCATTCATGCCTACTAATTGGCCTAGTCCTTCACATGGAGGTTGATTTTTTTTTTTCCACAGTCAGCTTTCTTCTGGGTCTTCCTCTTAATCCGAAGCAGACGTAGGAACAACTGTTCTTCCACAATCTGGCATGCCAGGTACAACTGCTCACAGATCTCTTCTGTGATCTGCTGCTGGTTTTTTTGTTTGTTTGTTTGTTTGGTTTTTTGGGGGGGGGGGGGGGGGGGGTATTTGTTCAGCATGGGAGGGTTGTGGAACGAGGCTGGTGCCACTGCACACCCCTGCAGCCAGGAAATGCTCTGGCTGGAGGAGTTTTGTCTTCAGAAGAGCCTTGCTGCAGCCTAGTGCGGTAGCCACCTCCTATTGCATGATATGCTGTGCTAGAAATGTGCTCTCGTTCCTTATCAGGAGCGGGGATGCCTCCTGAAGGATCTGAAGGTAGTGGATGACAAAGAAGACATTAAGAAGAATTTTTATTGTCTGTGTGCTGGGAGACAATGAAGAAAAGGAGTGAGGAAGTAACATATACTTTCAAAAATAATATTTCTGTAGGATGCCTGAATTCTAATTTAATTGATGGGAATATGATTGTAGTGCTGATGTCCTGGGGGGAGACAATCTGACTAGTTCAAAGTCCAGGGAAAGATCCTGGACCTAAAATCTCATAACATCCTAAACCACACTGTTAAGTGTGCTGAAGAGGCTTGGCTTTTCCATTCCTGAATTTGAGATCTTTTTCAGCTTCATTTTAAACTCCTGCACAAGCAAGGCGTATTGTAGAAGTGCTGACAGAACTTGATTCACACTGTTGTATCTTAGTGTACAAAGCTATCTTGTTTCTCAGTTCTGCTTCAGAGAGCTTTTCAGAAAGCTGTTTTGGAAATGCAGGTTTATCCAGTTACCCGCCCTTGACATGAGAAGTCATCCTTTTATGCAGCCAGTTCTAGCTTTGGGTTTTTCCTTTTTCAAAGTCAGTTTCCTCACTGCCTGCATACTGACTAATGCACTGATGAAAATTACAATACTAGATTTTGGCTTGTATGCTAAGACACCATGAATGACATCAAATGTGTCTGAGCTGTTTTTGAAGACAGGTGTGATGTCAGTGGAGTTTGCACTTGTTTATACTTCTGAGTGTAGCAGTGGCAGTATGGTGGAAAACAAACTGCTGAATGAACCTTCTTGCTTGTCATTCCTTCTTAATTCTAACGGGAATGTGCACCCCATCTTGGACATGCAGTCCACACAAACTCTAGACACTTTCACATTTTGTGTGCGTTCCCTCTCACTGGAAAAAACAAAACATGTTTACCTCGCTCTCTTCCTTCCCTACAGCAAAGGAAGAAAAAGCAGTTTGTGTTTATTAACAGCCCCCCCCAAAACCAAAACCAAAAAATCCCCAAAACCAACAACAACCCCCCCCCCCCCAAACTTCCAGCTATCTACCTATGTTAAACTGCTGTGTTTAGTTGCAGTCTGAACTGCAAAATAAGATGGTAAAGGGGTAAAGAAAAAGCAGATGGCAGTCGCCATCTGTAAACTAGAAAAGGACAGCAACAACCAGCTGCTGAGTGAGGTACTGGCAATAAAATCAGGCTGCAGACCAAGCAGCTTGTGCTTGTCGTTGTGCCTGGGTTATCAGCATTTTGGTATGTTCTTACACTTCTAATCTGTCTTTTCTGAAATATTCCATAATGTATTTATTTACTTTTGTGCCAGGATTTTTGTTTACCAGGTTATTTTCAAGTTTAAGAAACACAAAGGTCAACTAGTTTGTGTTCAGGGAGTTTTTGTGAGCCTTACTGTCCCTGTGAGTAACCTGGATTGTTGCTGTAAACCACATCTCAGATGCTCAGTGTCACTGAAGGTTGTATGCAGAGTAGCTTGGCTTTTCACTGCAACATGTTTAACATAAATCTTTCTAGTCAATAACTGATGCAGAGCATAGGAAAGCAGTATAGTGAAGACCGTGATGCTCACACCATGGTGATGCTTATGGATGCCTCCTGATGCCTCCTTTTTCTGTTAGACTTTTGTTTAATTACCATCCTTACAGATTTCACTTGTTTGTGACATCTGCATGATGAGCAACATTCCACGGCTGAAATATTTAAGGTGACAGTATGATGGTTTGATCTTCCTCTCCTGAGAAATGAAGACAGCATCTCCATGATTACAGTGTGTCGGAGTTTGGAATAGGCTCCTGACCCCAAGGTTTTTGGAGGTGATTTACTCTCATCTTAGCTCTGCAAACAGGCTCTGCTATTGCCTGGCTGTAAAGAGGAATTCAGTGTGTCTTGCTGCAGTTCCCTTTAACACTCAGTGAAGATTTAGCTTAAATTTTGAGAAAATGCTGTTCTTTGGTCTTTTTCTTTATATTTCAGGCTTTGATTATGGAGTTTTCTTAAACTTGTCTTAGGATTTCTTTTCAAAAAGATCTAGATAAATGCCAGTAGCAAGGTCTTATCACTAATCTAGTCCCAGATGGTGAAGCTGTAGCTTTTTGCTATAAATCAAGTCAAGAAGGTTCTGCTGATGAAATGTGGAAGTCTGCAGGCCAGTTTTTAGTGGAGTTCTCAGAGGTACTTTAAGATGTTTTTGACTTCTTTTGTTTGTGTGTGGTTTTTTTTTTTTTTTTTTTGGGGGGGGGGGGGGGTTTTGTTGGTTTGTTTTTGTTTTTTTTTTTTTTAAAGTATGGGGATAAACAATACAGCCTTGTAAACTTGGCCTGGTAAGTTACCAAAAGCTTTAAGAAGGAGGTCTCTGTTAGTAAGAGAGGTTACCCTCATTTGTTACTGTTCACTCTTGCTTGCCTGTGTTGTCTCTCTTAGGAGTGTGGTCTGACACATTGCAAACAGTGAGTCACACGAGCAGACACCTGCTCTTGAAACCATGTAAGCTCACATAGCTTTAAAAAAAAACAAGCTAGGGAGTGACCTGATGAGAAGGTTTACTTTTGTATTTGTGATGTTGGTAACATCTGTTTTATCAGCCCTTAAAGAGAGCCAAGATATTTCTTATAATGATGGTGTAGAATAGTTGAAGTGGGTTGGTAGAGTTACTGCATACTAATAAATGGGATGTTCTGTGGAGTAAGCAGGATCCAACAGCTGTAATTCAAAGTAAGATTTTGAATTTTTCTCCTTGGTTACAAAACCTTTTGTAATGTGTGGCTGTGTGGGGGTCCATTTACTTATTTCTGAAAGCCTTTGCCCTTCCCCATTCTCAACCAATTCTCTGCCACAGAATATCCAACCTGACCTGCTCACTCTGGTGGACTGAAGTAGTGTGGAATTACACCGAGATAGGAGGCTGGGAGTGAGTGAGAGTCATGCAAGTCAAGAGAAGACATAACAATATAAGTACGGAGACATGTTCTTCACTTGAGGAAGGCTTGTTTTTTAGTTTTAAAGCAACTGTCTTCTGAGACTGGTTATTGGAAAACCAGTTATTGATTAACAGTCCTTCTGAGACCTGTGTTGCAAAGACTGCCTTTTCACATGAAGATTCTTGTGACTTAGACTTAGTATTCATCACCAGTTATTCTCTAGTAACATTTACAGGAACAATCTCTGTTTCCCTCTCTGGGGAGGGGAAACTTGTTTTTGCAGGACATCCTGACAATAGTGATTATAATGAGAGCTTTCCCATATTTCAGGCTGTCTAGGGATTATTGAGTATTACTCTGTGGAAAAAGAGCCAGCCAGTGAGGCTCTAATTACTTGTGACTGAGCAACGGTGCACCTACTTCCCCTTCTTGGCAAAGTGTTTTCTCCCTTTCTCTTGTCCCGACTTATTCAATGGACCTCTTGCTTGGATGTTCTTTAAATTAAACCAGCATTAATTATATACTCCAAAAGGGTTTCATATGTAGTATAACATATATATGTTTGTGATATATATATCACAAAATTCTTTTTTACAAAATGAGAACAAAATGTTTTGCCTGTAAACCTTTTGAGAAGACTTTGCTACTTGCAGGTATTAAAAGATGTTGTGAAATCACTGTCTGCATATGCTTAAACTTTCACTCTCTGTTGCACTCTTGGATCTTTAAATGGGAAAATCCAAGGAGATCTGGCTTTCCTGTTATATAACACACCACTGTGCACTCGAAATGCTGAAGCCACCTTCCAAATACCTTTGTGCTGCTGTAAAGTAGTGTAATGCTGGATTATGTTTTATGCTTTACTTTTTAAAGAGGGAAAAATAAAATGAGGAAAATAGGAAGGGGTATGTTGGTGTCCTGCATGCATTCAAGATTAATTGGGGCTTTCTGCTGAAAGAGAAGTTAATTTGTGTTGGATACAACTCACTGCTAAGTGGAGCATTGAGGCTTATGTTAATTGGCAGTGGGACCTTTTCTGTGGTTTCCCCCGTGCTGTACTCTGTGACCTGCTTGGGAAGGGCTAGCACGGGTTGGAGCTGGTCAGAGCTGCTCAGGCACTGACGCTTGCAGAGTAGGGCTGTTTTAATGGGCCACTTGCATAGCATGTTGGTTGTGGTCCACTGAGCTCTGCCTTTCATGTGCCAGTAGAGCTGAAAGCTGTGTGTGCTGAGGTGCTGGTGGCCAAGCAGATGGCAATGGAGATTGCCTGCCAGGATGGTTTGCTGAGCAGGTCTGCTGCCACTGTGTTGGATTGCCTATTCACAGACTTGATGAGATGTAGATACATCAGTTGTTACACTCTTTTAAACAGTTTGAATACAGTTGAAACAGTCTTTTGGTAAATGTTGTAGATACAGTGCTGCCCAGTCAGCCTAGAAAATCACAGATCACAAATTTTAATGTATTTCCATTCCCTGTCCCACCCAGGTAAGGCATCATAACATATTATAGTGTGGTTTGTGATTTTGGTGAAGTATAGGGGCTAAACTTTTTTTATCAGTGGTGTTTGTGTAAGTGTTCCTACTGTCTGTGGGTACCTTTTGGGGAACATTGTAATGTCAGCTGATCCCCAAAGCTTTCTACAAGCAAGGATTGCTACTGCACCAGTGTTTCTAATCCTAGCCTCTGTGGCAGAGTAGAAATCAGTGCTGTGGTGAAGTGCTTAGGGTGAAGGTTGACTTTTGACATGAAGAGAAGCGTTTCTCCCTGCATCTGCCCTTATGCAAGTAGGGTACTACCCTTCACCCACATACTATAACAAAAGTGTATTGCAAGGCATCATTGACAAATATTCCAGTACTTGAAATCTGATTATTTGAGAAAGAAAATAAATAAGTATTGCTAAGGCATTCCCCCACCCCCAGGTAAACAAAATGTGAACACTTATCTATGGGGGAAATGAGAAATGGGGAGGGGTCTTCTTTTTTTTAAAGGGCCATTGTCTCTAAACAAATACAGATGTAGGCAGATTACTAATGCCAGCTGGAGTGTGGGAGGACGTTACGCTATAGATTGCATTACAAGCTTTGGTAGAATGAAACACAAAGCTTGCAGACAGTGATTGTAGATCCTGTTCTTGCTCTGTTAAGTCAAGTCCTTTCCTTCTAGGAGAGGGGGAAAAACCCTGCTAGACTGTTGCCTGCAGCAGTTAACTCTACAAATAGATGAACACTGAATTTTGTAGTCTGCTGTCACAACTGGAAAGATGCCCCATGATGAGTTGGAGCCCACCTATTGAAGGACTTGGGTACTTCAGTTTATGAGCACTGAAAAGCTAGACTTCACATGTGCTGCTTTCCCATAGTCTTTAAGACCTCTTCCAAAGGTCTTTTAATAAAGCCCTCTCTGAACAGGTGTTGAAACTGAGAATTAAAAAAGTATATGAGGAAATAACACAGCTTACTGACCTTGAAGTATTTAAAATATTGCATGGGATAGTTGCAACTGAATGGTTTGCTCTCTTCAGAGCTGCAAATGTTTTGCACAACTGTAATCCTGTCCTATGTGGTTGTAACTCATGGGTAGTGCAGAGCTAAGTCTGTCATAAGAAGAGGTGCTATGTGTAGGGAATGTTAAAGAAGTCTGGGAAGAAGATGCATGGTAAGACTTGTACAAAACCATTAAAAAGGTTGGGCCAACTTTGTCCCTGTTGTAATTCTTCTGAAGTGAATTGAAAAAGTAGTGAATTTGACCTCCTGTTTTCAGGCTTAGAGTACTTACCTTTTTCTTTTGGTAATGGATTGAAAGCACGTATTGCCCTGTTATGGATCTCTCTGGCTTTATTGAACTGAACAGCGTTTTGCAAGTAAAAGATTAGTGGTCTAATTCTTGCTTGAAAGAAATAACCATACAGTATCCATTTCAAAGAATGAGACAGCTTCCAAGGACAGGTATAGCTGTAGTACCTGAAGCTGTCTTGAAATTGCTGCAAGTTTCTCATCAGCCTTTGAATCCCAGATCTGTTTATCTTCTGAATTAATAATGGGTCTGTACATCCTGCTGTCACATTCAGTCGTATCTCAAAATAGTAGAACTATAAAAAGTTTTATAATTTTGCACTGGAGTAACTACTTTCAAAAAATCCTTTCTTGGAAAGTGGAGAATTATTATTAGGCAACTTGCACAAAGGGAGTTTGGAGCAGGGCACTTGTAAAATGGTCTGAATCACCCCTCCCCTCAGTCAGGGCTGAGGCATGCTGGCAGGACTGCAGGCAGTGCTGCTCCTGCACAGCCTGGTATCACTTGTATGGAAAAACAAAGGGCTTCAGTCCTGAAGCACCCAGCCTGCTACTCATCGGAGAACAGGGCTCCATAGGGTTTAATGGGAAGATAGGTTAAGAGTGTCTGGCACAGGGAAGAAAGGCATTATGAAGAAGTTGTTCTTTCTACTTTAATTGTATTTTTTTTTATTCCTGAAATCTTGCTTTTTCACATTTCATATTTATTTATTGAAATGGTTGGTTACCTGGGCTTCCCAGAAGATAGCACTGTATGTTTACTTGGAGTAATGTCTATTTGTGTGCCATTCTGCTCCTCTGACTTGTGCTTCAGAGTTCCCAAAGATCCAAGCTGCATTTATGAGAACTGGAGAGACATCATGCTGGTCTAGGATCAGATTCATCGGGTTTGTTCTTATGCTATTGGCAGTAAACATCTAGATTGTTTTGCAACCATACTATCAAATTGATGCACTGCTTAAGCTGTGGGGAGCTGGCACTGGATTCAACTCTACTGCATTTATTTTATTGGAAGCAATGCATCATGGGTTGGAGAGAGAGAAGTGTTAAAATGATGGATTGTGAATGTCATCCAGTATGTATAAAGTCAGCACTTTAAAACACAAAAGCTAGAAGTGACTACTGATGCAGTTAGCCTGTGCCTTAGAGATAGTATCACAAAAAAGTTAAGTGGTATGCTCAATTCTTTCATGTGTAGTCTCTGAAGCCTGAATTATTTAACAGTGAACTGGTCCCAAAAGTTATTGGCTAGCTTTGGAGGCTGAGGAGGCTTTTTGGGCTTTGTGGGTTTGTTTTCTTCTTTTTTTGCGGCAAGTACTTTAACTTGTGCAAATGAGGCTGCTGCTTTAGGACTAGGCTTTGGCTACAGCTTACTAACTGCCTGAAATAACACTTTGGGGAGTAATGAGGCTACCTACTCTTGCTACTGAATCAAATACTAAAGTGCTGCATGGTTGTTCAGGCTCTATTCACTGTTCCAGTAATTGCTGTGTTTGATAGTGTGGCTCTGTTTTCTAAATCTTCACCAAATTACTCAGTTCAGAGCTGTTTTCCTCAAAGAGCTGCCAAACATACAGCTTAGCTAAATGCAGAAGAGACTGTTCTTTCCACAGCATTTTGTTTGCTAGGAGAAAGGGGAATGGCTTGGAGGAAAGGTGCACCAACACACAAGGTGCAATTTCTACAGTTCTCACAGAAGAGATGTGTAGGTGTGTAGTCACATCTAGATACACACGCGCTTATAACAAAAGCGAATGGATAGTGTTTCAGAAGGGTACATGTATACCATGGATACTGTACAGTAGTTACACGTATAACATTTTGTGACACTACACTAAAACACTGTTTTGGAACATGTGTGCATTTCCGAAGGAAAATGGCCTACCCCCCTGAACTGTTAGCTGAAGTTCCCATGTTTTTCCAGTAATAACATCCTAGTGAAATCAGCTTTAACTGCTGTAGCCTGCATTTGTAGGAACTCCAAAATTATGGTGATAAATATCAATATTTTTATTTTCTTAACGCTACTTAACTGCAAATCATTGCACTTGAAGCTTCTGGATTCTGCCCCTGTTTTCATTCTTATTAATGAAGCCTACACACACTGCTGCTTAATTCTAACTTCTTGTAACCGAAACTTGATATTTTTGCTCAACAGTGGAAGCCATGACTCTACTGACAGCCTCCTACTGAAGACTGTATCAGACATTATTGCTTAGGTACATAAATGTGTGGAAATAACTAAGTTCTCTCCTCCTCTAGCACACTGGGTAGGAGGGGAGCAAACCTCAGTCTCGAGTGAATTCCCTCATATTCATATTATTAATCAAAATAGCTGATTTTTTTAAAGAATATGGATTCTGTGCATACAGGCCTAACTGAAATCCAAATGTGTACAATTATATAACACTTTACTGTAGAAATGCTTGAAACCAAACTGGCATCCTAAGGCTCATAACAGCATAGTTGAAGCAAGTTCCTTTCCTAAAACTGTGTAATCAAATGTGTAATTATGGGTTAAAAAAAAGATGATTCTGCACATTTGGATCACATTGTTGGGCACAGAGGGCTTCCTTCAGCATCTAATGAAACTTCTCAGACTGCCTGGGTCATGTACAGGCCTTGTTCCTGGCAAATGGCTCATGAGGACTTGAAGAAAGATGTGTTGTTCCTCTTCCTGGAATGGGAACTGCAGAGCACTTCTGGTATCTGTCAGCTGCCAGCCAATTACCCCGCTGTTCTCTTTTTCTGGCTATAGTTTGCCTTACGCAGGTTGTTCCAGGACAGCCATGGAAGTGATTAAACTTTCAAAAAGAGCAGAAGGGATCTTTAAATTGTTCTTCTTGGACTTAAGCCATCACACTCAGCTGTCTTCACCAAATACTCTTTGGAGTTCACGGAGTGCTTTCAACATGAGAGATCTGCTCTTGGAGTACCAATGGTGTAATTTAATTGTTCTCTTTGGTGTTTATACACTGTCTTGCTTTTGAGTGTGAGGGCATCGCCCTGTGCATGCAGTTGCAGGCCTGCATGATATAGGGAAAGGAGACTTTTACCAAAGCATTTAAAAAAACCCAAAAAATCTACTGAGATTCACAAAGCCTTTTTTTTTTTTTTTTTTTTTTTTAAGAAACAAAAAATTAACTTTTATTTTCATGCCACAGTGAATATTGACTTCTACAATGTTGTGGCTTAACCCCAGCTGGCAACCAAGCACCACACAGCCACTCGCTCCCCCTCAGTGGGATGGGGGAGAGAACCAGAAGCCTAAAAGTGAGAAAACTTGTGGGTTGAGATAAATACAGTTTAATAAATAAAGCAAAAGCTGTGCACGCAAGCAAAGCAAAACAAGGAATTCATTCACTGCTTCCCATCAGCAGGCAGGCGTTCAGCCATCTCCAGGAAAGCAGGGCTCCAGCATGCATAATGGTTACCTGGGAAGACAAAATGCCATAGCTCCGAATGTCCCCCCCCTTCCTCCTTCTTCCCCCCGCTTGATATGCTGAGCATGACGTCATATGGTGTGGAATATCCTTTTGGTCAGTTGGGGTCAGCTGTCCCGGCTGTGCCCCCTCCCAGCTTCTTGTGCACCCCCAGCCTACTTGCTGGGGTGGGGTGAGAAGCAGGAAAGGCCTTGGCTCTGTGTAAGCACTGCTCAGCAGTAACAAAAACATCCCTGTATTATCAACACTGTTTTCAGCACAAATCCATAACAGAGCCTCCTAATAGCTACTATGAAGAAAATTAACTCTATCCCAGCCAAAACCAGCACATACAGAAAAAAATTTAGGTTGTGTTATTACTGCTGGGGGGGGAAGGAAGTAACTACTTGTTCAAATTTTCAAGAGCTTTTTCTGTTAATATATTAAAAGAATTTCATGAGGACATTGAATCTGCAGTGGAAGCATGTGTCCTGTCAGGAGAGTTTCCAGTCCCATAAATGTGATTGCCTCCTTACCAAAAAGGAAGCAATGAAAAATATCCATTTATGTTTTGACATGTAAAGAATGGGGGAAAAAACCTGAATAATTCTGTATGTGTATGATAAATAACTGATGGGCTAATTTATTATGGAGATATTTATAGACACAAAGGAAAGAGTGACACTTCTATTTGCAGTAATTCGACAGGATTATACAGTTCTCACAAATGTGAGCATTATACACTCAGAGGCTGGGGGACCATGTTCCTAAATACTAAGCTATATATAGTAGCTCTATATATCAGTGTCTTGTGATTTAGTACTAGTAGACTGAAATGAAAACTTCACATGGACAGTTTCCTACACTTACAATGTTTTTAAGATATTGTTTGTAGATCCTTCTATGCTTCTTTAAAAGGAGATGGAGTGAAAGTCTTTGTTAAGACTTGGAAAAACTGTTGTAGCAGTGGATTTCTCTTTTAATATTTAAATTTAGGGTCATATTCCCTGACAGTGGTCAATGTCTCCACAATGAAGGAGAGGTAGTCTGGGAACTATAACTGATGATGAAATCTCCCCCCAAATTGGTTTTTCTACTGCTGTTTAACAGCACTGACTGAATTCTGCTCTTTCATGCAATTTTAATAATATTAAGTGCCATCCTGCTTAAGTTTTCCTCCTTAGGATAGGCAGCAGAGTATATCCTTGAATTTTTCAGGGGTTCTTTGGTTTTCTGGCACTTGCATTTTTCCCCAAGCCCTCTCCCTCTTTCTGAAGACAGGTTAGAGCAGAAACAGTTTGCTGCTTTTACATATGTGATCCCCTAGGCATACAATAGCCTTCTCAGAAACGCAGAATGACAGGAGCACCAAGTCTTGCCTGCCACTTTAATGATTTCCCTCTCTTTTTCTTTTCTGTTCAATGCTTTCTGTGCTGAACCTTCATCAAAATAGGTCTAGGAAGTTAAGCATCAAGCTATAATAGTAGCTTCCTGACTAAATGCTGTACTGCTATCATGTTACTCATAAGGACTGTGATGATGTAGGCTAGTGTTTACACTTTAAAGGCTGATGACTGAAGTTTAACATGTGGGTCTCCAAGACTGTCTTAGAGGGCTAAAGAGAAGTCTCCATCCCTTCTGCTCCCCATCACATTGACCTTGGGGGGGGAGGGGGGGAGAAGGGCATAGGCTGGAGTGATAAGAACAAGCTGGTAGTATGTGTGCTTTTTTTTAAATGCCAGGTGGTTTGCAGGCAATGTAACAAGGCCCACCTGCAGAGTCAGTTAGGGGTGCAGGGTGTGGGTGGAAATTGCTCTTGCTTTTCTACTGCTCATCTGGCTAAAGGTGAAGCCTTGTCTGCCAGTGTAGGGCAATCCTCTGCTAATCTGGGGAAATCCATTTTGTCTCAGTCAGTTGATATAGGCAATGATCTCTTCACTCAGACTGAGCTTTCCTCCTCAGAGGTAACTTGGAGGATAGCATTAGAAAGACAGACCACTGCCCTCTCCGCTGCAGAGATTAAAATGCATTAGCTCTGGTCACACTCAGTATTTTGCTGGGAAAGATATACTTGTCATTGTTCCAGTACATCGAGAATCTGTTGCAAGGAAATGGCTGAAGTTTATGAAGATGATTCTCGGATGTCAGTAGCTTGTTAGTTCATTTAACACATTACCTACTGCTACCTACTTTATCATGGATAAGTGTGTTTTGTGTTTGTTATTGTAGTGCTGTAACACTCATCCCCTTTGGTTCAAGATGCTGCCTTCTAACGTGCTGAGTGGAATGTTGGGATGGTGGAGAAAGATAAATTGCAAATTAGCCTGCAATTTGATGAGGGCTTTGAGGGGGTCTGTCTGGTGTGCTGAACTGTGATCAATCTTTGATCCCTCTAAACACTTAGCACGGTCATCTTTACTTGTTTAGCTCTTCCAGCTTATAGTATTTTACCTGATCTAGAAAAAACATCAACTGCTAGCTTTTCCTAATCTCTGCAGAAGGAGAATAGTAGGAAGAAACCACATTTAAAAAATAATTGGGAAACCTCTATCAAAGTTTGGGACCATACTCTTGTAAAGTCAACTCTGTAAAACATTTCATGGTTTTCAAAAAAAAAAAAAAAAACCAAAACAAAAAAAAAAACCAAAAAAAACCAAAAAAAACCAAAACACCTTTTTCTTTGCCTGACCTTTTCATAGAAAGCCTGTACCAAGTATTTTAATACACCTTTCTCCTGTTATGTTTTGTGTGTATACACATGCATTCCAGCTCTGTGTGGAAATAGCTTTCAGATGACTCTCCCTTTTAAACTCAGCTAAATCATGTTTATTAAAAATTAATTTCAAGGATGGAAATTTGTATTCCTCCCTCTTTTCAGCCCTGGCCTATTATGAAGGTTAGTGCCTAACCCTTCCTTGCGGCAGGGCTGCTCAATCTTCATGGCCTAAATGTATCTAGGGCATTCTGCAGCAGCTCTAGCACACTGTGTGGCTATTTTTGGTGATGTAGCTTTTGTCTGGCAGTGCTAGAGAAGGATGGCATATGCTCAGCGTATACATGCTGTGCATGTGATCTAAGGGTGAATGATGTGGTTTGGTTTAAAAAAAAAAAAAAGTATATGTATCTATCAGCATTTAAAATAAAAGCTCTGTGTAATGTTACAACCCATACAAATTTAATATGCTTGACTGCATGAGTTTTCATTTTTCTTTTTTTATGTAATTGTATGCTTAGTGGACTGTGCATTAGAAAGTGAATTAGTAAGTTAATTTGCCCTACATGTCAAAATAGCTTTTACCTCCTCGGGCCGTGTGATCTGAACTGCAATGTGAATGTATCAGAATACACAAACACTGCTTTTTATTTTTAGAACCATTGTAGCGGGGGGTGGTGGGGGTGGTGGTGTTACTTTAACCTGTTCTCTCCTTAGGTTTTTAATTCTGTTTTACAGTCAGTATCAATGGGTTGTTTTTGGTAATGTTCTGAATGAGCTTGGTTTTGTTTTTGTTTGTGTGTTTTCTGTGTTTTATGTGCTCTACCTCAAGGGGACCACTTGCAGAGCAAGTTACCTGCTCATCATCTGAACAAGGATGATAGAATTCATTAATGATAATTAATCTTTAGTATTCATAATCAAAGATAATTAATGTTTACACTCTGTTTTGAGTTTGCAACTAGACTACATGGTGTTTAGCAATCTACCTCCCTAATATTCCATAAAACCTAGTTGCTTCAGGCTGACAATTTTATGGAAGAGCTCTAGAGCCTTAGTTATTGTTTTGACCATAGGGTAGCCAGGTAGCCAGCAAAAATTTGGGCCCAGTTATACCAATTGTGGGGCTGGAGGAGAATGTTTGCATCAGAACCAATAATTTGAATAAATGAGATGCTAAAAAGAGCTGAGAATAGAAACGTTTTCATCTAAAGGTATAGATCTAAGTTGTGAGAGGCTAAGTGGGGTTAGCACTCCTGGTGGTGTTATTGCTGCGGTTACATGGGAAGGCTCTGGCAGGACCAGATGTTCAATCCCACTCTCCCAGGCTCCCTGGCCGTATCACAAGGCTGCTTTTCATGTTGCAACCCAGGTTTGACAGTGGTGACAGGACAGACCTTTGACTGCTGTGGGCCTTTGACTTATGTGGATTGGCCAGCATGCGGAGCGGGTGGCAGATGCCCTTGTGCCACACATGAGTCGAGTAGTTGTTATGGCTTAACAAATCATTATTGTAGAACCAGAGTGTTTATAAGTTGTTGGTATTGAAATGGGAGGTCTAACGGTGGCGTGATCTTGCTGGTATGACAAATCTGATTTTAATTATTTTGTAACAAAGCTTATAATGAGGGAATTTCAGAGGAGAATTGTGTTTGGTCATATTATATAAATGTGTTGAGTTTCAGAGGAGAATTATGTTTGGTCATACTGCATAGATGTGGTTATATCTTACAGTGCAAAGTAAAACATGACAGAAAACGTGACACTAGCACAGGTATTTCTTAAAGTCTGGATTGACTGCGCTATGCTATTAGCTTTTTTTTTTTTTGAGGATGGGGGAAGTAATATAGCAGTTGCTGTTAAGCTGCTAGTAACTGATTTGCCATAATATTGGGCAAAGTGTTGACATTAATGACTGTACTGTGCTCGTTGAAAAGGCTCATTTGTTATCAAGCCAATAGAAACATGACAAGAATTATCTGATGTCCAAGAAGTGCTAAAATGCCGGAGAGTATACCCAATACTAAAATTTTGGAAATACCCAAGAAAACAATCTGCTTATGTGCATGTGCAAAAATCCTTCACTAAAACCAAGGTCCTGTCTCAATTTAGTTTTTTGTCTTGAAATGCATGTTGGGTTTTTTAGTATTGCTGTAACTGATCTTTGCACTAAGCTTTTTGAAGAGGAGGGGGCGTGGGGGTGGGAAGGTATTTTAAACTATTTGAAGGACTGTCCAAGGCAAACATGGAGGCTCCATTGTCCTGTTTGTCAGTTTTATTTGGAGGCAGGTTGGAGCTGACTGACCAAGGCCTCCCTCGCAGGCAGTGTGTTTTGAAATAGGAAGTGGGGCAGTGTGGTAGACAGCTGCCAGCACCAATAACCGGTGGCTTGAGCTGCTTAACAGAGGCTAAGCCCAAATCTATTGACGCAGAGCACGGGGAAGTGCTTGGCAGGCTTCTCCCCCCCTCCCTATCCTCACATATAATCTCATGATGCTGTGGATGTGACAAACTCCATTTTGATCAGCTGTTGGGCCAAATAATGGTGAGAGTGGGTCAGATTTGACCTTAAAAGGGTATTTTTGATGGCATGCATTTTTGAGGCTTTCTGAAGCTGCACCTTTTCCTTCCGTGATGCTGCCTCTACTCTGGGTTTGTATAATTGCTGGCCTGAATTTTTTTAAATGTAGGATGGGAGACTGAAGTCATGCATATGGGGTGATATGGATCATGCTGTGGATTCACAGTAGACCTCTGCAGTGCAAATGAGTGTACGATACTGAATATAATGGATGAAATAGGTAAGCACATCACTCTTCATATTTCTAGAAATAATACTTTTTAAATGGCTTCCCAATTAAAATTTCTAAATGGAAACCACTCTTATCTCTAGCTGTAGGATGCATGTAGTTTTTCCTTTGTACTTTCACTTTCTAATTAATTGTAAGGAGTCTAATGTGATGCAAGGGGTTGCAGAAGAGTAATCTGTGAGTACATTGATCTTTTGGTTTGATTTTTTTTTTTAGATACATTATCAAATTGAAGGTTTTGTCTTTCTTGAGTATGTGCTGTTTATTACTAAGTAATTCACTACTGATTGTTTTCCAAAACACCAGAGTTCTTATTTAAGTTGACTTCTTGGTTGTAAGTAGCCATACTCTTGGTACATAGTGTAGTTATCTACTTGCTCACAACATCATTCAGTCTAATTAGTTTTAACTTCAAATTTGCGAGACTGATGGAAACTGAGGATGGTAATATGCAGAACAGGAAGGAGCCTGTTTGTAATGAAATCTTTTACATAAGCTAGGGACTGCAGTTGCTGAAACAGCTACTACTTCTGGGATTGGGATGTCGCGTTGTAGCAACTTCGGTATCGGAAACCTTCCTTTCCTTCATTCGCCAGACAACTGGAGAAAGATGTTCTGCGGCGTGGAAGTTCTGCGTGAGGAGTTATTCCCTGAATGGGAAGCTTTTTGCGGAGCTTTTTGCAATTCTTAATCTCTTCAGTTATTCAAGTTTGTATATGCAGAGCATGAAAACAAGAGTATTCTTTTGTGTTTTCCCCTCTACCTCCACTTAGTTTATTTTCTGGTGACTAAACCCACCGAAAAAAAAAAAAAAATCTTTGTGATGAAGATGCCTTTTTGCTGTCTCATTTTGTCATTCAGCATGTCTGTTTTCCTCTTCAGTGGTTGCCTGCTGTTTACTCTGTAAACTGTGGGTTATGCTGTGTGGGCGTCCTTTTTGTTTGCTATGAACTATCTCTGAAGTAATAAATGAATTGCTTTTTTCCTTTGCTCTAAGGGCTACTTAACATACCTGGAAGTAACCTGATATTGAATAGTGGCTTGGTGCTATCATGCTTTCTGTGTGCAGCACCTTCACCAGACCCTTATTTCCCCTTATGGTGCTGGCAGCTCACAGTCCCTGTACAGAAGATGAAGAAAAGCCACATCTTTGTATCCCAGGTGCTAGCTGCAGCAGGTTTTTTTGGTTTGTTTTTTTGGTGTTTTTTTGCCCCCCCCCCCCCCCCCNGGTGTCTGGCATGTTGGGCTCTAGAGCTAATGTGGAGGGGTGGAAGCCAGCACATATCCTGCAAACTGAGGGGTCAACATCTCCAGGTGTTGCCTTATGTTGTGGTGCCTGCCCTGGCACACAGCAGTGGTTGATAGGTGCTTGCCCATCGTACGGTTCAATTCCAGAGAGCACAGCCCCAGCACAGGTTGCATGTGCACTGCACTCATTGCATGATTAGAGGTCCTAGTAAATGTTGCCTGATTTGATGTCTGCAACTTTCATTTGCTTAAATCGTGGCTGTCATACTGGGATTGTGCTGAAAGTGGATTGAGTGGAAAGTTCTTTAATCTCTAAATCATGTTGTGAAGTTACGACAATGAATTATCTGGGCTTTTTTGAATGTATTAAGTGGGGCAAGTGAAACTTAGTGCTCCTCGAAATAAAGGATTGCTAGCACTATCTAATGACTTACTACTGTACATGCACACTTAACTATTTTCCTTGATGGTTACAAAAACTTCTCCCTTTTTTATTCTTGAGCTTAGATTGCAGGCTTTTTCTCTTGGGAGTGTGGAGGATTTAGGGAGGGGAAGGAAGGGGATGCTGAGCTGTGCAGTAATCGTGAGGGAAACAAGCAGTGGAAGTAAGCTGAGACCACCTACCTCACTTCAATTTCAAACCTAATCGGGAACTTCAGATGTGAAAGACTGTTGCTTTAATCTGTTGTATTATTGCCAAAATCTTTGGAAATTGAATTCATCTGAATTATTAATATTGGTTGCAAACGCAGTGGAATTCTGTAGCTATCAGGTATCAGGTAATGTTGCAAAGTAGAAATGGAAGTATAATGTAATAAGAACAACATTATTGGAGGATGTGAACAGAGACAGCATTTTGTTCCAAGGCCTTGACTGAATGAATTGATAGAAGACAAGGCAAATCTTTAGGCTGTTATAACTTAATGTTGATATGATTTCTTTAATTGGTTATTTTTTAAAATAAACATATAGTGATAGAATTACCAAATGAAACAGGAAATTCCTATATTTTAGGGCTGTTTTAGTATAAAAGAAAAATATACAGCTGGTATCAAATTCTTCAGTACATATAATGAGAAAATACTACAAAGTGAGGTTTTTAGACTTCTCTTGCTATTATCCAGTGCCGTCATGTACTTGTAAGTAGTGTTACAAAATCAAAGCTGCTACAGTTTTGAAAATGTATGTACAGTGACCACCGTTTGTTAATGGGAAACAAAAGCAGAGGTCAGGGCTGTATAAAAGGATGCAAGGGGAGGGGGAGGAGGAGGCTTGGAGTAGCTTTTGCGTATAGAAGTGTGACTGTGAATGTATCTCCTAAGTGCTTGTCTTGCCCGCACCCCTGGCCAAGTTGCAAAGCAGATCTGTATTAACAGAAGCATGGCATTGAATAGGGGCAACTGAAGGTGCCATTCCTATGAAATAGAAGTTTTAGCTGTTTGTCATGACTTTTCAAAACTAGGGGTCACGTAATGAAGTGTAACTTCACTTGTGTCCTTCCTGCTTGTGGTTAGGGAGGTGTGATATGACTAGGATGAAAAGCCCATCATACATCTCCAATAACTGAACAACCTATTTGATCAAATAGGAATGATAATGCTTCTTTCCTTTGGCCTCTTTGTTTGCCTACAAAAATGTGTACAGATTCCTCGGTTAAAAAAAAAAAAAAAATCCATAGATCAGAATACGAACGGAGTAGTCGCTGAATTGCTGCTTGTTCTGCCTATGGAGGTAGGATGGAAGGAATTTTTTTCTCATGTATGCAGAGCAAGTCCCAGCTCAGACAGAAAGCAGATCTGTTTCAGGTATCTGAAGCAAAAGAACCAAAATCACTGTGTGTTTTTTCTAAGCAGTAAAAGATTGGAAATAGTCATGTTGCCCAGCAACAAAACATCTTGGAAAAAGACATTTATTCACCTGCATGAAATGAGTACGCAGCTTGTTCTTTGAAAGCGTGCAGTAAATGCATGAAGCAAAATGAGACTTTCAGATTTGGTAACAAATGTTCGTTGGAAAACTTCAGCATTAAGTTGTCAAAAAAAAGACAAGCAGAGTGTTTTAAGTTCTACCATTTTGGAAATTATAAATATGCTATTAAGTGAAAGCCTGAGGGTAGCTGAGACTTAGCTAGTGACTATACATGCTTCCTTCAGTCATGAAAAACAAATGTTAATAAATGTTGAGATGTTAATAAATGGTTGCTACTTCTACTTTTACAATATTACGTTTTTTGGGTTTTTAAGATGTCGGAGGACATCAATAGGCACGGCAGATTTACAGGGTCATGTAGCTTTGACTTTCAAGCTTAGGTGATATTTTTAACACAAGGTAGCTGAAACAGCATTTGAAATGACTCTGTACTATTTTTAATGTGTCTAGCACTTTAAAAAAATCCATATAATCCTCTTGAAACAGATGGCTACAGTGAGTTAAAATCCCACCCTAGGATTTGGGCTTTTACCTGGTGCTGAAACCAATGTCATGACACAGGGATGCATCACTACATTTGGAGGTGAAATCCTACTTTAGAGCTGTGTTGTGTGTGGGGGGGGGAGTGTTTTGTTGGGTTTTTTTTTGTTTTTGTTTGGTTTTTTGGTGTGTTTTTTTAAAAAAAAAAAAAAAAAAAAAAGGCTGCAGGGAACTGTGGAGTCCCTCCAGATGTTGAGTTGTCTGTTATTTTTATTTCCTTTAGTTTATGCATTGTGTCATATCTTTTTCCAGGTTATATTGGAACATGGAAGTTGGAGTTAACTAACTGTTCCCCAACTTTTCTTCTGTGAGGGAAGAAAGATAGGAAGCTAAATTGTTTAACTTCAAATCCTGTAAATACTTGTGTTGCCTAACTGAAGGTAGGATTCAAACTGAAGCTTTTGTTTTAACTGTATGTAAGGATAACCCAGGGACACTTTGGGGGACAGGAGTGAGGTGAGGAGGATGATGTTGGTATTAGTCTTACCTAGAACTGAAGCATGCTTGCCTTTTTTTTTTTTTTTTTCTTTAAGCAGGGCAGCTGGCTTTCTTATCTATCAAACTACAGTAGTGTCTCTAGAGATGGTGACAAAACACTGGTGTTCTTGTCCAGATAACTGGAAATCATTTAATATAGCTGGTGATTAATGGAAGAAAGGCATACTATTTCAGTGTGCTTGTTTCCTGCACTTTTTTTAATGGTAAAAGGAGGCAAATGAGTCGAAGGTTAAAGTGTTGACACGTTTAAGTTTTTACAGTTAAGTCACTCAGTAGCTAAAATTTCTCCCTGGTGAATTCCAGCAGTTAAACAGAGATTAATCTGAGCTAGAGGCAAAAGTAACAGTCTTTCCTCAGGTTAACATCTCATTTGCACCAAAATGTATTTAAACTTAGCAAATACAAAAACCTGTTCTGACCCTTCTACTATATATTTAGAAAATATGTGCATTTCAAGGGAATATATTCTGTTCAGCAGTGACAGGAAGAGCGCAGCCCAAGTTCTAGCCTCAGTGGGTACTGCCCAACTACTCCGACGATGCACATGCGCCACTGTTCTCTGCCATCGCTTCTCTGCAGGAGTACTCAAGCATTTCCTCTTGCCTTCTCACTCAATTTTGTTACCAACTGCAGCACTCAAGGGGCTGAAATTATATGAGTATTGATAGAGACATTTTAAGTAGCTTGGTAGCAAGTAAAGAAAGGACCTGAACTGTGGGGTAGTGAAGCCTGGTTTTTGGACATAAAATTTTAATGTGGTCTCTTGAGATGCATTCCAAACTTTCTTATGCTCCCCTAGTTATCATAACTCAGTGTAGGTTCTTCCTAGCAAGTTGAAGGACAAAATGTATACTAGAATATGGAAGATTTTCAAGACATGTCAGAGAGATTCTTCACTGGAAGCTGAAGAAGTCCTTGAAGCTGGTAGCTCACAGTATCTGGTGTTTCTAAGGCTCTTATTGCAAAGCCTACTTTAGTATTCTTAGTTTATTGCTCTAATACCTGCAAGTAGCACTTGGAAGAGACAGCAAGCATATAAATAACTAGTTTATTGATGACATATTAAAATCTGGTGTCTTCTTAGTGAAACCATATGCATATAAAAATATGTCTTAATATTCTGGGAGTGTTTCTGCTTCCTGATAAAATTTAGAAAAACTCTGGGCAATTCTTAAGAGGGCGTGTAGGAGGTGAGAACTGATTTTGAAGATGCAGTCACTCAAGAAGCCGAGTTTCTCTGGACTTCAGTGACAGGTTGCTGTTAGGCATGTTGGCACATGCTAGATTTAATCTTTAAAAAGCTGGTGATGTGACAGTCAGATTTTTCACTGCACTCTACTCACTTTACTGAGAGAGCTTTTCGGCTTGGTGACATGCCCCTATTCTCAATTTCTTAATGCTGCTTCAGCTAGACTACTGCATCGAACTGCAGAGCAAGCAAAGAGCGTATTAAGAGGGATATTGGACAGGGAGTAGGAGGTTTGAATGTGTTACATCCATTAGGAATGTCCTGAACAAGAAGTATTGCTGCTGGGCCTGCCAGATGAGTAGTTCAGAAACTAGGTTATTGTGAAATAACTTGGTGCTGTTGCAGCCACCAATTATTTGTGTGCTTTTAGCTGAGGAAAATACAGTGTATTTCTGCTGAAGTGTGCTGTTGTTTTGTGCCATGATAAATACAACATCTTTGCTGCTTTAATCTATACTTACACAAAGGCAGAGGGGTATTGGTAGTCTTATGAAGACAGATTTGGAGGGGGCACTCTAGGAATTTTGTCCAATTAAATCATAACCAAGTCTCTCCCTCAGCTGTACGAAATGCAAATGTAGTTCTTAATCCTGCAGACTTTAATAGCCTGAATGCATACATGGAAGCAAAGATGATATTCCACAGAACTACAGCAGACCAAAATGGTATACCTAAACATGACCTGTAAACAAGGCTGGCACGCTTCAAGTAGTCAATGTGTCTTAAGCCCTTTCTGTACTTTCTGCAGCTTTCACACAGTGGTCAAGTAAGACCTGGTCCCCCAAGCCTTGCAACCAGTGTTAGCAAGCTCTTTTTGCTTAATAAAGCTGTGCCCCCAGACTCTCGGGCTTGCAGACTTGTGTATGATGTAGAGCCTTCTATGTGCTAGTGTGACCTTGCTCAGTTTGTCAGCCTGGAGCGGGTGGTGTACCCATGATTTATGAACCCTGTTCATCTATCCTGGAAAAAAACATTTTACCTATTCTGTCTAGTCATGGTGAAATATGTGTAATTGCAATAATAGAAGCATCTGTAAAATAAAAACAAGACAGGGAAATCGAGGTTATATTTATCAGGATCTTTCCTCACTCCACAGCCTTGCAGCTGGCTGATGTAACAGCCACAGAGCCTCTCAGGGCTAGTGTAGTGTAGAGTGTGTATTAACATCAGCGTCTGCCTATTTTTTTGTTAAAGACTGCTACTCCTGTCTCATGGGCATGGAGAAGGATGTAGAAAGTGTGAAGACAGGAAACAGCACAAAGAAATTTGACCCTCTTTTTCCCTCTTCCCAAGCTTGAGCTCTGCTTTCTACTTGCTTTTCCCTTAGAAAAGGCTTTCCCTCACCATGTGGTGAATGGGCCCAGGGCTCCACATGCTAATGCAGAGGGATTGCATGATTTCCTTTCCCTTCTCCAGCTCTCTTAATTAATGTTTACATTGCTTAATCTACACAGCTCTGCCTGCATGCCTTCTCTTGTTACAGCCTCTGAAATAAGTGATTTAAGAATTTGATAATTATATACCTTGAAAAACTCATTTGTATAATCATCTTGCTAGATTCAAAGCTCTCTTACTCGCTCTCTAGTTAGTTTTGTGGAAAGACAGAATATGATATTGATGGCAAAACTAGGAATGGGTTCAGTGCTAGCTTTTGGGACTTTGGGGACTCTTAGAGGTTGCTGAAGCTGAAACCTCTTCACAGTAAATTTTCTCTACCTTGTGGAAACAAGGAGGACCGCTTTTGAGTAGGAGAATGAAATATTTTTTGTTTGTTGGTTGAAGTTTTTAAATTTTCTAATGTAACTCAGTGTTGCCTTACTCTGTTCTCATTGGGTTTCATCTTCAGCTAGTCCACAATCAGCGTAACGTGAAGTGCTTCTGGAAAACATACACTGTAGGTTTGCCTACACTTCAATACTAAACAAATACAGCAATAATGTAACAAAATCATGTCCTAGAAAGTATTGAAATCATATTTCTAAAATGTAATCTCAGATTAAACCACTTTGGGATGGTTGCTGCTATTTGTTACATCCCTGACCTCATACCGGGCAGTGTGCTAACAACATCAGTGGCAGTTAATAAGAGAAGATGCAGTTGGACATCTTTTCTCCACAAACAAAATTGTAAAAGCAAGTACACTGTTGCAGATGGTTTTATGAAGACCAGGGAAGAAAAAATAAAACAAAACAAACAAAAAACCCCCAGCCACAGATGAGAGAGCTGCCAACTGTTATGTAAATGTAGAGAAATTCTTAGAAATCTGCACTAAGATGTCTATATTTTTAATACGCCTCTAAGCGCTTAGCCTTTGGGAGTGAGGCCCGCATAAGGCTTTTTCTCCATCTTTGGAGTTAGTTCAGCAACTGTTTCTCAGCTGGTCCATTTAAGCCTGAGTGCATGTGGTGAAAAGAACTCTTTCTTGGTTTGTACGTGGTTCATTGAACAAGGTGGCTGCTTAAAAACAGGAGTGTTTAGTATTGTATGTCATGTCACCCTTTGCTTTTACCCCAACTGACCTTTCAGCTCTGCAGAAGGGAACACATACAGCAATTAATCAGCCCACGCTTATTACTTCAGGTCAGTTGCATGGCTTAGACAAAAGGAGGGAGAGGAATATAAATGCAAATATTTTCAACCATTTGCTTTTAAGGGTAGGATGGAGCATGACAGCCTGGGCTACCTGCTGTGTTACAGTGAGTTTTGGTGGTGTGTTGCCTTTTGGTGGTGTTGAATTAAATGTAGTTGGCTGGTGCCACCTCTTAGCAGGAACAGGCAGAGCCGCCTCTTGCTGCTGCAGCTGTAAGGGAAGGGGCTGTCATATCTTCGTGGTAGGGTTAGGGGCATCCTGAGGTAGGGGGTGGGATGGAATATCTTGGTCACTTCTTTGTATCCAGAATGTTTTGTGGTAGGAATTGTTAATAGTTAATGATCCGTGGAACGCAGTGAGCTTCAGATCTCATCAGGCATGCAGAGTATCTGTTAAAAACAATACAGGATACTTTTGAAAGTAGTTTTATGAATAAATATGAAAAATGTACATGTTACATTATAGTTGATTATTTGTCTGGTGTTCCATATGCTTAGAAAACTCAGCTCTGATAAGACTTGTTTTAAAAGTGTTTCTGAGGAAGAACGGTAACTGGTCCTATGGTGGCACCTAGACGCTAGTGAATTTGGGACATATTCAAGAGTTTCTGGATTATATTATTGAAATTGGAGAGGCATTTTGTTTCCATTCAACTACTATAGTTCCTTCTGATTTGTAGCTATCTCAGAGGAAGCTCTGGTTGTTACCTGTTCTGTCTGTCCCTGTGACTTACCTTACTTTCCTGTTTCATCAGACAGACCTAGAATAAGAGTCTGTTCTGTAGCAGTTATGGATTCCCCAATCAGTTCAGCTCCAGCTTTGATGAGGAGCCTGAATGTGCTTGAGTTTATGCATAATGGTCTCTTGCCTTCAAGAAGGGCCACAGGTTTAAGCTTATGTATATAGGAGGAAGTGCTTGCAGAGTAGGAGCTTTGATTGCTGCTACTACACAGAGAAGTCTTTAACATATGTAAATATATAAGCTATTTAGCTTCCTACTGAATGTGTCATATAGCCTGACTCACAGTAGCACTGCATGATGCGTGGACTACTTGGAATACAGTGTCCTTCTCCCAGGTTGCTTACAGTCTCTTAATCATTACAATAATCCCAGATTAGATGTTGAGGAAGAACAACAGTTTCCAAAACCAGTCATAGTGTTCATTAGCTTCTGACCAGATGACTCACTAGCATGTCTTTAAGAGATTTCCTTGGAACATCCGTCGAAGATTATTGTTCTAGCACAGATCTGAGAGCATCACAGACAAATTCATGTCATCTAAATATAACGTTAATTCTTCCAAGGGGAAGAACATGTAAGCCCCTAGAATGCTTTTTATTTTTACAGTATTACCAGAGTTATCGTCTCAAATAATCGTATTCACTGGCATATGTAATTCAGCATACTACCTGAATTTTTTCCAAACAGGGAATTGACAAGTGATCTGTCCTCTTCACTAGAATTGATATTCTTTTGAGGTAGTATGATATTGTTTTGCCCTTAAAAATGTATTACTCTGTTCCAGTGTACACTGAGCACAACTATGGGGAGAAGAATGAAGTGATACATATCCTGCAAGTGGAAACAACTTGCATAAATTTAGCAAAGTCTAATTGCATAGGTCCAGCCTTCTACCAAAATTAAAATAATCTTACTAATTTCTGGTAAGCCAGGGAAAAAGATGGACTGCCTTAATATGTATTATTATTTCACATTATTTATCAACAGAAATCAGGGAGACTTCTATTCAGGAAAAAGGTCTCAAAATTAACTCCCAGCTCAGGATCAAATCTTACTGGTTTGTGAGACTGTTACTGTCATCAAAATAAAGTCAAATGTAGACAAAGTTTTTTATATAGGGTGCAAATTAGTCTATTTTCTCCCTACAACCTCAAAATAAGTTAATATTACTTAGAGTTGCTTCCTTATCTGGATGTAGCAATAGCAGGAGGTTTAACTGGTATAGCTAAATTTAGACTGCTCTTAATTTGCAGAAGGTTAGGAGGAGATGACAGCTAGGACTACCTACTGCTAATTATGCTTGTTAGTCACTTTTGGAACTTCAAAAATGAAGGGTAATTCAGCCCTTTCTCTCTGGCTTAGCATGGTGGCACTGATGTAGCCCTATCTGGAATCAGGTGCTGTTGTTCAAGGCAGCGTAGAAGTGCCAAGCAAAGATCTCCGTGTCCAAAGATCTGAAAGTTTTTAAAACTGTGCGAGTGTTCAACAATTGGCAAAGGATTGTGTTTCTCTTGATAAATAATTTAAAAAGTAGTCTGCTGGAGAGCTGTGGTGGCTAGGATACTTCATGTTCTTCACAGGCAGCATAATTCCAGTCCAAAACAGTCTGTATTGTGTGAGAGCACTGAAAAGAATTATAATTTAGCAAGGAAGGCCTCTAATTTGTCTTACTGTGGTGGCTACAACTAGCTCCTCGATCACTTGTTTCCTGAGACCTCACTGAAGAGAACAAGCCTGTTCTTAATGTTAACAATTCATATTCAGCTTTACAGTGACATTAGATCAAGAAGTCAGAAGACCTTGTACATTTGTTGCTTTATTTTTTTCATAATCTATTTTTCTGCTTTCTAGGCCCTGAAATAAAACTGATCCCTTCCTCACTTACTCCAAAACAAAGCTATTTAAAAGGAATTATACCAGTTTTCCCACTCATCTGTCATGATCCGGACTTGTGGAGCTGAGTATGGTCAGCAGAGTAAACACCCAGAATGTGAGGGAATCTGCCCCCCGCGCTTGTTGTCAGGCCATGCATAGCATGGGGCTTGTCAGCTGAAGAGCCCTGAGAGGCATTTCAGGCCTAAAGTTACTGGTGGGTGGACAGGTAAAGAGGAGGGGTTGCGCTTTGTATAACGGAATGGCTTGAATGATTGGAGCTTTGCCTTGGGCAGGTGACAAGCCAGTAGAGATCTTGGGGGTAAGGAGCACAGATGATGCTGTAGTCAGTGTCTGCTGCAGGCCTCCTAAGAAGGGAGAGCTGATGCTGATGCCTTTAGGCAGCTGGAGGGAGCCTCACAGTCACAGGCTGTGGTACTTGTGGGTGTCTCTTAACCACTTTTCTGGGAGGGCGGTGCAGCTGGGTGCTAGAAACCAGAAGATGAGTTCAGTACATTCTGGAACAATTCTTGATGCAGGTGATCAATGAACTGACTAGGGGACATGCTCTGCTGGACATGCTACTCACAGATAAGAACCAGTGGATGATGTAAAGGTTGAGGGCACCTTTAAACTGGTGTCTTGCAAACCTTGGTTTTGCAGAGTGCTTGTCTCTAGTTGCATCAGCTTCTGGCATCGATATTCTATTAAAAGCAAGATAAATGCTTGTTGGAAGTAAAAAGTGCCGATGAATTTATTTTGGTCTTTGTTTGGGTTTTTTGGGTTTTGTTGGGGTTTTTTGTGGGTTTTGTTTTTTTTTTTTTCTGCAAAGCTGGCACAGCAGTAGGTAAGCACTAATGAAAGTAAGTTAGCTGGCACTTCAGTTTTTGGAATTAATGTTTTAAAGTGTCTTGGACAGAAACTGAGTGCATCTTGTTATTGTGTCCTCTGTTGTATAGCTGTGATATGAATCCTAATTGTTCAGGACAATGATGTTCTGGAGTTACCTGACTGTGCTGATCAAGGGGCTGTGGAGCAAGGTGATCTCTCTTACACAGCAGCTTCTTGCGTGACTGTTTCAAAGTGATCAGCTTTGAAACATCCTTTGTGTGAATGAAGACAAACCAGTAAGGTGGATGTGCATTATGTTATTTTAGTCACATTCTATAGAGCTTGAATCTTTTTGTAGCCTGGAACCTCACTAGTGGTGAGCTACTGACTGCCCAGACCTGTGGAAAATACTGCTCTCATTGATGATATGAATTTAGTAAGAAGGATGACCTGACATAAAAGTGGCAACATGTGATTTCTGCTCTGGAAGAAATAATTTTTTGCTCGCAGCGCAAGCGTCCAAGTCTGGTTGGATAGTGCAGCAGGTATGCATACAGAAATAAGAGTTTGATTGAAAAGTAGGCAGGTACAGGATATGAACAACTACAACCTGATGGTCATCTGGATCAACAGGAAAATGGGGACTCTGTATGTAGGTTTATGGAGCATGATTGTGAGGAACTAATGCTCTGCTCTCAAGTGAAACTCAGCATAGCAAATTATCCTAACCTTGGTTCATTGTGGAAGACTGGCAGAATGATGGAAAACACAAATACCCTGGTCTGGAGCTGTTTGCAGTTGGTGAGACTCCATTAATTACAAAAGCCTTGGCTGAGATTCTGGTGAGAGTTTGCTAATGTTTAATCTCAGCAAGTTGGTCATTTTGAGTCTGTATTATAGTCCTTTGTCATGAAAAATACTTTTATGAAGGATTGAAGCAGGCTTGGTGAGTCTCTGTCTCCCTGTGGAATGGCAATCAAAAGGGCAAGGCTCAAAGAAAAGCCTTGTAGATAAGGCTATTTGTGTCCTTAAAAATAATTTCCACCAGTGCAATACAGGGAGCCCAGGAAGCACTTAGTACCTGGCCTGATGCCAGCCAAGTTTTGTGTAACGAAACTTGGTGTCTGTCTCCCATATAAGCAAAAACTTTACAGTATTTAGTCAAGCTAGGAAATTTTCTGGGGATACTGAAGGTAATTTGTTGAGAACCATTGCATTGTTGGTATGGAGCCAGTTCCATTCAGTGGTTGCACACAAGAAAACTTAATGGCTCTGGCAACCAGCCTCTCAACCGCTGTCTCCGTGAGCAAAGGGAAGAGATGGAGGACAGCGCTTGAGTGACTTGCCTGAAGGTGAAGCAGTCTTGAGCACTTTTGCATCCCCACCTGCCCTATGAAGGGTAAAGAGGGGAAGCCTGATCACCCTGTCTGAAGTTACTGGACCTGTTACCACTGGCTACCAGGCATCGGTGCAGGCTGACTGGGCTTTCAGAAATATGACTCGAACGTGGTGAACGATGCATTGCTGTGTGGAGCCAGATACTATGATTTCAGCATTATGTTGCTCATCCCTCTTCTCTTTTTTTGCACCATTTATGTAATGTATATATTTTTATATGACGCTTCTTTCCTCTGTGCTGAAGTGGAATATTTAATGCACATTACAGAGTAATAGATTGAATTTTGAAGTATTGCGGTGACACAGTTAAGTCACTTGCAACAAACACTCTTATTTGACAGTCCAGTTTTTCTCTATTTTTGTTGACCAAACAAAAGAATCTGCACCAAGAACATGTTCTATAAAAAGTTCTAAAGGTACACATGGAACGCTATAGTTTAGTCTAGCAATCCTTGTAAAACATTTAACCTTTAAAGGCAGGGACCCAACTACTATGTAAAATATTGTTAACATGTTTTCATTGTTTCTGGGGACAAATTCAAACACTCTTCATGAAATTAAATGTTTAGCTCTGCTATCAGAGAGAGTAGTATTTGTTTCATTTTTGTTGGTACCAGTCTGTTATGGTTAGGCTGCTGCAATGAAGTATGTAGCTTAGAGGTCTGAATTGTTTGTTTTCTCTATCCACAAAAAAGAGGAAGCCACTGTGAATTAAAGAGCTGTAATTCCATGAAGCATTTCAGTGATGTTGTTGTAAAACCAGGATGTTTTGCATAATAAAATAACCCCAAGTGAGAATTTTTTCCTTCTTATGCTTGATTTGAGTTTTACAAGGCAGATGGCAAATAATTAAGGTTGCATAACATTTCTCATTAAGAGTCTTGTTTCAGTCTATAACTTTGCTAGATTTAAATGGTTTGGCCTCTGTTTCTCTTTTGCTAGGTGTTCTCTCTCCTTTTTTTATCTTGTTCATCTTCAGCAAATGGACCAATTGCTGAAGAATGAGACATGGGAAAGTAATGGGGACTTTTGCTTCTTGAAAAAAATCTTAATAGCAGTCTTGTAGGGATGGCTTGAGGCCATCATGGTTTAGAGGAAAGATTTGAATCTGGGAACAGTATGAATTTGGTTTTAGAGCTATGCCTCCTCCTCTCCCTATGAAAAGCCATCCAAATTAGCCACATAAAAAGTCACAGTTAGCTTGTGCCTGATAGGGATGCATTCAGCATTTGAGTGCTGTATTTCTGTCCAGGTTTTTTGGCTGAACTGAGGCAGCAGCCTTCACTCTCAGATGCTTTGGGCTCATCAGTGTTCGCATGATTCACCATCCCCATGGAATGAGTGAGCACGCTCCTCCCCGGAGCTCCCGGGGCTGAGCAAGACCTTCTTTCCGTGGCTGCTTCCAGTCTCTGCAGGCTGCTTCAGCACCCGGCACACTGACTACAAGCATAGAGGCTTGCTCTTCTCCAGTGCTGCCCAGGTACCTGCTGCTGAGTGTGCAGGAAAAGTGATCTGATGCCACTAGAGAGAGGTGGGGAGGAGGAGGTGTTTGGGTTGGAACAAGGCTAGCCAGAACACTACAAGGGTGAAAAGCAGAAAGGCAGAAGAGAGTTGCAGGGTAGCAGGTTCAGGAACAGGAGAAGGATGTTGAGACAGTGCTTGAGGAGGTGTGGAGGGGGACTTAAGATCAGGAAAGGAGCAAAGGATGCTGTTGATAGGGGAAGGGGAGCAGGAGTGCAGCTGGTGGAAGGGAATGGAAAATACTGGCACAACATGTTGTTCTCCCCATCTAGTGGCAGGGTGGTAAGTCTGCCAAATCAATTTCTGTTATCTCAGAGAACACAGCATCGAGATTTCCTGAACTGATTTGATAATTTGGGGGGTAGGGGGGTGGTGGTATGTAAAGTTACCTATTTTTTTATATTTGTAGGATTTAATTTTAGGTGACTTACATATGTCAGTACATAATGCAAACTTCTTGTTAACTTTTAAGGTTCCAAGTTCAAGCACTGAAAAGTTGGGAAACCTCAGAGTGAAACTTGCCCATGCAACTTGGTTTAATAAAACTTATGCATGTACATACTGTCGAATAATTAAGCTTGTGCTCTTGGAACTTAATACTGCTCTTGTCAGTAAGGCTAAACAACTGTGAATGAAGTCAGGCTTTGATCTATCTCAGCAGTACTGCATACCTAAAGTTGTGGAGATACAGATTAATGGAAACTTCATTGCAACTTTTTTCTAGATCAGTGTCTAAAAACCTTCTGGGATTTGAAACAGTTTGTAGTTTAGTTACTAGAAGCACTAGTCCAAATAAAAAGATTTGTCCAAGTCTTCGTATCAAGAATGAGAGGCATTTGTTGCAAAATACTGAACGCTTGAGGGTTTTGGTTTAAAATAGCTTCTGGGTTTGTTTTTTATTCTTGAATGCTTAAAACTTGGTGTTAAATAGACTTCTTTTGATTACAGCATGATGCAGTACTTAGTCAGATGTTTTACTTTACATATTCTGCCATGTTATCCGTATAAAACAATAAAAAATTAGATCTGAAGAACAAAGCAACAAGTTTAACACTTATCCTATTCTTTGTTCTCTCTATTAGACACAATCCAACCAGCATCATGGTGGATTTTCCCCAGGTAACTAAGGCACCAAATACAATGACAATAATACTTTTTTTTTTAACACCCTCTTTGATTTGGTGGATAGACAGACTATCTATGTGTATCAGACTAAAAGCAATGGGATGACGTAAGGTAAGATTTTTGTTGCTCCTGTAAAGAAAGTAGACTGAGAAATATTGGGTTTGATTTATTTTCTGTAGCAACCCATTCTTACATATGTTATTTCTCTAAAAGACTTAATTTTCAGGGGTTGTTAAAACCTGAATATGGCTGGATCCTCTGACTGGTTTTGAAATCATGGAACGTGCTTAAAATAAAAGCTAGTCAGTCAGAGACAAAAGGTTTCATGAAGACTGGAGGGGGAAAAAAAGTGAAATTTATGTCTCCGAAGGCTAAGAGCTGCAAAATATGGCAGTCAGGCAATGCAATCACCAAGATAGCTAACAAGCAAGTGCTTGGAAAGCCAACGACACCAATGCTTAAGGAACTAAAAGAAAACCTGGATGGACTTGGAGTGATTTATGCTTTTATGATGTATAAAGAGCTGTCATAGTACTGGACTTAGGGGAAATGTTTGTGCTGTCAATAGAACAGTCTGTGGCTGTGTCTAAGAAATCAACTGCCCATGGAGATTCTATAGAGAAACAAGTTTTGCTTTTTAGTGGTGTGACGCTGAGCCTAAGATCCCAGAAAGAAGCTGGGGAAAAATATACTTTGATTTTGCTAGCATACCTGAAGTGATGGATTATTCTTATAACATGAAGGCCAACCAGCTCTAGTAACCATTTGATGTGTTCATATTAAAGAGACTTTAAAAGTAAATGTTAGTGTTATTTAAAGATTGTATGTGAGTACCTTCCTGTTCAAATATATAATTTTGCCTTTCTAAACACATTCATTTGTATAGTTTTTCCAAAGACATAGAGCTTAGAAATAATTAAGGCTGTTCGTGCAGCCTCAGTTCTGTGTATGCAGTATTGTAATTATCTATTAGAGTCTGCTGCCCTTATGCCAAGCAATACCTTACTCCTCGGGAAGTCCTGCTTCCTGGCAGCTGGATATCAGTAAAGATCACAGTAAAGATTACAGTAAAGAACTGGTCCCTGAACTGAAAATAGAATTTTCCATTTTCCTATGATGTTCACTTTGAAAGACAAGTTTTCCAGTAAATGGTGTCTTGAGAATTTAGTTGAGCTCTTGGCTGTTAGCAACTATATTTGTCTTGTGCCTCCTTAAATATGACAGTGTAGTCCTGGTACAGTTTTTATTTTTGATAGTGATTGATATGATTAAGGATAAGTCATGCAACAGAAATATATTTTCTTAAGTCAGTGTTTCAGCTTTGTTCCCTGCCCAGCAATGGTAGGAAACATTTCTTTTTGCTTCACTGTTTCTGAATATATGCATTTTGCACCACATTAAATGCTTGTTTTATTTAGCTTACAGTAATAGTATATATCTTTTATATAAAGAAGAGGGGAAGAATTAGAAAATGGAGTGTTGCGCTTGCTCGAAGTAATTACAGCATCCCTTCTAGCAAGGTAGAGGCAGGCCAGCAGAAAGCTGCCTGTTTTCCTCAGGCAGGCGTACTCTTAATTAGAGTAATAGCTTGAATGTGTGCATCCACGAACTTAACTGCTAAATGACAGCATGCAGTCTTTGTAGTTCTAACTGTTTCAGAAATAATTGTCTGCACAGAGTAGGTTATATAAACAAAATGTGGCTTCTGTGAATCTTCCTGCTGTCTTCAGTTGAGAGGTGGTTGTTGCTATAGTGACTGGCAGGCATTATTCATGTTTTATTTTTCTAAGGCTGGAAGGAACATCTCTGCAAAATTTGTGAGCTGTAGAGTTTTGCTCAGGAAACTCCGCTGCAGTGAAACAGTTACCTATGTTACTTGTATTGGTCCCACTAACTTGTAGGTCATCTGGAATTTATCTCTCATGAAGAGAAATCCCAGCAGATGTCCCAGGCATAAACCTAAGTGGCCTAATGTGGTGTTGTGTGAAGATAATTAGGTACCAGGAGCAGTGTAGTTATCTCAGTGTAATGCTTAACTTGGCTCTTCAGCTCCTGTGTTGGAGTCTAGTGTTGATAAGGCTCTCCTACTTTCAGTACCCAAGTTAGTTCGGGGTGCTGAGTCAGGAGATGAAACCCACATGGCAATGAACTTTTTCTTTAGCAAAGAAGGTCATGGTACTTCATTATTTAAGAAGTTGCATCTTGCAGAAATCTCTGTAGCTTCTATAGCCAATTATAGTCAATTTTACCCCATGCTCCTTTGCATGGAGCACTAAATGCCTGAGACTGTTAAACAATACTACTATTACTTTTTTTCCCCCCACACCCTCCCTTGTTGCATTTTGAACATCCTTATTTTTACTGATTCTTTGGTGTAAAAGATTTGATAAGATCTCACTAAAGGCAGTCATCAGGGCCTGTGCAGAGCAGTTTCTTTGGGAGTAAAACACTTTCAATCTCAAGTCACTTGTCTGTTTTTACAAGTGTATTTCTGTTATTGTTGACTGTAAGATGAAAATAGCTGCTAAATCTGTAGGCTAGGTTGAAATTATCCTGTTTCTCTTCTTGCGATGGGCCCCCATTAATTCTCTCCCAAAAATGGTAATTCAACAGAGTTTCTCTTGCAACCCAATTTTTTTCATAGAAGCAAAAAGATGAGACTGAAGATGGTTCAAAGCAATTATGGGATGAAGGCCAGGAGTCCACTTAGTTCAGCAGATACAGTGATTCTGAGTTTAAAGTAGTTGAAAACAGAGGAGAGGAAATCTTGGATAATGGAAATCTCTTAAGCTTTGTTGTAGGTGTCTTTTAATAGGGGTGGGAAGTGAGGGAATTGTCCTTCATGTGGCAGGCTAGTAGTAACTTGGAATCCAGTGAGAGCTGCTGTGTGGCTGGTAGAAGCTCTGTGGGAAGAAAGTGGCTGGAGGTGCCCAGAAGGTTAGGGAGCTGGTGAATGTGTTCTAAAAGTAATGCAGTGGGAGAGCTGTGTTGTGGGTCTCACTTGCATAGTTGCGTAAGGTGACAATGCAGAGTAACGTAACTAGAAAGAAGGCTTTGAAAGGGAATAGTCCTATTTTTGAACTAACTTTCTTCTGCTTACAAAGTTCATATCACTTCATTTCTGCAGTGTTTTATGCCTCTTTAAAAACACTTGCAGCCCTTCTTGCCTGTGTGTGTGGGGGGAAATGCTAGGAGCACCCTAATATTTAGAGTATGCCTGCAGTTACACACACAGCAGAGGGAGATCATTAAAGCAGAAAAATAAGCTGGTGAAATCTGTCTCTTTTGTATAATGTCCAGAAAGCCAGTACCTATCTGAATTTGCTCCCTGTAGAAAAAAGCAGTTCCAAAACCTCACCTTGCTTCCATGGTCAAAACCTCACCTTGCTTCCATGGTCTAAACCTCACCTGTCAAGAGCAAAGCTCAGCAGACTGAGATGTCAGTGAAGATAACAAGTGTTGAAAGCATAGAGGCAAGCATGGGTATGCACTGAGTTCAGTAGGGATGTGATGGCTTGTATATGTCAGTGGGCTGGCAAGAAGAAAGCACTGTGTTGGTCTGGGAGCTTGTGGGAGTCTTCTAAATTAATCAGATATTGTTCATTTTGTGACATATTCATTTTAGTTAAAACTACATATTGCATGAAAATAATATTTTATTTTACTTTTTACTTTTGGGGGGAGAAATCATTACCTTCTCTTGTTGCAAAGCTGAGACCAAAGGGATTGCATTGTTTTTAAAACTGTTTAAATCTCAAGATCAAATTGCTTAATAGAGCAGTGTATAGCAAAGTATCCATTTTCCCCTTCTTCCCATCCCCATATTCACTTTACTGTACTGCGGTTGCTATCTGTGTTTTTGTAGAACTCAAAGGCTTTGATCTGCTTTGATCATTGTGCCCTCTGAACAAGGATATCAAATAATGAATACTCAAGTTGCTCTCCCCAGTTCAAGTGATCTGACCTTGGGATCAGTGCAATATTGAAAGCAGGCTAGTCTGTGCCTAATTCTCCAGTTCTCGGTGGTAGGTATAAGCTTCATCGTGACTTGGAAATACTCACAGGAATTACCCCATTGTTTGGAGCAAGCTTTCTAGTTGAAGTCCGGAAAAGTTTTTCATCTAGAAAAATGTACAGGTGCTCCATTTCATAATCTCTGAGGTGACCTTCCATGTACAACTATTAGAACAATACACTGACACAGATCCTGGATGTGAAGATCTGTGTGACATCATGGTAGCAAATGCTGCCTGCAGCAGTCAGAAATCTGAGGAGGAGAGGCAGCTGGTACTCTTGCACCTTGGCTGAAAGTGTTTTGCCCTTGAGCAACAGGATCACAAATAAATCACTGCAGGTTGCATATTGCCCAGTCTTGGTGTTTGAAGAGTACATGGCTTAAAACAGGCTGCACAACATACAATGCTGGGTGTCTGGAATTGAGGTTGCCCTGCATGCCCTCGGGTGGTCGCATTTCAGTTTTTATTTTGGTGATGTGTAATTAAAAAGCTCCCATTTGTGTGTTTCACCTGTATCTGGCCGAGCTTGCTAGCCTTCTGGTCAGCTGCAGGACCAGCTTCACAGCACAGGCTTTTTCAGCAGATAACAGGGACTTTTCTTCCAGTGGCCCTTTTCTGTTAATATCATTGTTTTATATTGCAGTAAGATGATGCAATATAATTATCCAGAGGAAATAATGTGTCAGCTTTTTTGTCAATGCTGTTACAGTTATTGTGTTTCTTTTATCACCTTTAAGAGACTCTAAGCAGCATAAGGACTCTCCCTACAAAGGCACTCAGTTTTGGTGTGTTCTCCTACATTATTTAATATTTTAGGATGCAATGCTTTTCAAAGCCAACATAGTCAGCCAAAAGTAATCTTTTATAAATATGCATCTCCCAATAGAGCAGTTACACAACTTTAGTCTAAAAAAATGTGTCCCTTTGCCTGTAGTTATTTGCGTCATCCAGTTTTATGTCTGTGGATTGTTCCAAAGAAATCTATTTATGATTCCATTTTTAGTGTTTTACAATTTAGTGCTGAATTAGCTGTGACAGTTTTAAATCATCTGTTTATCGTCCTAGTCCTACAATATGTTGAAAACAATGGCAACTCTTATACTATTCCGTGAGTAGTAAACACGAATGCTGATGAGTTTTCATTTCTACTTAGCTCAGCCAGGACACCAGAGATTAAGGACATGAGTAACAGTGCTTTGTATGGCAACTCTGATGGTAGACTTCTGTGATAAGTGCCACAGCAAAAAGGGGATGGTCACTGCAGCTTGGTGTCCTTTAATTTATTTATATTTGCAAACCAGACCCTTGAGTTCCACAGTGTTGGAAGTATGAAAAGATGTACTTCACCTTCGAGCTTCTAAGAATTGAAAGTATTTTAATGTAAAATTAATGCATAGGTGTGTTTAAATAAGGCATGAATTTTGCTTTGCTTTACTGTTTCAGCGAGTAGAAATGAAATATAGACATTCCGTCACTCTTCTGAGTCAAACCTCTAACTGGCAAATATACTATGTAAGTACTGCTGTTTAGACTTTAAAAGAATAGGCATTTTCCATTTGTTAATGGTGGAAATTTCAAAAAGCTTATATCCGAAATTGTGAAGACTTGTATTACCTGTACTAAAAATAGCAAACGGGTCTATAGTCTGCAAGTACTCCTGGCTTCACCCTAGTTCCCTCAACAGTTCCTTTGACCTACTTCCCTTAACAAGAGAATCTAAGTGTTAACATCTAACCAAAATTAGGCACATCTCTTTATTCTTTCAAAACCGCAGTCTAGATCTTAGTTTTAAATCACTGGAGTGCATTAGATGTAAGCCTTTTAGAGAATGCATACGTGTTGCAGTTCTTGCTGCCTCACTCCTATAGTAATGGGCAGAACCTTGTGAATCTTTTTAAAATAATTTTATTAGTGTTGCTAATTGGAACATTTTGTTACAAAAGGATTTTAATTGGAGCTCTAATGGTATAATCATACCCATTCTGCTAACAGTTTTCTGAAGCATTTAAATTAAGAAGCCTGAGGATGTTGTTTTGAATGTTTCTATTTTTCTTCTGAAGTGGTAGCTCTGTTTCGGAAATCTTTCTAGCGTCTCTTTATGAACCATCTACACCAGGGCTTTTAAGAGGGTTTGGGTTTTTTTGGATGGAGTGGAGGGGGCTTGACAGTAAGTGTGCAGAGTGTAGACCTTCCATCCTGATGCTTTGGTTCTGTTCCTATGTGCATGCTCTTCCCCAAAGGATTAACCTGAAAGAAAGCCAGTACACCATCAGTGTCTTGGTTCCCTCCTTCCCTAAAAAGCTCACATCTCTTGTGACCAAGCTGCTGCAAAATGCATGTTAATATCACACAGGCCTCCCTTCCTGTCAGAATCCTCTGATTCTCTCCTTGTCCCTCCTGCAACCTATTGCTCAGTCCTACAGTCCTCCCATCCCCAGATATTTCCCTTACTTTCCCATTCTGTTGTGCTAAAAAAATCTTGATTTTTGAGCTCACCCCCAGCACTGCTCTGAGCCTCCCAGCTGAACTCCCTGCTGAACCGGTCTCTGAGCCTTCCTTGGAGGCACCAGGAAGCTCTTCGTTGAGCAGGGGTTTCTTACTGTGCTGTTTTGCTCCTGGCCTCCGCAAGTGCTCAGGGAGCGTTTGCTGGCTACTGGCACAGCCCATCCGCTGCATAGGAAGGGCTCTGCAGCATGATTTTTTTAAAGGATAAAGTTTGCTTCAGAACGGTCTGTGGACAGGAGCTGGCTGCTGGCAGGCTACTTGCTCTTTGGAGGCCAGCAACAACCCACAAGCCACCATTTATTACTTCCTGCAGGGAAGGGAAGTTTTAAGTTATTGTTGCAGAGGAGTAGAAAAGAAGGAGATGTTTTGTATGAATAAAATGCTGATGCTTAGTTCCTGTGTTCCTGCACCATTCAAGTGTCAGAGTAAACATCTCAGACACAGCTGTTCTGAGCAGTATGTACAAATGAATTTCAGTGATGAGAAAAGGAGATGGTTTGGTTTTGTGTTCAAGCTTTTGTGTTTGGGTCTCTCTGCTTGATCTATCTCTATGCTTCTCAGCAGGGTCGTATTGTAGCATGTGTTAGTTGAAAGTAAGCATTTTCTCGCTATCTCATTTTGAAGGACTTTACTTTGATAACTGTTATGTACGTGTGCATGAGAGCTTACAAAAGCAAAGCTAGTGCTGGTTGCAGTGTAATTTTGGTACACTCAAAGCACTGCTTTATAATAATCTTATGAAAAGGCACATCAGGTCCTGAACAAGATTAGGGCTCCGGAGTGTGCTTACACAGTGAATATGTGAAAGCAAGCAGTAGCCTTGACTCGGTGTTCAGCTCAGACATGGCTGGAAGAAGCAGCAGCGTAAGGAAGTTGGTCTGTCCAAGGTCAGTCCAACTTCCAGTACACTGCAGCAATACCAGAAAACATTGTCTCCCGCTGTTCTGGAACAGATTGTCAGGCCGCTTCTCCCCAAGTTCTTCTTGGGGGGTAGCTTCAGAGTTGTTATTGACAAGTGGATTTTTGTGAAAACTGTAGTCTTTAACAAGTGTGCATGTGGGTTTTTTCTTGTGTATTTTTTTAAGACTTATTTCCTCCCACATCTCTGAAGAGAGCAGATCATAACTTTGTCCTGACTTACTCTGAAGATTTTAATATTGGACATCCAGGTGGTTTGGTTTTTACCTTTTTATGTATCAGCTGAGCTGCATGCATTTTGGTAATTTTTGGCCAGCCATAGGACTTTCAGACCTGTTTATCTCTGGAGAGATCATTGTCCTTTGTTCCCAAGCTTCCAGTTTTAAAATCGAAGTAAAAGATAAATATGGAGTGCAAGTGTGGAATGAATGCAGTACTTAACTCTAGAGCAATAAACGGCGCTAAAATATTACTTAGCATATCGTTTGTCTAAGTATATGTATGGACACTGTTGATAATACAAGAATAAGAAATGCTAAAGACTTGCAACGTATGTTGTACTGTAAATATGGAGAGTAGCTTTTACATGTGTACAAATCACCAAAGTCATATTCATAAGCTGTGGATGTAAGAAGAGGCAAAAGTCACAAGCAGTGGGAAAGCTTTTATTCATGTGGAACTTTGTTTTTCCTGTATCCAGCCTCTAGATCATGGCTCATGTGAATTTGTTAGTAGGATAAACACTCCAGTTTTACCATTAGAGAGAATTTCACATCCAAACTTACTCTTCAGTCTTATTCAGTGCTGTTGCTTTAGAATAGAACAGCCAGTTGCTGAATGCTCAGACTTTTATTCCAAGTCTGGTATTCAGGATTTTGGTCTTAATGTGGTTCTGCATTTAAGCTAATAAACTTTGTCAGCTCTGACCTGTATCTGCAGAGGGGATGGACTAGATGATCTCCAGAGATCTCTTCTAGCCTCAACAGCTCAGATTCTGTGATTGTCTTCCCCAGTATATCTACACTATTACCTAGGCTGTCTTCAGCCTTTTAAGTTTCCAGGATGCTTCACAGAAAAATATCCTCTTATTTCTAACACTTCTTTATGCAACTTCTATTCCCTCCATGTAAAGATAGTGGTTTGAGATAAGCAGCAGAGCAAGTATTGGGTAGTTAAATGATGTCTCCTCTGGCATATGTTAGGTTATTGAGTCTTGCTGGAACCAGTGTTGTCAATATTTAGGTTTGGATTTTAGATGTTTAGTTGTCTGATTAATCTGTTTGTATCTTACAGCAAGAGGTATTTTATGTAGGAGCACACCTACACTGGTTACTAAATATTTGTGCCAATTCTTATTTGATATCCAGCATCATCAAAATTCATGGTTGTGCCATCTGTTCTTTTCTTCATCGCTTGTCATATGGTTGGTCACATGAATGTGTACTCAAACTGTGTCACAAAACATTCCAAGGAAATGTCAGACAAGAGGAAATATGGAACAAAAAATATTACTCTGTGTACCTAGGCTCTGTTACAAGTGTATTACCTGGATGGCTTTTAAACCATTGTTTTGAAGTTATTGGAGTATTGCATAATCCCATGGTGCAATGCTTGAAGAAAATAACTTGCATGCACTGTATGAGAGATGCAAAGAAACTTGTGCTGAAGCTATTAAAACATCAGTGCTCTCACTAATGCTCAGAAACAATATTTTTATTATTTTATAACAGTTTCCTCTTCTGTATGATGCTCTAGGCCAGGCTGATGGGAATCATGATGTAGGTTCCCCATGTATTACAGTGGGACTTTTTCTGAGAATGTTTTAAATGGCTGATTCAGGCAGGAGGAAGGTCTGGTTTACCCTCCCCAACGCCCCCAAGTTAAGATAGTAGTAAGATATAAGGAGTTAAAATGCCCTTACTTTGGTGAATAAAACACTTTTTTTTCAGCCTTAGTACCACCCATTTGGAACACCGAGAGGAAAAAAGTATATGTTTTGATAATGGTATGTCCTACAAAGCCTGGAGGTGCAAGTGTTCAGTGTTGCTCAGATTATCTCACCAAAAATCAGTCTATCTACCTATAGGTCAGACTAATCCTTTGTATGAGGCCTTTAAAATGGAAAAATACTAAAATCTTTTGTTGGGCTGCCTTTAACGTATGACAATACTTATTGTGATTCGGAATCAATAGTGTTAGGTTCAACAGTAGTTACTTCTCTTGATCACAGGAGACTTAATATAGTTGTCAGGGAGGGGAGTGTCTTGAAAATTATTTAAAATTTCACACTTTTTTTTTTGTGAGTTGATGTGATTTTTCTTTTGAATGCTGTTCTCAGCAAAACATTGCTCTTGAACACTAAACATTTGATCAATGCTGGTTTTCTATTTCCTTCATCTGCCTTCCCCCCTGCAAAAAGGGTACAGTAAGCTACCCTTTAGCATTTATCTAAATTACATTATTATTTCAGGATTTTCAGGATTACATTTATCCTTTATGTTCATCCTGAAACAGGCCTGTGGAAGGAGGTAAAGGGGAGACAAAGACTTTTGTCAGGCCATGTAGGGAATGAACTCACTGAGGCACTAAGGCCTGACTATGTATTGTTAAAGCTGACAAGCATAGGAAATTGGAGCCTTCTGAAAAAAACTTACAAACTATGTTTTCTAATGTGGATCTAATACAGTAATGTCTGTTTAGCTTTTAAAGCTGGAGTAATCAGTTTTTTCCAACTTTCATTTCTAGTGATATTTTAATTTAAATGAATTGTTTTGGTGTTTTTTTTTTTTTTTCCTCCCCTAAGCTTTATTGATATAACTGTCTCTTCATCCTTGCTTGCAAATACTTTCAAGCTGTTCACGGAAGGGTTCTTAGAATTCTGACTGTCTTTAGACTCTTCCCAGATTGCAGTGTTCTGGACTCTAACACTCCTATAGTAGGGCTGCTGGACACAAAGATGAGTCGTAAGCTGAGAAAATCAAGCATCTAATTTTCTGGCTTGGTTTTTAATTAAATAGATGCTGGGCCAAGGATATGGTTGTGATTTGAAGTATGATAATGAATCTTTTGGTTTTTCTTTTTAAATAGCTGTTGAAAGGACATTCAGAGTTACAGAATTGTCTCTTTCTAGACTGACAGGGCCTGATCAAATAATGTCGAAAATAATGGGAATCTCTTCTCTGTTAGGTTTCATTCAGGTCATAAATTATCCTCTCTTCAGTTCTGGATAATGAGTGTGTTAGTAATTTGTAAAGAGTCTATGAAGTTTTTACTAGAATCTTGTACCATACCTTTAGAAACCTAGGATTTGCAAGTCACCTTTAGCGACATGGTTTCCTCATTGCATCCAAACATTGCAACATGTTTGAATGTTTGCTTCTTCAAAGTCACTCTGCAGTTTCATTCTGTTATTCCCACTAATTTGCTTTTGTCGGTGTGATTAATCCAGCTTCCTCCAAGGGAAACTAAATTTAAATAAATAAATAAAGTCTGCTGTTATTTGAAAGTGGTGGTTTCCAAAGCATGACTGAGAAGGAAGAGGAAAATTTAGCTGCATGTATAACGTTAGCATAGCATGGGAAAAAATAAATCATACACCTTATTAAAAATGACATTGTTAAAATGGAATCTTCTTGTGGATCTTTCCTCAACTTGAATGGGGAACTTGTATTGTGGCTTCAATGTTTTCCGTGTAACCTTCAGGGTTTTTTCTATGCAAAATACTGTAGAATATTAAAATGGTATTTCAGAACGATCTTGTTTTAAAGGGAATTCAGTAATGTTTAAGTTGCATTATAGAGTCGTTGAGCTGTTGTTTAGTAATATGGTTAATTAATTGCTTTTTTCCTTCTTCCTTATTTTAGCAGCTGGAGGTTCTAAAATACAAGACAAGAAAGTCACTTCGGGACAAAGCAACACCGGAACTAAACCAGGTACGCCAGCCATTCCACGTGCTTCACATAATAAGGCTGTTTGCTTCAATGGTATGAAAAACAGCTGTCTTCCTAGGAACTTTTAAAACCTTTTGTGCTTCTGTACTTCTCGTACTGTTTCAGTCAAAACTGGTATCAGTGACTGTTCATATTTAGTTAGGCTGGAGTCTCTGATTGTTTTCAAAGAAGCAAAACTGAGAAAAACCTACTTTTAGTACAGTTTAAGAATGAGGGTTGGGAAGTGATATCTCAGAAGACAACAGAAGCCACTATACTTGCATCTATGCTTGCATGAGAATTATCTGCTGTAGCCAAGGATTTATAGCTTTATATAAATATGTTTCTGTTAAGACATTTCTTCACTTATCACAAAGCATGCCATATTCTGTAATATAGTCTATGCAGTGAGCAGATGTTTGTCATTACTTCACCATACCTGATTGGTACATCATGTGGATTTAATTCACTGTTCACTTACACAGTTGAAAGCCTATATACTAAAATGCTTAATATAATCTCTGATGCCATGAGTCTGTTAACACTTGCATGATTAGACCAAGATCCAGAAGAGCACTTAGATATCTGAATTCTGCCCATATTGCAATTCAGGTACCCAAACTTAAAATATACAATTAATAATGATCTTGTATAGATGCTTAAGAAAACATAGGTGCTTGTGTTGCTGAGGACTAGGCACACTGTAAGCACCCTGTTTCAGCTCCTTGATAGCCTGGCAGCTCAGTGGCTGTTTTGTACTGACAGATTCTTCTCTATCCCCAGACTGGGTACCTTTTGGCCTACGTCCCCAGAGAGGAGCAATCCCAGTGCTGCCTGTGTTCAGATCACACTTCGCATGCTCTGTCAGGCAGCTCTGGGTCCAGCACAAAGTGCAGCACTCATAGCTGCTCTCAGTCAGAAAGGCAATGCGAAAAAGAGGAGAGAATGGAGATAACGTTACCCATTTCCACAGCAAAAAACAGAACTGTTGGGGTTGGACAGTGTTCAATATCCACTTTATCCTGCAGTAGTTTAATCCCAGTTTTCCTTTCTCACGAGGGTGTCCTAGCTGCTCATGTGTTCTCTTCGTCTATGCTGATGTGTAGAAGGAACGCAAAATTCCTGGGGCTGGAGAGAGGCAGGGCACAGGCACGTGTGCAGGGTTTAGCTCTGCACCGAGCTGGTAAGAATCTGTGTTGAAGAGAGAATTCCTGAGAGCTGGTGGTTTGGTTTTTGTTTGTTTGGGAGTGGTGGTGGTTGTTTTTCTTTAGATTGCATATGAATTTTGTTTCAAACAGTGTTTTGGTTAAAAACCAAACCAAAGAGTTTGCAGCAGGAGTGACAGCTGTCACTGTAAACAATGTCATTATTGTCTGGAAGGTGTCTACAGGCTGAAGAAATATTAGGAGTCCAAGGCAACTCTGAATGAATGTGTGCATGGCAGTGCGAAGGGAGCTAGACAAAGGGAAGAGAGTTTGAGATCCAAGCAATGCATCTTTTCAGATAATACTGTGGCTTACATTTCTTTCTCCCCACAGCACCCCTGTGAACTAACATATAAACTGGCTGTTGTTTTCCACTTGATACCCCTTTTAGTTACTTTAGTACAAGAAATTAGCACCCTAGGAGTCAAAGGCTGAACGGAGGCAGCCATTTGTGAGAAGAGATTTGAGAGGATTATAGATGCAAATGAAGAATAGTAGTAGCCTGAAATTATCAGCTGCATTCAGTGTGACTTCAAGTTACCTGAGCCACAGAAACTGGCTGTATGTAGTAAGTACATATGACAATTACTAATTAGCAAACTTACAACCTAATTTCTACAAATGTCAGCTGTGCTTAAGAGTTCAGTGAGTATTAATTATATGGAAGACTTGAAAAGCTTGCATTGTCCTTTTGCTAATATAATTAGGGACCAAAAGCAGCTGACATTTCAATGCTGAAGTTCTGCAAAATACTGTTCATGGCTTCTGAGCTCTTTTAAATGAACTAGTAAATTATTAAAAAAAATTTTGAACTAACAGTAAGTGGTGTAAGTTTATGAAAAATACTGTTTTCATATGTAGTTTAGAGGCTTAATTTCCAGCAACAGGTGCAAAATTAATTTCCCCTTTATAGAGCTATGGCTTATTTAATCTCCAAACATCTCTCTTGGGCATAATATTAAGCGTTTGTATGTTATGTAAGTGTAGTGAAATAGGTTGCTGAGCATGAGTTCACATGCATTGCATCATAACCAGACTGCAAATACTACAGCAGCATGTGTGTCTTTCTGGAGTGTTCTCTGTAAGGCCTCACATATGCCCAGTTATGAATTATTTCTCTAAGAATTGAGGAGTTCTTGCAGGATTTGTTGCAAATGACATGGTTGCCATCTCCTTGTGCAGCAACTTAAAACTATTGCCTGATGAAGAATATGAGCCAGAAAGAGTACAAAGTACTTCGTGTGTTTGTCCTGGTATTCCTACTGAATAAGAAGAAATGCCAGTCCCCCAGGTGTTTGCCTGGCATGTTGTTAATGAGCAGAGACATGAGAGAGAAAATGGGGAGCAGGCCCAGTGAACTTTCTTGTTTTGCCACAATTTGAAGCTATTGAAGTTAGTACTGGGTGTGGCAGCAGATGAGCTGGATTCAGAATGCAATTGTTGGAAATTGGGCTTGGAGCCAAACTATGAAGGATCACTTTCAAGACTTAGAAAAGACATTTTAATTAACAGTGTGAGGTTTGCACCAGTAATGTATGCTCCAGCTTCTAGCAGACCAAAGGCAATGCTGGTCTGCTACAAAGATGTTATCCCCATCTTTGTGCCAATATTGATTTAGTTCTTTGTGCTCCCAAATGTATGCAAAATAGCTTATTACTGCAGACATACTTACACTCTGCATAGCCTGCAACTTAATGTGAATTCTTTAGGATTGTTCTAACATCCTGGGGTATAGGGAGAGGTGCTGTGTGTGTGAACATTATCAGGTGTGTGATATAGAAAAAAATAANAAAATTTATTTTATTCCTTCCATTGCTTATAATTAGGAATTCTTAAGGGAGACCTTTTCAGTTTGCCTGTCCATGTAACCCTCCTGCCTCTTTGAAGCATTGCTGCTTTTCCCCGATAGGGAAATCTATCCTCTCAAGAAAGGAAAAAAATCCTTGAAGGAGAATAGTACATTTTGAAAGAAGCAGGATTTTACATTATTCCCCAGTGTCTCATCATTGTCTGTCAACTCGATGTTACATTGACTGTGCTGACAGCCCTTGAAGGGAATACTTGTTTTCCAGGGGAATTTGTATTGGGTGTGCATTATTCCACTAGCACTAATTACTCATGCTACAGAAATTCATGTTTTGTGAATTTCTTGTGCTGGCCACGAGAAAGGAGGAATATTATTACCCTTTTGACCTGTGTCTGCATGCTGAAGAGACTGCATGCAAGTCAGCACACTTCTTAACATCAGCCAGATGTTAATCTACACCATACACTAGACAAATCAATGTCATGGCTAGACATAGTTTCATAAATGGCAGCACTGTGTGCTATTCAACCAACGTTGAAGGTTTGATCTGTAACTGGGTAATGGATTACCTTTTGTCTTTGGTGACTTGTTCACTTGTTGCACCTTTCAGTGGGGCTATCATGTTTGAATGTTGTTCTTCCTACCAACTATGCAATGGGTTTTCTCCTTGCAGCTCTTACTTTGCATCACCATTAACACCATTAATTGGGGGCTGTAGTCTCTGACCATTGTTGAGATAATAGTTTTTTCAGTGATGAGAGTTCAAAAATAATTATACTGAAGCTAGTTGTCAGTGAACTCTTTCATCCAAGAAATCCCATCATCCCGATGCAGAAACTTCTGTTAGAGTATGAAATGCGCATTACTGATTTTCCATCTAATTCAAATAACTATTCAAAATATGTCTGGCACATCCTCACTTCAGGGGTTTATTTTTGCAAATATCTTCAACCTCATTTTTATGACCCATTGTATTGTTTTGCTATGAAATTTTTTTCACAGGTATGCAGTCTATACACAAATAGGCTGACTTCACATGTTTTTACAAATTGCTTACTTGGTTATTCACACTGAATACTGAAAAGGATCTGTAGTCTTGTTTTTATGTGCACTTCCATGGTGACAGTATTCTAGGTAGTTCTTTATCTTAAAATAGTTAAAAACTGACTTCTCAATACTAAAATAAATCACACAATTTCTTTGTACCCCGAAATCTTGTTGATTTTTCTGTGGGGTTTTTTGTTTACTTGTGTTTTTATTCAAAGCAGACTTTTTCAGTGCTAGTGAAAAAGCATAAAATGAACAGCTTTCCAGGTTTAACAGAACAGGCTAAGGATGAGTAGGAAATTAGTTTTGGCAGCACGCTGAGATGAATTGGTAGCTTGGATTTTGTTCCTTTCTTGTCTGGAACAGCTCCACTGCTGAGGCCGGGAGTAGGATGCTAGCTGTTCAGCATTTTGTTGTTTTCCAGAGAACTCACTGAGCAAGTGATGCTCTTCCAACCAAGCCTGAATTTTTATAGTCAAGCCTGGGCTCTGACACAGATTTTTTCATATTATTCTTAGTCTTATTGCTGTGATCCAAGTGGCTAGTTACAGGTATTTTTAAAGAAATCGCGTAGCTAACTTTCAATCTACAAGGGTAGTTGAGGAAACTATCACCTTACTTTACTCGTATTATAACAGTCCATGCATGTGATGCACTGTCTGAATGTGTTTGCCAGAGTTTTTAACACATGTGCACACAAACATCTGTGGAGATCAATATCATGCTATCTTCAGAAGCTCAACCGTAACTGCTGCAGTGTTTTGATCCAATCTGTTTTGCTTGGGTACTGAGCTTCTTCAGTCTTGTGAAATAGGGCTTATTAGATTTTTTTGAGGCAACGCTGGTGGGAAGAGGGTGCTGCATTATAATAGAATTTCCTGTGGATGCATTTTGGAGAGGGGTTGTGGCATAATAGACAGCATTTTTCAGAATGATCTCAAGCAATTGAGTTGTTACTGGCTTGGGAATAAAACAAAACTTCTGGTTTTTCACAGGCAGTAGTCTTGTTTGGAATTCAGAGTTACAACTTAGTTCATTCTTTGGCAGTGTTTTACATCTTGATAATTAGAATACATTCATATGGTTTTTTAACTGTTACATCTTTTTTTCGTATGATGGATTTCTGGAAACGTGATCTATTTTGAAAGTAGAATAACTAGAGTTGTTTAATGGTCATTCCCCTACAAGCTTGTTTATGGTACTACTTGATTTTATGCTGTGTGCCTAATATTTTTCCCCTCCCTCCATTTACAGATCATCCAACAATACTGAAGGTTGATGACAGGCAACGGCTTGCTAGAGAACGGAGAGAAGAACGAGAAAAACAGCTAGGTAAGACCTACTCCATATTGGGTTTTTTATTGTTTGGGGGTTTTTTTAATGGACTATCATCTGCATGCAATGCTTTTGCCAGTTTGCTTTTAGGAGCATTCAGCAAACTGTGCTAGATATGCAATAATGTCATTCTAGATACACTATTATGTCTTTAAAGTAGATCTTTAAATTCATGCACATCTTGGGATTCATCATTGCTATACCTGTCACATACCTATTACTTACCTTTGTGAATCTGAATGAAAAATGGGTTGATTTCTGAAATCATGCAAGGAAGCTTCATTGATATAAATGGAATTTTCAAGTTTTAAAATTTTTTTTACCAATTAAGATTAGACATCTTAATATGTTGAATGCATCCTTTATTGCCTTAAAATAGAAGTGTAGAATATGTTGCCAATGTACGGTTTGAATTTTTCTACATAAACTTGGATTTTTGTCAGGAAAAACCTTTAGCAGGTGTCAAATAGATGTGCTCAATATCTTATAAAATGTCACCTGTGCATGAGTATGCATAACACTATTCAAGTGAATAGGGAAGGTGAAGGTTACTTAACAAGCGGCTAGTGATGGGCAGTATACTGAGTGTGGTGGTGGGAGAATTATAGAATTATGTGAAGCCAAATTTATGGCTTTCTGAGAGCTATTTATATGTTTGGCTGCCACAACATTCTGTGGCAATTGGGAGGTTGGGAGCACAAGTATTTCCTCTTACTTTTTACGTGTTCACCCTGATTTCTTTGGATGCTGTGTTGTTCTTATGGCTTGAGAAACAGAATTTCCTTATTTCCATGTTCTAGCTTCTGTCAGTTCATAGAACTATATCATAACTCCAGCCAGAGTTATGCTGCTTTTTCTAACCTGGAGAGCCATGATTTATTGCCATCTAGGTCTTAATAGCGTTAATATCCTTCCTTCTTTACAGAACCTTATAACATCGTGCTAGCCATGCATGGATCGCTAGGGTTGTTTTGGAGGGGAAATAGAAAGCTTTGGTTTTGGCTTGCTGAAGGGGATAACATGACAGGATGTTTGCCAATCCCTAAAAAGCCGCTCCTGGAGTTGAGGTGATTGGTATGCATAGGCTTAGTTTCTTCAGATTCCAGAGCAAATGGACGTTACTGGCCCATTTTAATTAATTTGTCATAGATGACACTTCCATGTCTTGAATTTATTCTTTTTTCAGGTTCGATCCTTGTGTAGTAACAATGCTTTATTCAAGTGCAGAGAGAGATGCTTTCCTTAAGTTTTCCTGATTTTTCTAGCTATTGATAAATCAATATCTGTTACTGGAAGGACATGACTTCTGTTGAGAAATGTGTCATTTTGTGTGACATATTTTAAAAGCAACATCAAACTGTAGGGTTTTTTTAAGTTGACGTGGAATCCTTCATTCCTAAATGGGAGAGTTTTGCATGTCCCTGTGATGTATGAGTGTATTGTGTGTTCTTGCATGAAGAATTATTTTGAACTAACAAGAAAATTGAAAGTCGTGTTATACTTTCATCTGTGTATTTATCTTCTAACATTATGATTGAGGTGCTGTCTCTTGAGATTTGTGTTCCAGTACAGCAAAGCAATGATTTTTACAATGGCATGCAAGCTTTTTTTTTGTGTGCAGAACCTAGGTAATCAGTCGTTCATGTCATGTGAACCATAGCAAAGATGCCAAAGCTGTCTGTCTTAAACATCAAGTTGTATAATGTCGTTACATAAACATGTCTTGCTGAAAATTAGAGTTGGATTTTGTTAATACTGGGACATCAGCCATGCAACAGTAAAGCAAGTGAAGGAGGGAAATTTTTTTTATAGAATTAAGTTGGATTTAAACTTAATTCCTCTCCCTTTGATTCAGGGGATCTGTCAGGTTCAGCAAAGGCTTCTTTTTAAGCAGAAGTTGAGAATTTCAGTCATACCTCAAGTGAAATTATTCTCTGCTGCCAAAAAAAAAAAAAAATAGTATTCAGTTCGGTAAGTGTAGAGCTCGTAGTAATCTTTAACAATTTTGTTTTGTACTTTCAGCAACTTGAACCGCAGGAGACCACATTATCTTTTTAAGAAAATTAAGTTGTTCGACCCTTCTCTTGAGATCATATGGAGTACCAGTTTAATAATGATTAAGTTTCTTTATTGGGCAATATTCTGATGTTACAGAAGGGTTGATTTGAGACCTATTTTTTCCCCTTCTTACTCTTAAGCTTTAATTTTTTTTTTTTCCCCCCAAGTCCCGCTGTGCTGTGATAGATGTGGCTTTCACCATGGTATAGTGGGTCAGTATGTGCTCTGCACTCTTGAGGATTTGCTTGCACCTGGCAGTGGTATTTTGGCACTGTTATTTTACTTACACTTGGGTGTCCACCTCATTTTAATGAGAGTTTAGGGAGTAGAAAAGATCAGTGCTCTTATTTTTGTTGTCTGGATACATATAGCATATGCGTGGTGGGACTGTTGGTATCTGCTGTTTCTTGAGCATCGTGTTATGCTACCTAATTGAAAAGAATAAAAAGACTTCTACAAAAATGCCCCTTTCACCTTAGTATATTCATGTCTAATTTTGGAACTTTATTTAAAAAACATAGAAGGCACACAGGGACGTGTATGCTGTTTCAGCTAATCACCCCATCAAGAGGGAAGGATTTTTTAGTTCCTTCACTGTAGGAAAGGGTTTTGAAATGCCATCCCAACACTTCTGAAAGATGAATTCTTTGGCTTTTCTCTGTGCAACTCAAGTCTTCCATGACTAATGAGTTGTATCAGTTTTTGGATTTTTAGCTTTATTCTCTTAGACTTGCCTTTTCACGTGGGCAGAAATAAAGGAATTGCTTAGTAGCCATGCTTCAAGTTTTTTATTCCCCTGACCATTTGGTAATGTGTGTATTACTTGTTGATATGTGCATTCAGACCTTTAAAGGATTATTAGGGTAATCTTTATTTAATTCTATAAACAATGCTTCCAATGTGTCACTTGCTCTTTAGTAATCATGTTTTCTTTTTGTGCTGTTTCTGCTAGCACTATTTACCACAGTGCCTATGCACGAAGTTAACATCTGTCCTTTAAAATACGAATATCAGATATCTCTGTGCGAGACTGACCCTCTTGGGTCATGCAAGACGGGAATCCCAAGAGAAGCGGTGGTAGGTGAGGGTGATAGCTGTCAAATGGGGCTGTTCTTAGATGACAGAGTGAAGGGAGCTGTCACACTGCTGGCTCCAGCTCAGCACTATGGTTCCTTCTTCGCATGTGTCAGGCTGACCGGCTGCGTTTGGTACTGGAGGCTGTGTGAGACACACACGTCAGAACTGAGCTGTTTGCGAAGGCAAACATGCTAGATGGCCTGGTCAAACTGGAAAAGTTTAATAAAAGCCACTGCTTCTTCAGTAGTGGGGCTTCAACCTTAACTCTGCCATATTGGTTGTATCTGCACTGGCAAATTAAACAGTGCTGAAGAGCATTCCCTGGTGCTGAAACTCAATTGTTACTGCTATTAAACTGTTACAATGGATTCTGGCAGGGTTTTGGCTCCAGCCAACTCGCTGTCTCCTTGCTGATTCCCAGTCAAGGTTTGGGAATTGGCAGGGGAGGCCCATGGGCTTTTCCTCATGTGTTGATTGAGTACTGTCACCATTTTGGAGGGTAGAAGTTTAGTAGTACAGGTGAAAGTTGTTCCATGCCAGTTAGTCTCTGGGCACGTTCCATTTATTAGCATAGACCTGGTTCTCCATAACTGGAAAGAAAAATCAAAATGTGTTTTTTCAACAGGGAAAGTTACTGGGATTTTAAAATTGGTTTCATTCTGATAGCCTTAGATAGTGGCCTAGCAAAGAGGAAGAGTTGGGGATTTATTGGTTTTATTTCGTTCTATCTCCGTCCCTCATTCTTGAGAAAACTATTTTAAGTCTTATATCTGTGCATGTTTTATCTACACTAATCCTGCTTGAAGACTGACCTTTTTTATCACAATTATGATCCTGACAAGGACACGTGGCTTGTTTAGTTTCTGGCATTGGGAACAAAAGATGGTAATCTTGCCATCTGATTTAAATCTTCATTTAAGGAAATGTGTTATTAATCTTAGTTTTTAGAATATGCCTGAATTTCAGGTTGGCTAAATCCATTAAATTCTTAATACTTACAATGCATAAGCATTAAAATAATATTTTAAAGATCACATTATAATATGTATTCCTCTCCCATATGAAAGTGATCATTGGCAAAATATCCCATTAATAAATTACCATTTTTTCTGTCAGCGAATTCCTTCTGGCTTATTCTCTTCTCTGGCAGTTGGGGACAGAACTTCATCCAACATTTCCACAGTCAGAAGCCCCACAGAAACTAGGAATCAGCGACCCTAGCATATGAATAATTTTGGGATGTCCTCAGAGGACTTGAGTGTCAGAAGGGTTTATAAGACAAGAAGACAATTTTTAAGGAAGATTAGTTTAAAAATTTCTGTGCTGAATGTCTCTCAGAGCATGATTACAGGGGAAAGGTTGACTTAGAGAATCTAACATTAACTTCAGCTTTAATTACAGCTCCGAAGTTCACCTTTTAATTCATTCAGTCAGCCATTTCTGTGGCCTGATGGAACGTCCCCATTTTTAGGTACGATTAAAGCATCACTGATCCATTTTTCTGCTAATGCAGCAAGGAGTCTCAGACAGTGCGGAGCTGGCAGTGAGGAAAGGTGAAACAGCGGTCAGAGGGGAAAGCTATTGCTGCGGTCAGTGCTGTAAAGTCAGAAAAGATAAAGGCTGGAAGGATTGACAAAGACTATAAGATCTTTACTCAGGTAAGCTGTCTGTCCAAGATGGATGCAAAAGGCAGACTGAGAAAGGGCGGTGCTAGACTGATCTGCCGTAAACCAGAAGAAAAAGGACTAAAGCGAAGAGGCAGCAGAAGGGACAGCAAAAGAGGAGCTGGGGGGACCTCCCCTTGCTTCACACGGATAAACAGAAAACAGAGGCTTTGATATTTAATTCATGCTCCCTCTTCCCTCACAGCCTAAAACTGCTACAAAGAATGGCTCTCTGTGTGCATGATTGGGGAAAGAAACTACAAAATGATTTCCACAAAAGAAACATGCATGGTTTGCAGTTAACATCTTCCACATTAAATTAGTTAATTCTAGTGTAAAATTGATTGATTGGTATCAAGTCTTACATGTCTCTTAATATTGGAATGTTTCTTTCTTGATTGACCTCGTTTTCTTTTGCTCTGTTATTCACTTCAGAAGTGCCGGAAATACAGCCTTAATTACGTTGCTTTGTAATCTAATCCAGCATTACCAGTTTGCAAATAAGAAGAAGGTATTAACAGCATGTCCAGAGCTCAATTTCTAAATCTTGTTGTTATGCTCTAATTTTGTGTCCTTGTCTCACATGACTGTGTTCAAATTTACAGATTTTACTAAGTAATGAGGTAGAACAGGGATCGGGGTTGTGACTTTTCTTTGTATTTTCCAGCTTTAATGTAAATGTTCCTATGCCATTTAAGCTTTCAGCATACAGGTACTATCTGAACGACGACCAAGCTTTCTTTGAATGGTTCTTGCATGTTGTCAGACAATGCGTGTTATTACGAGAGGAAGAAGTATCATGATGTTGTTAAGGCTCAGCACCAAGAAAAAACATTTTCGGTGGACCGTACCCATACTGTCCAGCGTTGGCTCAGCACTGGGCACAGCTCTTAGCGTAGCTTCTGGAGGAGCCAACATAAAAGTGGGTATTTTCCCCTTCCGCACCATGCAAATTGGCTGCCTTTCCAAGCTGATTAGACCTTTTAGAGGTATATTCCATTTCCTGTAGGCTCGTCTGCTGATTCCTTCTATCAGCAAGGCATTTGATGTATGTGTCTCTATGAAACATGGCTTGCTGTTGAAGCTTCTAGAAGCACACCTATGTATTCAGAATAGGGCTTAATAGCCCTAATTTTTACCCTAGAGTAGGGGTTTTTTTAATCCTTGAGTAAACGTCAATTTTTACCCTAGACTACAGTTTGTTAATTTCTGTCTGGGGTAGCAGGAAAAAAAGTTTCCACAAATTCATAAATAGGGACATGAGAATGAAATAAAAAGATGTTATTTTAAACTTTTTTTTATTTTTCCTGAAGATATCATCGTATATCTAAGGGCGCTAACTTATGTCACTGCATATAGCTACCTCATAGATGGCAAAAACTAAGCCTTTAAGTTCATGCAAGAATGTCAGTAGTGCGTACAGGAAGCAGTGAAAACAAAGGAGATATTCTCCTTTCATTCTCTAATAAGAGCAAATGTAGGAATTAATACTTTAAAAAAATAAAATTTAAAAGCAGGAAAGATTATTTCCCTATCTGTGGAAAAAGTTAAATTCATGAAAATAGATATTGCACTTTTTATTAGAAAACAGATGCATCATAAATCATGCTTTTATGTACTAGTTAAAATGCTTGGTCCAAGCATAAAATTAGTAGCTTCCTCATGTTAACAGATGGGTGTATTTTTTCTGCTGCCTTTTGCCTGTAACTTAAAGGTGATGGAAAGACATAGCTTTTATATTTGTTTGAAATTGGATCTATTTCTTTTGTTATAATTTATTCCAGCCTAACAGTTCCATTTGCCTTGGCAATCCATCACTAATGTGTGTTTCTGCTATTGAGCTGTCTTTCCTTATCAAAAAGTATGATATTATCATCTCTTCTCTGAGGAGCAAAAGTTGAAGATTAGTGTTCTGTCCAGAGGTTTAGCATTCTGATTGTCTTCCCAGCAGTGAGAGCATATGTGAAAGTTAACTCTTTTACATATCAAAATATAAAAATGTTTTCAGACTTTCTCCTGCTGAATTTAGTTTTGAAAGTTCAAATGTACTATTTCCATTACTTTTTCTAAACAACATGACAGGCTGAAGCCTATGGAAATCACCACAAATAATGCCCCAAGAAGGTCTAACCATTTACATTAATGACAGAAAAAACAATCTCCATGTCTTTTATAGGCAAATTAATATTCCAGTGACATCAGTTAAAGCTTTTGGTTTGGGTTTTCTTGTTTGGTTGTTTTTTGTTTGTTTTTTTTATTCTTTGCTTTTCTTAATTTCTCTCATCCTTCAGGAAATGCTTTATTTTCAGTAGAAAACCGAAGAGCCTTTTCATGCTGGGTTGCTATTGCAAGCAGATTCTAGGCACAAAAGATCCAGATGATCTCAGGATCTGTGGAAGTCTCTTTGGCTCACAGCAGGGGCTTCTCTTGATATGATCATTAGAGTATGTACATAAATGACTATTGAGTAAAAGCCAATATGCTGCAGCTAGATGGACTTTCATGACATATGTGCTACTAAGTGCCTTAGGTGCTCTGAGCTTTTTCAAAGAGAATGGATGTTTCAAAACTTCTGCAAAATGATGTGACTGAATTCCAGTTTTGAACAACTACATTGTTTGGGTTACTTAGTGTGTTCAGGGTCTATGTAACAGGGTGTGTGCAGTCTTTTTTTTTTTTTTTTTTTAATTCATTTGTATAGCACCATGGTGACAGGATGCTGTAGGAGTCTAACTAGAGCATTTGCTATGTGAAGGTGGGACTAACTTAGATTGCAAACATATGATGTTGCATAAGGGAATAATCTAGTTCCACTCTTGAATGGTTAGCTAGGGAAGCTAAAGCTTATAACAAAGATAAAATTATGCAAATTTTGCATGCAATAAATGAAATGGACTCCAGATTTTCTTTTAAGAAGGGGATAGAGAATTACTTTTTTTTTCCCCAAGATCCATTTCTGTGACATACAGATAAGCAAATAAGGATTGGAAATTAAGACTAATTGTTGTAGTTTGTACATGTTAAAATAAAGTACATAAAATCATATACCTCTTTAAAGTGCTACAAGCTCTGTGTCTACATGTATCTGCGTGACGCTGCCCTCAGAACTGAAACAAACTCTCTAAACACTTCTGTATCAGAAATGAAACATAACCGTAGACTCAAATAAGAAACAACTCTGAAGATGAAAACTAGCAGGAGAAGCCTCACAGGAAGTAATTATACAGAAGGAACAGAAGGAGAGAGTAATACCATATTCCCCAGGAATGGCGTTTAACAGTTACTCAACATTACTGTAGTCTAGCACTAATGAACAATTATTTAAGGAAAAAGAAGATAAAAACCTAGTGTTGAAATGGGAAAAATGATTAAAAGTATTGTTGTTCACAGTGTATTATTAGTTAAGTTTTGTTCAAATATGGTTTTGAAGTAAAATACTTCACCCGTTCAGGCCCATAAACTCAAGCTCTGAGTGTCTCTTTCCTTCCTTTTTTGTCCTTGTGAGTAATAGGCATGATTTCCCAGCCTCACTGTGCCTTTTGTGAAACTTGTGTCTTCAGACACGTGTCCAGTATGTAGTAACTGGTTCTGTTGATGGAGGAGAAAGAATTAATTTTTGGAGAAAACATAGCCTAAGCTAGGAGTATGACTTGTCAGAGAAAAAGGAATGTGATATTGCTCAAAACAGAACTGCAGAGGTCTTTGAAGATGAGACAGAGACTTTTGGATTTAATATGTGTGGAATTAGGCAACAACTGGGAGCTTGGGGCAGAGGCTTTCATAAATCTGTTGGCTACAGGGAAGCCATATTCTGTAACCTTCCTTTTAGGTGTAGGTTGGGTTTGAATTAGTCTGGTGTTATAGTCTGGTCTCAACAAGGTACAATCAGCTTCTCTGCATGTATTGCATTGACCTGCTGTCAAGTTCAGCAAACTTTTGAAACCTGTCTCACTTTGGGAGAGCTCAGGCAGGTTGTGCTGCGCTGCCCAGCAGTCCCATTTCTGCCCCGAGGCTTCCTCTGGTTTCAGAACTCCCTTGGCAGCGTGTCTGCTTACCCATCTGCCCAGACTTGACCGGTCTCCATCAGGACCAGCTGCAGCTAAGAGTGTTGGAAGAAAAAAGGCATGGAAGCAACCTGGTTTTAACCAGATTGTCTCCTTGATCCGTCTGATCTCAGTCCCATGAGCAACATTGTCGGCACGGGGAGCAGGAGTGCAAACTCAGGGCCTAGAGAGGGGCAAATGCTGCTCCTCTTGGTGTCAGCCAGCACTTTGGTTAAAATGGTCATGAAACCTCACCAAAACAGGTAAAAGTTAATACAATTTTAAAATGTGTGTGTTTTGAATAGGGAAATCTGAAGTGGTCCTATAATAATAAGTGTTAACTTTCTCTGAAACTTTCATCAAAGATTCAGGAGAAACAAGGAGTTAACATAAAATGTTTGCAGTGCAGAATTCAAAGATTAATGATACTCTTTATTCTTTTTCCCTTTAAGTGTAAGCATTTTAGAAAAGTAAGTTGCTAGGTTTTAGATGGTATTAAAGATAATAAGTATTTTTCTCTTTTTTTGAAAAAGTAGTTCGTTGAAATTAATGGGGTTGCTGCTTTTGGAGAATGTTTTCCTCATTTGCTGAAGAAAACAAGATAAATGCATGTGGAGTAAGTGGAAAGAACAGTACAGTTCACTGATGTGGCTGCCTATTCTTGGGCTGACCCTATTCTGCAACCCAACTGTGCAGAAGCTAATAGGAAGAGCAAGCTTTTACAAAAATTCACTACCTCTCTGGTGACAGGCTGACAGTGGTTCTGCCCAAGGCATTGGTTAGCGAAGTTGGACTGTTAAGCAGAAGGCAAAGACAAGAAGAGGGGCTGGTACCTCAGAGGTGACATGTCTTACACTTCAGTTGTTCAGGATGTAACCCAAATTTTTGGAAAAGGTGGAGTCAGTCTGAGGGTTCAGACAGAGCCCTTTGCTCCGTCTTCTCTGGACCTGGGCAATAGAAGGACAGCATCATGAGGGGTCATGTAGTCCTGGGAGAAGGGTAGACCATAGTGAGAGCCATCTCTCTGTCCATCCATTCTCGGGTGAGCTGTTGGCTCCCAAGAAGGGGCAGCAGATGCATGTTTCTAGTTTACAAATTAGTCTTGCATTCGGAACACCAATTTTGGCTCTATTTTGTTATGTTGTAAGTCTTTAATATAGAAGAAGGAGCCTTTGCAGATTTTAGTTGGCCTGGAAGCTGCTTTTTCTGCCATATTCTGATATTTTCTGCCTTAGTCTGCAGTTCACACTTCTTCGAGTCACTTAACTAAATCAGCATAGAAAAGTATTTCTATAAATCTTCCGGTGGCTCCTGCACTAGTATTTCACATTTGTAGGTGTCACTTCTCACACCTATTGTTCATAATCATCTAAGCAACTGTACTATTCCTTGTTGCTGTAATTATTCTAGCTATGACTGTTAAATTTCTTGCAAACATCTTGCTGAACTTTCACACATCTTGCCAAGAGGGTGTCTTATGGTTGCTTGTAGCTGCTGAACAAACACCCCTCTGCTAGTTTGTATACCACAGCAAAGCTAAACATGCTGTCTGCTTTTCTCAGCAAAGTATTTGACATCTGAAATGGTAGAGAGCTATTTTCTTGAGGGAGATACTCTACATGTGAACTGGTCTACTCAGGGTAGAGATTTTTCATGAGACTGCGTATGCAAGTACATAAGCTTTAGATTGCAATCTAAGTTCTTTATTAGGTGAGGTGGGATTTGTTTGAGTAGGCAGGAAAGTGCAGAAGAGCAGTTTGGTGAAGATGAGTCCTGGCATTGTAAGAAGTGATTGCAATGTCTGCTCTGAACACCTAGAAGTATTTATTTGGGTTTTTTGGTTTTGGTACGTGGTTGTGTCAACACAAATATCTCTGCTAATTGAAGGCTGGAGTTCCTGTTCTAGAGAATGTAGTTATAAGAATAGGGTCTCTTTTTTCTTTTCTCNTCATCACTCCCTGTTGCTGCTGTGTTATTGACGAGCTCCTTCTGTGTATGGTTTTCTAATGTGGTTCTCAGTGATGTTTGTCTCGGGACCTTCACGTGCATCTCTTCCTGCACTCCCATCTGTCAGTTCGTGAAGATCCAGAGGTATCAAATGTGCGGGATTTTTAAAAAAAGCAAGTAACAGGGGTTTTTTTAGAACACAAAAATTTCTGGGACCTGGAGCTTTCAAGACAGCAATGGGGAGAAGTCCAGGCTATCATATGTAAATGGTTTCATGTGGGCTACAGTTTGAGCCCATGTTCCAGGTAGTACCTTCGTGAAAATTCTGACCCTGATAGGGAGCAAAATTTGTCTTGTGTAGTGCTTCTTGATTTGTCTTGATTAGCACTTCTGAAACATGTTGTTCAGAGCTCTGCGGCAGTGGAGTTACATGACAGGTTAAAGTTCACCTTTAGACTGACTTCTTTGGTGGGTAACTTGTTTCCTTCTGGTTAGCTGTTGGTACGGCTAACAGTCCAGGTGCTAGAATTGTCATCCCAGCTACTTTTATCGTAACGGATCTGTATTGATCGGTAAAGGTATATAGTGGTGATGGTGGTAGTTTTATCTTTCTTTTTACAGCAAAAGATTACAGAGAATTATCATAGTTTGTAAAACAGAAGTGTGTTCACATATATGTGACTTAAGTATTTAGGTATTTTAAACTAACAAAAAAATTCCTTTCTTCCGCATGGAAACGATATGCTTACATAATTTAACTATTTCTGGTGGTAAATCATAGTAAGTAAATTGAGATTACATGAAATGAACGTGCGACCAGGATAAACGATGTCTTAATACATGAGGAGAGATTAGGATATTATGTATGTCTTCTTAAGAAAACGAGTTCAAAAGTTTTTCTGTTTAGCTTGGTTATTCAAATTGTATTAAAGACTTCATCACATATAGCATGTTAATACTTTTATTTCTGATTTTTCTCACAGCTGCAAGAGAATCCATCTGGTTAGAAAGAGAAGAGAGAGCCCGGCAACATTATGAAAAACACCTAGAGGAGCGCAGAAAGAAGCTAGAAGAACAGAGATTAAAGGAAGAGAGAAGGCGAGCTGCCGTAGAAGAAAAGCGAAGGCAGAGAATAGAAGAAGATAAGGTAAGAATAAACATCATGAAAACACTTTTCAGCTTGCTTTTACTGTAAGATATGGTACTATCAAACTTTTTCTTTGAGTTGATGGAAAGAATGCAACATAAGCCATGGTCAATATGAGAGAGCTTGCAAAAGAGGATTTTTTTTAAGCCTTACTTGCACAGATACTGCTTCTTAAAGTGCCCTTTATGAATCAAATACCGCTAAGTTGAGCATGTCTGGGTTACAGTGTATGGCACTGCACAAACTCATGCAGAAAAATACAAATCGGGTCAATTTTGTATGGTTATCTGCTAATTCTTAGCCATTCAGTATAGGGGTAGCTAAATATTAGTTGCCCTAACAAAACCTTTAAGAAAGTGAGTGTGTAATAAAATATGCCCTTGGCTGATATGTCTCAGTTAAGCTGGGAACTACTTGCAGTGTGATCCTACGTAAGTCAGCTCATCCTTGTGGGGTTTTTTTTGTTTCCTCTCTCTCCCACTGTTCTAGTATTTAGTAGGTGGGAGATACAAGGTGGGAAGTAGCCCTAGGGTGTGTTTGTGTAGTGGCTGCTGTAACAGGGCCACTGTTTTTTCTCTGCAGTTCTGCAGGTCTCAAACAGATCTTACCTTTTCAAAATTGCAGTTAATAACTTACTTATGACTTAATTACTGCTTAATCCTGTTCTAGAGTTAGGATGGTTCATCTGAGCGTGTGTCTTAGTAGGCAGCTCGAACGCAACTCCAAGATGCCTGCTAGGTTTTGTCTGTGTGGAGGGTAGCAGGGTTTGATGAGAAGATCAAGTTAAAAACCCAATAGTATCCAAATGTATTATCCTGTTGTACTTAAGGAACGACATGAAGCTGTTGTACGTCGCACAATTGAAAGAAGCCAGAAGCCAAAACAAAAGCAAAACAGGTGGTCCTGGGGCGGAGCACTACATAACCGCATTAATAACACAGGTAAAGAGGGAGACGTGGTTTGCTAGCCAGTTTCCCTGCCCTGCCAGTTAGCTGGAATTTACTTCGCTTCTGTTAAAAGGAAGGATGGTTCAGTGTATGCTGATTTAAATTCTTTGCTCTTGATCTTACTATTGCTAGCAATGGCATGTTTCTGACATTCTTGTGTAGCAAAAAGATGACAAGGAGAAATCTGAACAAAAGTTAAAACTTGTTTCAGGAGTTGACTAATTCTGTAACTCTATCTTGCTACAGCTTCTCGCTTCTGCTGCTTTGCTGCTGTTTGTGTGTGTATGTGTGGGTGTGCTTATGCAGTGTCAATCTTGTGATATGAGCTACTGCGTGCAAATGCTAGATATCATGGCTCAAAAAATAGGTCTGGTGGAAATGACCAAATACTGAGATTAAAACAGACACAAGGAAGAAAAATTGTTCTTTGTAATAAGCTACCTTGTACAGATATTTTGGGAGATAAAGTCCCTTTTTTCCCCTTGAAAAACTTAAACATGGGCAAATTAAGTTTAAGTGAATTTTAGCAATATGCTTTTTTTGTCAGTTATCTTCTCTAACTTAATCTGCCAATCACTAATGTGTATATGCTCTGTTAAATACGACTCGAACCCCAAAAAGCAAACTTGTCCTTTATTTCTTTCACCAGAAAGTGATACTTAAAATTCTTCTCTTCCTACTCTAGTGTATGCATTTTAATGTGTCCAACCATTTCATCAAGGAGGAAAAAAAAGTTGAGAAAAGAATGCTCTGAAATCTTTGTCTCATAAGTTCAATAAACAGTTATTTTTCATAAAAGGTTACTTTTTTGCTTAATTCTGTATAACTTATTTGATTTTTATTTTCTTTATTGTGAAAAATCATTGTCTTGCATTCTGTCCCTAGGTTATTTTTTTGAATCATCATTCACCTTTCTCGATTTAGCAGGCCTGGAGCACCACTTCAGATCTCTGGGTGGTGCTAGAAAACCTGGTACATAATTGCTGTGGTTTGTTGATTCCTTTACCCATAGCTAGTTCTCAGGAAATGAGATCATCAGTAACTAAACCACCCTCATGTAGTTGCAATGCATGCTTAACATCATGCTGATAGATTAGAACTGTTGTTAGTACCAGATTTTTCCATTATTATTTATTTTTTACTATGGAGAGTTACTACTGGCTGACTCTAAAGATTTGGCACAATTCACTGAAATGAAGCATAATATGCTGTCTACCGGAATTCAAGGAGACCAAATTTGAATATTTTGGTCTTTTCTAAAACCCTTTTGCGTACTACGCATATGCAGGATTTAGATTTATTTTGCACATGAACACAGACATATAACCAGTTGCATTGGCTGATGTGTTGCTCATGGATATTTTAATTATTATTTTAGAACAAACCAACCAGCAATCTTCTAGGCACTGGGTTGCGTTTGGCCTATTCTACATTTATAGGATTCATATTGCCAACACTTACACACAAATCCTCATGGTGAATGTAATTCATTTAAATAAAGTTCATAGACACAAGAGAAATGTTGGCATGTCAAATACAAGAGGTGACTTTTCATATTGTCATTTGTCATCTTCAGAAAGCTGTTTTATGCAGTACATCCTTTATGCCAAATGTAGAAATTTTTTTGCTGTACTGATACAGTATACATTTTCTCAGCTATAGATTAGATACAAGAGATCAAAATCCCCATCCCATTCCCACAAATATTGTTCTGACAAAGATCTGTGACACATGAAGCCTAAGTATTCTGTCTCCAGTACTGACTCATGCACAGCACTCTTCAGTATACCCCATAGATCAATGTGGGATAATCTTGCCAGCCTACAGAGGTCTTGTTCTTAGCTATAACATTTAGATTTCTGCTTTTAAAACCCATTTCTGAGGTTTATGCCCCTTCCAGTACCCAGTTTGCTGATTTTATACCCTCACTGAGTCATTCTAACATTAGATGCAATGAGCAAATAATCACATGGGGTAGGGGAGAATCTTTCTTTGCCCCAGGCAATTATAGTGAATCCTATATAGTTTATAGATTTGGGGAGAGTAAAGGTATTTTTCATGCACCGTATTTCTATGAAAACTTTTTGTACACAGTGAGTGTACTTTAATCTATTAGGTCAGAACAGGTAAATACAATGTTGATGTACTTGTCATAAATAAACAATTGCAGATAATATTTCAGCAACATCCTCCTTAATGTTGTCAGTGTCCCGAGTTTCTATCTGCTTCCAAAACAGTATGTGGACATATTTTTGCACACACAGAATATGAATCAGCAGAGCATTTAGGCATATGCTCAAGCTTCGTTGCATTTCAGCATGGTTGAATGCTTTGCTGAGTAGTGCTGAGGTTCAGTATATGCTAAAATGTAAGCAAAAGCAGAATTTACTCTGCCAGCATCTTCCAAATGTCAGATTTCCAAATGGAAATTTGCAATGGAGGACAGG
>WAAD01020585.1:119393-150093 GCA_013389945.1 Fregata magnificens
AGCCTTTTTTTTTTTTTTTTTTTTTTTGAGAAAACAGAAAGCATTATTGCTGACCTGTTCAGCTCACTCATCCTCTGCCATTGCTAGCAACCTTCATGTGACACACACACGTGCGCAAAGTGTATGCAATCTGTATTCTTGAAATAACCATCACCCCTCCCAGTAGGGTGCAGATGCTGACTCTGCAGCAGTTGCGCAGGCAAATTATGTAATACTGCTCTAAAATGTACAGAACCCAAAAGCAAAATAAAACCCTTTAGTATTCTATACTAAGCATGTGCATTACAAGTAGTCTCTAGCCTTCCACAGAGACTCATTTTCTTTATCTGCTAAGCTGTGTGCTGTTTTGGATTGACTAACTACAACTTCATTCACAGCAGGTAGAAAATGACTCTGTGGTGGGAAGTTTGGCTCTTATACATAACTACAGGATTTTTAACTAAATCTTTTAATTCCTTTTGTGCTTACCCTTGCTTCCCTTGTGTACTAGTCTTCCCTTAATCTTTTAGCATTGTATTGTCACGATACTGACCTTCTGCCTAGTAACAGTGCCCTGTCAAATATCATCTTTTATTCAGGTGCTAAGGGGTTTGTTTTGTGAATAACCTCACATTTCCAAGCATGTTGGTCCTCCCCTGAAGCTTTCTATTGTAAGTCATGGGCAAGGTTTTTCTAAGAATATTGAAAGGAATGAGGAAATACCATCTTGTCTACTAGTATGCACTTCAGATCCTCCATTAAGTCCTTGGACTGCAACCTGATTAAGTAATAATCAATGAACAGAATATTTTAGACGTTTGAAACTTAAATTACATGGGTTTGTGCCCAGTCTTTGAGTCACCTGTACAATGTTTGCTGAGAAGTCCATTCTATTTTGAAAGTTCTTGTGGTAGAGCAGGAGTGACCTAGTCATGTTTTCCTCCTCCCACTAGCGAGCTAGGAACTTGCAATTCTGCATGTGGGCTGTCAATTAGCATTATCTCCATTTGTTTTAGATCCAGACAGGCGGTCTGTTTCAACAATGAACCTTTCGAAACATGTTGATCCAGTCATTAACAAGCGGCTCTCCTCCTCATCTGCAACATTACTAAATTCTCCAGACAGAGGTACAGTTTCAAAGGAAAAAAAAAAAAAAGGAACAGCAAGAAAGAATGTTCTATATTGATGTATTACTTTGCACATAAAACAAGCTTCTGAAGTCATTTTCTGTACTTCATCTAAGTGGGAGTGAAAAGACTTCAAATGTGAAAAGTAAATGGTTGAACATTTTTTCCTGTGAGAAGAAATACATATTTCTTGTTTTTTTTTAAAACAAGAGAACTTTCCTACACAATTTTACTTTAGCAAATGATAAAAGCAGTGCTTCTGTCAGGTTTTTAGTAAATGAGGTACAACTATTGAAAGAATACATCGCTCCATGGTGCATGCAATCATGTGTAACCTTTTATTTGCATTAGGCCATTTTGTCATTATTTTGTTTTCCTTCTTTGGTAGTAGTTCTTGAATATCTAAGAACATATTGCATGAAGCTTTCAAGTAGTGATTTTATTACCATTTCTGATTATTTTTATTGAAGAGGTATGGGTGTTTTTCATATGGTCTGTTTATTGACTTTTTGTGTCCAGTTACTTTTCAAAGATTGTTTATTTCACTGTAAGTTTTTGATGTTTACAACTCTGCACAAATGATAAACAATCAAGCTTTTAAAAATTAACATAGCTGAATTGCTGCCTCTGTTCTGAGGATTTATGAGATTGAAGCATTGAGCCTAAAGGAGTTTTATAAAATGTCTCTTGTTTAACTTGTGCAAAGAGTTTTACAGAAAAGGAAGGGATTTTTTTGTCCTCTACTGAGAATGAGAAGTTCTGTCCCATTTCAATCCAGATAAATGTGTGTTTTCAAAAACAATTTTTAGAATGGAACTTTGGTTGTGTTGCAAAACTGATTGGTAGATGTCATTATTTGTGCGTCTTAACTAAATGCCATGTTTTATGTGCACGCTTGTATGTGGGTATCTGGTTGATTTGATGAGCCATGTTAATCCTAGTGGGCTAACCCAGTTGTAGTCTGGTAACTTGTGAAAAATACAGCATTATATTAGGAAATAATTTACTCCAAAACTCCAATAATTTTTTTGCTCTAAATGTTGAAATCCAGTCAGTTTTAATTTTATTAGCTTTTCAGGTGTATATGTATTTTTTCCGCATGGTTGCTGTTCTTTGCCAGGGGATGCTTCTTTGAGGAAGGCTCTTAGGGGGGCTGGGGAGGAAACAGCAGCAGGCATTAAATATGAAGAATAGTCTTTTATGGACTGTAACTCATTGTGTGATAGTTCTGCCACCCATTTCAAATTCAGGACAAGTTAGACTAAATAGTAGGCAGTCTAACGGTGGGGAAAGGGAAGGAATATGGAAGTGATGGCCATATGTCAAAAACCTTAAATGTTGAGGCATTCTTTGCTTGGCGTTTTCATTAAAACAGCACAGAACTCTTCAGAAGTCTCTTATGTCTTTTGCAGACCCCAAGACAGAAAGCAAATCCAAACACTATAAATGCCCTCTTTCTTGTGCAAAGTCATATACCTAAATCTAGTTGAGCATGTATCTGGGAAGTGCCACTTGTCTCTCCAGTAGCCTCAACATCTTAAGGCAGATGCTTAAAGGAAGGCTCTAACTCTCTGCTCCCCATTTCACCTTCCAGAGGGCACCCAATCACACTTTGTATGTAATGCATACTCCTACCTGCAAAACAGCAAGCTGGAGATGAGGATGATAAGCTTACCCTAAGTGGCTTATAGGTGTCATCAAGAACATGTATTCTGTTAAGCAGCACCTTGTTACCATTTGAAGAACAGGAATTTTTTTTTTTCCTCCCCAGCAAAAGACAAAAGTTTTCATTAACTAATTGTCCAAAAGACTGGTTAATTCCTTTCTAAGTATAGCATTGCTATATAGCTCTTCCACACAATTTTACAATTGGGCAGCTAGAACAGGCTTGTCACTATGCTTTTATGTTAGTGGTACAGGTCTGAGAAGTTGAAACTATAACAAAACATGAACACACATATTCAAGTGGAGAGAGCTGCTGTTGACCAACAAATTTTGGTAATTGTGCTCTTTAAGAAAAGCTTAGCAAGTAGATAATACTTTAGATGAGGTATGAGTTACATACTTTCTTAGTTTTGAAAAGCAAAACTTGCACCATAGTTGTGGTCTTCCTCCTCTCTGCAGTGCTTTTTCTTTCAAACAGGTGATGGTCTCGATCACTGTATCACTTTTGTCTGCCGCCTTTATAGAAGAAATTCAGGGGCTCCAGTGTTGTTTTCTAGTGAAAGAAAATCTAAGCATAGAGTAGTTTTTCCCTATCTACTCCTCAGCATGTTTGTGGCTCTATATGAGCAAACACCACTGTTATCGGTGAGAGTCTGCTTTGTGGTGCTCATCAGGAGACCTGTTAAATCCCTGCCTCCCATCTGTTCCTAGAACTAATCAGATACTGCTGTTTGCTTACTTGCAATTTATTCTGCTGCTGTTAAGACAACTTTCCAGTGTCCAGTTTGTATATCTTGAAGAGAAATACAGATGATTGTAATCAATTCACTGTTACCAGCTCCCTGGGACTTTTTGTGCTTTTTTTCAGATACAAGTTAGGCTATAAAGATCTTCTTTAATCTGTTTAAACTAACCTGCTTGTAGCTGGGGGTAGAGGTACTTGCACCAGCAACCCTATCACGAATGTGCTTCCTGTGTGGAAACAAGGAGCAAACAGCCCTAAGAGTGATAGCCTAATGCATCATGAGAACAAAAAATATCATTTCCCCTTGTCTGTTAGACGGTTTGAAGGACTAAATCTTGAAAACATCACCCTAAGGCATTAAAAACAAAAAGAACAAGAAAAAAACAACCTTGACCTCATTGTTTTAAAGTCAATCTTATTATTTTGTGATGCTCTTTGTTTTGTATTCAATTTGCTTCGGTGTGAATTGGGCACCAAAGTCAAGTTTTTCAATGTATTTAGGTGTTAATACTCTTGTACTTGGAACTCAGTGGGCAAAAGTTTATTTGGCTGTTCTAGGTTAATGGTGATGCTAATGACTGTTAGAATATGTATTGAAAGTGCCAAATATGATGCTTTCAGGGACCTGTGCATTTGGAAAATTCAGTATGTGATAGCCTTGACCCACAAAGCCAAGTTGTATTTAAATGAGCTCTGATCTAAATCCATTTTAGAGATTTAGGAAGACTTCACTCCAAGCTCCTGGCTAAAACTGTTTTGACATCTCTGAATCATGCCTGTTGCTTATGTGGAGAAAAGAGGTTTTGTTGGTCTCTCTTAGCTCTCTGTTGGTGCATATCAGCTAGCTCGCTCCCAAACACTGCCTCAGTGCTCTTAGTTGGAATCTGTGGGCACCTGATTGCTTCCAGTAGGTGATGTGGATATCAGCTCCCCTGTATTAGGGGCAAAGAGAAAAGGTAATTAAACCATACTGAAATTTAAGGCAAATGACATGGGATAGGTGAGACATGGCAATTTAGTGTTCCAAGTCATCAGTCTCTTAGCTGTGTTTTCTTGAGCTTACTTCATCTCTGGGGCCTAATGTGTAAGGTCTGCGGCTGGCCCACATGGCCATGTTACGTTGTGATATTTACTTCTCAGCTGTTAGCAGCTGTACAGATGAATTCCAAGAAGCTGATAGTATACGTATTACTGATTTATTGACCTAAAATTTCAGGGATTGCTTTCTGAAGTTGTATAATCTTTGTGTTAAACTACGGTAGAACTTTCTCCAGACTCATCCACACTCATGCCTGTAAGCCTCACCTAGTAAAGCCTGAGACCACAAAAAAGAATCTGCTGTCTTGCAACTGTAGCTTTAAACAGTGATCATACTGAGCATGGTGCCTGGAGAAGAAAAGAAGCAAAGATTTTACCATTATTGCATCCAGTTTAATGGTAGTTCTGTGATTTTTCTTCATTGTTAAATTACATGCTTAATGATAATGTGTGTGCTGTAATGGAGGTCTCTGTAGGGTATTTTGTGTCTCTATAATCTGTACCAACGCAAAATGGAACCATTAATCACAAAGAGCTCTGGCAGTAGTACATTGTGTAAGGACACTTATCCAGCGAGCCTGCTGTGTTTGAGAGTCCTATATTTCTATAGTAATGCCCCTTATTGAGTTAGCGAAATTTAGAGGAGCAATTTGAGAAGTGAAAAACAGCACTGAGGGTGGATTAGGCAATTAGATTTTCATAGGATGAGATTGAGATTGGCCCTTCTTTTCATGGGGCTCAGCATGGAGTAGATTAAAGACAGATTCAGAGTTCATGGCTGTTAAAAGTGATGGATCTCTACTTTAAAAATGCAAATTAATCTCAAGTTTATTACAGCCAGTCATGTCAATGAATGTTTTAGAGACTGAGCGTCATAAATTCAAGCTGCAGTTTTGTTGCTGTAAACGCCAAACTAAGGCCAGTGAATGCTGAGATGTAAGAAGACCCCATTTCACTTGCAACATCAAGATTATTGCTATGGTCTAAGCTTATTATAATGAACTACTATGGCAACTAGTTGAACATTTTTGTTTTGTGATGCTCATTACAATACAATTTGTTGCATCAGAGTAGCAAAGAAACATCTAGTTCAATATAAAAAATAACTTATAGGGTTCTTTTGGTTACTACTTCACCATGACCAATGTTTAAATAGTATTTTTTTTAAAAGTAAAGAAATTTTACAAGGCAAAAGGAATATATTGACAAGCTAAGTTTGCATTAGGCAATATCAGGAAAAGCAAGGCAAGGGAGTGACTGCAGCCAGATCAATGCATAGTGTTTTCAGAACAGACTTAACAGTGCACCAAGTTGTCTCTTGTTACTGTTCTAAATTGAAAATTATCATTAGCAGGATTTTTTGACAGAAAATTAATGATCAAATGTATTTACTGTATTCTGTGGCTTCATGTATTACTGAGACAACCGTAGCTGCTGACCTTGGTATCTGCAGTTGAGGCCAATTGTAACCTTTTGCGATGCTTTGACAAAACCTTTCTTTGACACAATTCTCTGTATAGTAGTAAGCAACGTTTTTTTTTTTTCCTAGCTAAGCTGGCAGACTCTGGAAGGTGTTTTAGTAATTGGTCTTTTTGGTAACTAGAAGACTATATACCTTATGTGTAGCAAGAGCTTGGGGGACACACATCTCTGTCAAAGTCTATATTTCGGAGTGGCAACTGGTCTCCTAGTGCAGAAGTTATCCTATCATTCCTAATAGGAAGTGTGGCATATGTGCAAAATAACAGTGTTAATTTGATAACAATTTGCCATAATGCCACAGGTAGTAACACAAATTGAATGTTCAGATATATGTGTTCCTATACGAATTCCTCTACTAAAATGGAATAAGAATAAAATGCAAAACAGCAAATGATTGTATGCTTTTGATCTCTGAAGGACAATGTCAAGATTTTCATGTTATGTAGTAGTGAGGGGATAATACTAATACTCCTGCAATATGTAGTTATTTGTGAAGTGTTTGATCTAACACGTTGCTTGTATGGTGCACATTCAGCTCGCCGTCTGCAGCTCAGTCCATGGGAGAGCAGCATCGTTAGCAGGCTTCTGACGCCCACTCACTCATTCCTGGCCCGAAGTAAAAGCACAGCTGCATTGTCTGGAGATGCAGGTAAACCTATAAGAACAGAGGCTTCATGTCTCAGCTGCTTCTTTTTTCCAGATTCCCTGTGGGATGTTGTAAAGTTATTGATCTCATGACTGTGCAGTATCATCCCAGAAGGAGCTTGAATGTCCACGACTACATTGCGTGACAGTGTGAAAGCTTGTTTGTACACTTGTTCACTATGCCTCTTTCTCTTTCTCCCACCACCTCTTTCTTAATTTCTTTTGCCTCGTCATCAATGCAGTAAATGAATACAACACACACAAGGCAACAATGTCACGCTGTCCGTGGCTGTTTAAGGAAAGGCCCGCAATGCTGCAAAGAGCTGATTCAGCACACCCACTGCTAAGGCTGTGAGCTGCTTGCTGCAAAAAATAGTTTCACTCTGTACCAGGGCACTTCCCACGTGGAACACGTTAGACTTGCAGAAAGATGGGCCCTGGTTGCAGTGGATTTAATAGCACCTTAAGTTAAATGTACAGGTTTAGTGAGGTTACAATAATTGTGAAGTTCTCTGCCAACCCCAGAACAGCTCTCTGATAGTACTACTGAGGGGAAAATTAACATGTAGAAATGTGAAAATATTGCTAGGTGGTAGCTTAAAGCCCAGGCAAAACTGTATTCCAAAGACAACCAGGCCATACTTGCTTATTGTGTTTTAGGCAGGTGACAGCTGGCTCTTCTTTTATCATAGGATGTTTTATGATCATGCACTGGGGACTTTACCATTACAATAGTATGTTGCTGCACATGCTGAATGTTTAAGTGTAGGCAGGTCTTTCCTGTTTGATATGGACAGGATTTTTATTCTAATTAAAGGACGTAGAAGGTAAGAAGGAATAGAGATCTGCTAAGATTACTTTTAAAGAAGCTTTCACTTCAGAACTCTTAGCTGTAACCTATAACTAATTGGGGTGCAGTACATTTCCACAAGGGTAGTGCTGTAGGAGCAAAAATGTGGATGATATTCTGCAAACAGTGGAATTAACAAGTACAAAATTCCTTTTCACTCTTCACAAACAACAGCTTGTAGAATGAACACTTAATGTCACCCACCAAGCAGGATATTAGAAATTCAGCTCTTTATTAGGGAGTAGTTGAGAAAGCAGTGACTTAATTTTGTAAGTGGTTACTTTACTGAAGCAAGCATGAAGGTTTTTTTTTTTGTGACTACTATTGTTTATGCTGTGCAATAAGCTAAAAACAGACTGGAATATTGAGAAAGATTGCAAATAGCAGGAATGACTAATTTGTCAGTCATCAGTCTGAGGTAATTCCCCTGAAATGCCTTCCCTATGCTACCTGGAACTGTATCACCCAGAAGAATAATCCATCTGCTCATTGTTTTCCAGGTATTGTTCTCTAGGAGCAATAACTGCAGTCCCTTCATGCAGGACACTTCCTGGAGATTAATGATCAGGTGGTGATAATGGCTCACAGCTGTGCTCTGAGCACTCAACTCATCCCTGCCTGTCATTATTCCCTAGAAAATTACCCTGCCCTTTTGCTGTGAAGATAAATTACAATGCAAAAAATCACAATCAAATTAAATATGGATTGATGTCCTTAAATTTAAAGTGAGCTGTTAGGGACATCCAGCATAAGAGTATGTCAGTATCTTTTCTAAATAACCTTCCAAAACCAAAATGTGTTTTTTTAAATAACTCTCCAAAAGCTGCTCTGAATAGATGTAATCCTGTTGGTACAGGATTCACTGGAAGTGCTTCCTAAAGCGTTGTTTGGCAACATTGCAAATGAAAATGAACTGCTTGTCTTTTAATACTTATGATGTCATCCTTGATGGTAACTTCAGATAATCAGCATGCAGCAAGAGAATTGATTCACAGAGGGTGGGAATGGCGTAAATTATAAGCCGTTTAAAACATATGTTTTGTGCCACTGCCTCCTATCTGGCTTAGATACACTCAACCAAAAAAAAAAACAAAAGCCCCATAAACAAACCCCCCTGTCTTCTGTTTCTCGATTTTTTTTGGTTTTGTTTTTTTTAAGTCAGTCATCTTATAATACCTCATTAAACATAAATCTCTGTAATTGATAAGGCAAGCATGAGTGCCGTTGCTGTGACACGTGAAAGTCTCTTTATTCATAATGTTAATCTCTCAGTGCAGGAGAATTTGCAGCGTTAGTACTGTTAAGTCTGAGCTCTTCCTGTAATAGCAGCTGTACATAAGACTGGAAGAATTACTCTCTGTAGAACTCTGTTCCTTCAAGTGTGCTCAGAGAGGGATCTACAGGCAAGAAATGTTGGGGTTTTTTTAGCAAGGAAATGGAGGATGTAATTCTCTTTTTCTTTAAAAAAAAAAAAAAATTATAGGGAAGATACCATATAGAAGCTCTACTTTTCCTTCAAGTAACATGCTGAAGAATAATTATGCGAAGACTGTATTAAAGGAAAGACCAACAGGAGCAGACAAAAAAACTCTGCAGTAATAACATAGTTTTTCCCAGTCTTCTCCTTCAGTTAAATCAGGAGAAAGTCTAAGAATACTTTGCTGGAAAACGTTCCCCATGATAAGTTTTGCAGTGTTACAATTCTCTTTGAATATGTAATCATTTCTCCTGCCATTGGCAGGAAATCTTTTGGTAATAGTCTTTGTCCTTGTGCAAACCAAGGAAAACTGCCATCCTGGTTACTCATTCAAATATTAATTTCCAATTTGTTGGTTTTAACTTGCTTTTTGTAATGTGTAAAATAGTTTGCTGTCAAGAATATATTTGAGTCAGCTGTTATTCTAGCATTATCAAGAAGTATTAAAACTTCTTACGTAGCTGGGCTTCAAATATTTCTAAAAGAGGGATTTTTAAAAACACATCGCTTGCTAAAAATTGTAGACAGCAATTTAATTGATTTCCTTGAGGAAACTGTTTTGTGTTGATAATGTTTTGATCTTTGTGTGTATGTGTCCTTTTATTTTCCTCCACTTCCAAGACCAATTAATAGGCATTCTGATTTTAGTTTGATTGTTTTCTATTCCGAATGTAATTGAAACTCATGTCAATGCATATGTTAAGCTAGTCAGACCAGTCATTGTGTCCACTGCTTTTTCAGAACCACCAGTTGTATAAAAATTTAACAGAAAAACATTGTTACTTTCTACTACTCAGTTATGTGGCATACTTCTTAATTTATTTAAAAGAAATTATTAGGTTACAAATGAAAAAGTACATAAGTGCCTATCAAAAGTGTATTGTTACTGTATGTGTGGCCAAGCTAGTGTATCAAATGATGGTTCTGACTTGAGAATTAGTCATTCCTCTATGTATTAATACCTTTCTTTCTTTTCTGTCTTTCTCGGTTGTTTCTGTTCCTGCTGGCTTTCCTCTGTCAATTCTCCAATGCTGCTCTGTAATTAAAATTAATAAATAACAAACCAACACCGTAGTTATCCCCGTTTGTCCCCGTTCAGCATCTTGCAGCCCCATCAGTCCTCTGTCCTACAAGACCATGAACTGTAGGAATCCAGGAGATCGAGCAAAACTTTATGCCTCTACTGATGCTGTTGGACGTAGAAGAACAATGCATCTTGCAGGGGTAAGCATGCCAGTTGTACTTAAGCTAGTGTCTCATGCCATGGCCACCTGACTGCATTGCTTGTTAGAACAGGAATAGTTGCAAGGATACTTGACTGAGTCTGATCCTCCCCTCTGTGCTGTCCCCACCCCCTCCAATTTGTTTCCTAGTTGGCTGGATTTTAACTGAAATATATGACATTATGTGGTGACGTAGAGTGGCTGCCTTAGCTTCTCATGAGGCACAGAGGCAGTCAGAGTGTGTGCCCTTTTCTCAAGTGGATTCTTTGCTGTCTTTTAAGGCCCAAGCTGGTGTTGCAGCTTTTCCCTCAGAGCGGAATCTTTTTTTCCTAGCAACCTGTTTTCACAAAGCCTGTAGAACTTCATATTTTCTGAGACCTCCAGCAAATTCAGCTGAGCCTCTGGGATAAAGCTGGGGGAAGGCATGCACTCACACATGTCCGTATACATAAGCACCCAGAGCACTGTCACTTCAGCTTTACTTTCTTAGATCGGGCTAGAAAACTTTCCCTCATTGAGAAGGAAGAGGTTGGTTTAGGAGCATGGTTTGTAAGCGAGGCTTCCCACAGATCACCTACCTGCTCGTTCTGAAAGATTTGGTAGCAGTACTGTGACTGATCTGAGCTTTCAGGGAAAATCAGAACAGTGTGATACAGGCAGACTGAATTCACGTTGACTGTGCTCGAAACCAATGGTATGCAGCCAGCTCCAGTTCAGATATCATTTGCTGAACCTGAGCAGTTATATTTTTTCCTTGTACTCTACAGCCTTCTTTAGAGTGTGAGAAGAGTGAAGTCATCTCTGTAAAAGATTGTGTAAGGGGTGCTTGCATTTTCACTTGGCCTGATGGGCGAAATATCAAGAGGCAGTGCCGCTGTTGACATCCTTGTTGGAAGCACTGTTAATGAAAGTTGCATGAATCATAGCCAGTACTTAATCTTTCAGGCAGATGGTAGTATGTTGAAGTTTAAGTTAAGGCACAGCGTTGGGATATATCTGTAGAGAAATCTCATAGTATGTGCATAGTGAATTGCAATCTCCAGGGCTGTCGGTTTAGCACCGCTTGGGTCTTTCTCATTGCGAGTATTTTGGGTTTTGTTTTTTTGTTTGTTTGTTTTTAAATCAAAAAGAAGAAAGGTTGATACATTTTGACGGAGGAGACAATGTAAAAATGTCGTTAATACAAAATGACTGAGGTAAGAGCTGTTTTCAGTAGCCCATATCGTGTGGAGAATCTTTTATTCTTCTGTAAACTTTTGTAGGAATTCAGTTTTTTACTTTACTGATATTAAGAAAAATTTTCTGAGACTAATGAAGTAGATCCAGTATAGAGAGTTATTGCTAGTGAGCCAAAATTCTTCTTCATTGTAATGCATTTATTCTGGCTGTATATGCTTTGATAACTCAGGTGATTATCGTATTAATCAGTAGATACCTGGTAAATTATCCTGCCAAAGAGCTGGCTAATTACTCTTGAGTAATGACTTCAGGATCAAGACCATCTATTGCTAATATTAAGTTATGTAATTTTAAACATAATGACCCAAAAAAACCCTCTTGGGTTTATGAAGATAAACCAAGGGTTTATATGCTCATGAAGTTGTTTTAAGTTTTTCTTTTCTAGTTGTTAACCTGGTTTTCAGTTCAGGAGACGAGCATTGCAGAGCTCTCAGCTAGTGAGGTTCTAAAGCAGTGTGGTACACATGCTGCAGGGGTTGTGCTTACACCCCAGCCAAGGTGGTGAGTAGCAGCCCCTCTGCATCGTGTTGGCTGAGTGGCAGCTCAGTGTACTCTCCAGTATTCCCATTCTTCGGACTCCTGGAGTCTGAGTTCGTTATTCCAAAAACCTGAAGTTTTTCGTCTATAGTTAAATGGAAGAAGTATATAGATGCCTAAATTCTGATATATTCTTTTAAACCGATAGTTAATACGAACCAGAGCTGTAACGGAAATATTTTAAAAAATAAAATCCTGAGATGAGAAATAAAGAAGGAAAAAGAGGAAATCGCTACCATGTATAAGAATCAACGGCAAAAACGTATGTGCTGTGGAATCATCCAAGAAAAAAAAGAATAGGATAGCTGTTGTACCACATTTGAGGGCTTTGAGGGCATCTGTGGTGTTCACATATAAGCATGAAAGCAAAAAGCTTGTGGTATATAGGGACTGTGACTAAGTGTGAGCCTAGGGGAGTGTGTGCTGGGGGGGGGGGGGGGGGGGGGGNNGGGGTGTGTTTTGCTCTTTCTTCACATGAAATCCAGGGTTTATGGGGAGTAGTGGAAGGTACTGTGTGGCAATCAGCAAAGATCCTTAAAAGGTCATTACCTTAAAGGTAATTTTTTGCCTGTGTAAAAATAAGCCTCTGCAAATTAGCCCATTATGTCTTAAGACAGTAGAGAGCACGATTAAGAAGGATTCTTGTTGTCAAATGCATATTTACTGACAAAGATGGTGGCAGATTACAGGAGCTATATTAATGAACTTGTTAAACAGGCTGTAGAAACTACTGACTCAGCACTGCTTTTTCTCAGCCCCCCCCAATCCCTCATCCTTAACTGAGCTTGCTTTGCTTTCTTTAGCCATGTGAACTCTGGCTTGACTTTGTCTTTTTGTTTGCTGAACTATAGACTGACAAAAAAGAAAAGGAGAGAGACCATTTGTCATCCAGCTTCTCAGCCAGCTTTAAAGGAGGTCATTTTTCTTCCAACCCCAAAGCTAGATCACCAGCTCCCTCTCCAGTTTGGTAAGCCAAGTACAAGCTTAGCTGGAGGTTGAGCTATAGGCAGCTCTGATTGTTCTGTTAATTAAATGTGAAACAGTGCAAACTTATTTGGTGATGTAGATGTTTTCTCTCTGCAACAAAGGAAAGACAGTCCTGCTTTTAGAAAAAATATTACTACTGCTTTGAGGAAGAGGAACAGGGAGGAAGTTACCTGGTTTCTTCCCTCTTGGCTGGGCTCAGTGCTCACACATCTGGAGAGTTGCAAAGAGAAGCATTTTGCGTGAAAGCTAATAGGTTGCTCCAGCAGTCCTGCTTGATAGCAGAGAAATAGAGAAGTTGTTTTATTTTTAGCTATTGTAGTTGTAGAGGTGATATGTAGGTGGTGTCCAGCAGAGCACGGCTGATAGTGATTGTCACTCTTTGTGGTTACACAGGCATGCGTCAAAGTCTTTGCCTTTTTTGCCTGGCACACCCAAGCAGATAACTTCCCCCCCTGGTTCCTCCAAAGTTTCCTCTGGTCAGGCACGTCCTCCTTCTCCTGGCAACATCCGGCCAGTCAAAAAAGATGTCAAACCAGAGACTAAGAAGAAAAGACCAGAAAAGGAGTCTGAAAAGGCCAATGAGGAGAGGACAGAAGAGAGTAAAGGAACTTCAGCAGGTGCTGGAGAATCCGCAAGTCAGGAAGAGCTTGCTGTCCAGGCAGAGCTCGCTCAAGGTAAGGAGAGATCCTCCTTTAGGTTAAGGAATGTCTGAGAGTCTCTCTATGTTCTTCCCTTCCTTTCTCTGAAACAACATAGTTTTCAGTAGTTTTCTGTCAAGTATTAATCTAAATTCTTCAGAATGTTCCTGCAGAGGTAAGTTCATTGAGGAAAGTGTAAACGGGTTGAAGCCCTCCTGCTTGTAACAGTGAAAACAACATGCAGACCTGCCTCACGCAGTGTGCTTCACAGCCCTCTTCTCTGTCCTTTTGGACTGTGATTTTTGTTGCTCACATCATGACACAGCTTCCTTTCAAACTGTTGAAGTAGAATAATAATGACCTGAAGACTAATGGTACTGGAAGCCATCATATAAGGTAGTGTGAGCAGTGAGAATGTCCAGCTCTGCTAGACACTCAGTACAGTTGTGCTGATAACACTGTCAGTTTACCTATAATATTGCAAGAGTACCACGTCATGGGAGAGATTAGCAGGATAAAAGAGAATGCAGAGGAGAACCAAGGAGAAGAGTAAAGAGGAATAGGCAGAAAAAAAAATTACCCAACAAACAAAAAAAACCCCACACCAACCCTGAAAAGCAGCCAGGCAGAAACAGATGAACACACAAAATATAATAATGATCATAAAGTGTAGGAAGGGCAAAAGGTAAGTCTGAAAATGAAAAATGTGGATTTGTTCTAGCAGACATATCGTAAATATGGCATGGGCTGTTTGTCTTGTGGATGGGATAGAATGGCCATTGTGATCACTGGGATTCCCAGGACGGGTTACTTAGGATTCTGAATTTAAAATGCATAGATTCCCCAGTGATTGTCCTTCAAAAAACACTTCTAAGTATTAATAATCCTGTATTTAACTGCAGGATGTGTAGTTGGGGGTTGTTCTTCTGTGAGAAGACCTGATGTGAATTGATCTCTTTTGTTAATAAGTTCTGTTACTTGGGTTCCAGTCTGATACCCAGGTCCTACCACACAAGGTGCAACCCCACAAAAAGCTAGAGATTTACAATAATAAATGGATGCATCTGTTGTCCATGGGCATGTAAAGAAGGTATGAGATAATTGTCATGTTAGCATGGGCTTTCACCGCTCTTCTGATAACCTTTTGCCTGCTTCCTTTTAAGAAGAAAACTTTCTTTTAAAAGGATTTCAGGGTTACCACTGAGATAACTTTGCAAATGTTTACAAGCTGTAGTTCCCCAGTACAAGGTGCAGACCAGAGAAACTTTTGTCATGCTTGTTTGACAGTTTAGCTCAGGAGGAAGAGAGGCTCAACTTCTTTGCAGAGTCGGTCAATATTTGAGCTTCTGACAAGGTCACTTAGTATGGAAACAGGTTACTTGTGATAAAGATATTCAAAAGTGAAGTAGTTTCTGTTCACAGCAGAGAAACAAGTAGTGGAGAGGGGCAGAAGAGAAGGATACTGTAGTCAAAGTGGTGAGCAGCACTTCAATTTGGATGTCTTTTGCCAAAGCCAGAGGAAGTGATGGTTAGGACCAAAGATTGAGACCTCAGGCTAAGCATTTTATGTGTGAGGTTAGAGGACAGGCTTTGTACTGCAGATGGAGGCCCAAACTGCCAAAACATAGCCACTGGCTGAATGCAAGAACCTAGAGAGGGGCAAGCGCAGCATTGGGAGCTAGAGGGACATTGCTAATATCCGCTAGGCCTGTGTTGCAGGTGAACATAACTGATTTCTGCCAATTAACTGAACTGGCCTTTAACCTGTCTGGCTCAGCCAGCTGTGTAGTCACAGGAGCCAGGAGGTCAGCAAGTAATGATCACTGATGGAGCTGTTATAGTTTTTGCAGGCAAATCTCATGTGACTTTACTAATACCAATTAAGTTTTAAAGGTATTTTGGGTGTGCCTGTGCAAGCTGTTGTCATCTTTTCTGACAGCAGGGCAGGTGTGCATTAAACAGGCTACTTGTTACGCTGCCAGCTTCAGCACCTGAGGCAAAAAGTTAGCCCCAGCAGCACAGAGCTGTGCTCCCTTCAGGAGTGATAGCCCTGCCTTGGTCCATCTTAGTAAATTAAAAAGGGCTGAGGTGCAGGAACTCTTGTCATTTATACTGTTTGACTATTACAAAGGCTCTCTGGTATGTTTGTGATCCAGGTTGTAATTGCAGCCCCACATTTTCTTACCTTCTGTCCCCAAGGCTACTAAGAGCACAGCTCTAAAGGGCTCCCAAGCTTTAGAGTGGTGAAACTACTTACCTTTTTATGTTTGACCATCCCAGAATTTTCTGAGTTCCCAGCTGCATCTTGGAGGTTAGCCCAGGCCTGGACTGTTCCCTAGGGATGGACTGAATACCTGTTTTGGTAATGTGAGAGAATAGTGCTCTGGCTGAGGTTAAACTGTGCCAGCTCACCTCAGGGCTAGAGAACAGGCCCTGGCACTCTAAATTACTGGTGTACATGTATCACTTGAATTCAAGGTGAAAGCCCTGAAGTAGTTATAGAAAGACCTGCATAGCTTTTACTTGATAGAAGAAGAGAGCAGAGAGGTTAGCAGATGTGAGCATTCAGCACAGAGAAAGCAGCTGAATTTGTGTTTGTATATGTGACGAGGTGTAGGAGGGGGTAATCGAGGACGAAACCCCTCTTGCAATTTGTTAGTGAGGTGAGGAAAATGCTGTAACATCGCAAAGGTTGGTTAAAAATGTAGATTTAAAATAATCTCCTGGCTGTTTCTGATGACTTATTTCACATGTATCTTCCCAGGATCAGAATCTGATTCCATTGACAGTTCAAAGTCTTCCCTATCCATGTTTGTCTGCGTTACCAGATGTGATTACCCTGGAATGCTTCCTTCAGTTAGCTTGTTTGTTGGCAGTGGTCCCTGGCCTCTAGAGAAGTAGTGCAGTTGAGGTGCTCTGTATCTGTGCTAGAGAATGCCGGGCAAGCTTACAGAAATGTGAACTTAGTGTTTTACTTGAGGAAAAACCTGTAACACCTTTTCTACCAGGTGGCCAAAGCTGGTCCTGGGTAAAGAATTTATATGAGGGCACTATTAAGGTTTGAACACAAGCCATAGCTCACCAATAGTGGCAAAGCTTGGTAAGAAGCTGTCTTCTGGTCCCACGAGTTGCCTCAGGTTGGAGTAGCTGCAAAAATTGATGATGGTTTGTGTACTACCTTTATTGCAGATCACTTCAGACAGTTGATGTTTGAGATCACCAAGTCACCAAAAGTGGCTGGCCTATCACCAAAAAGTCTGGCTCGGCTCTTCAAATGTAGACTATCAAACAGAAGAAAATATAATACCACAATGTTTAATTTCTGCTCTCCGAATACAATTGGGCAAACTTAAGAAATGTGATGGTAGGGACTTGCTGAGTCAGCATAACTCCTGTTGAGCACTCATCAGCATTTATTCTTCTGACAGAAAAGGTCGTTTAACCTTTCAACTGGAGCTGCTTTCATATATCCTGTAAAAACAAACTTCCCTTAAGGAATATGAACCCCTAGCATCTAGAAATTTCTTCCCCCTCTGAATCATTTATAAAACCATGTAAGCTTGAAAATATTTTACAGAGCATTTGAAACTATTTTCTGTTCCTTTCAAGAGAGTCATCTTGGCTGCTGTGTCTGTACAAACTAGCCTTCCTTCCCATCTGTTTCAGCAGCCAGCCCGCCCCTACCTCCGGCTCCGCCAGCTCTTTCTCCACCCCTAGCCCCCACAAAGACCTCTGCAGGTACAACTGACCCTGAAGAAGCAACAAGGCTGCTGACTGAGAAGAGGCGCCTTGCTCGTGAGCAGCGGGAACGGGAGGAGCAAGAAAGGAGGGAGAGAGAAGAGCTTGAAAGGTGATTCTAGACCTCTGCAGTGGAGAAGATATGTTTTTAGCAGCTTCTTGTGTGTATTCTGTTGTTATATTGTGATACATGAAGCACAGTACTGAAGTGCAGGAGGCACGAGTTCCTCCCCGAAAATGAATTTTCCTGCTGGGTTTTTTTGTAATATATACCTAAGCAGATCTGTAAGGTTAAAATTTATCCCAAATATTGCTTCAAAATAGGACAGGAGGAGAGAGCAGACCCTTGCTGTAGCGATTCATTGTTTTCTCAGAGATTAACAAAGCTGTACTTGTTTATTCCAGCTAGGGCACTCTGCACAGCTGTTTTCAACTTTGTGATTCGGACAATGTCTCTTACTTTGAATTGTAAGATCTCTACCATGGGTGGTGTTTAGGTGTCCAACAGCTGTGACTTAAAGCTCTTTGTCATCTCATTTAAAATCAAGATGCCCAACACTTTTGGAGGGTAATTGATGTTGCGTCTCATTTTCTACTAGAAAATGAGTAGCCCATCTGGATACTTATGACTGTGGCTATAACACAAGTTGAGCGCCTTTTTAGGGGGATGCCATGCCTCTGGAATGTGTTGGAGTTCTTTAACAATATTGCTGAACATAGGAACAAGGCAGAGCCAGTTAAAATGGCCTGCCTTTCCAAAAGGCCCTCTCAAAAAGGGTTTTAAAGAAAATATGCTGCTGTGGCGTAAGAGTAATATGGTGAATTTTACTGCCAGACTGCAAGATCGAAAACAAAAGGTAAAGAGTAATCAGCTTTCACAGTGAAAGGAGTTTTCAGTGTCTGTTTAGTGCCTTCATAAATGAACTTGAAAGGAGTTGTGGCCAGTGAGATAATGCTGGTCTTCAGTGAGACAAAGCAGTTGTGAAGAGATTCAGATGTATCTTATATTGCCAAGTTACAAAATGGAAGCTGAATTGCAATACTGCTAAGCATAAAGGAAGGTGTATAAGGAAATAATCCTAACTTAGCTCATGTGGTGGTGGTGGTCTCTGGGCTAATTATTTCTGGGTGAAGAGGTCTTGTTTGGAGTTGAGTATATGAAAGTATCAGGTGACTCATGGTCAACAAAATAAATGAACTGTTACAAGTTACTGGAAAAGGAGAACAAAATGAAAACGGCCTTCTGAACTATCCAAGGTGAATCCACTTCTTGAATGTTGAGTTTTATATTTTCTGAGATAGTAAATTAAGTAAAACTAAGAAAATAAGTGCAGACAGAGATGAAGGAAGATCACAAGTATACACCAGCTCCCATATGAAAATCTACTAAACAGGTGAGGATTCTTTAGCTGGGAAGGCTATCTGCCCTCTACTTCTGAGTGGGGATATGATAAGCTACAAAGTCCTAAATAATTTGGGTAACATCAAAGGTGAAGGGGAAAAGTTATTCACTCCCATAATACAGGGATGAGGAGGCATTAAGTGAGGTTAGGAGGTAACATTCAAAAATCAGCAGAATTTTATACTTTTTTTAAATTCAGGAGTCATTGCCGTGAGATAAGGTGGGTGCCGAAAATCTATACTATTTCAAAATATGATCAACTGATATTACAGAAAGAAGCATTTTGCAAGATGCATTAAAGTCAATGATACTGTTTCTGATTCAGAAAGTACCAGAGTCATAGATTAGTGGAAGCCAGGCATATGCTGGAGAAGTATTGGTATTGCCTTGCAAAGTTTTTACGTTCCATAGGGCTTTACCTCTGGCCCCTGTTGGAAGTAGAACAGACAATTTGGCTTGACCCGGTTCAGGTGTTTTGATGCTTTTAGGAATGAGAGAGCAGTGCAGCCTTTATCCAGCTGTTCTGCAGCGCTGGTGTCTTGGGTCACGAATCTGGTGGTTTGGGTTTTTTCCCCTCCTTTTTTTTTTCTTACTTATTTTTTTTTACACTTGTTTCGTGATTGCAGGCAAAAGAAGGAGGAGCTGTCACAGAGGATAGCTGAAGAAAGAGCTCGCCGAGAAGAGGAAGAAGCTCGCAGACAGGAAGCGGAAAAAAACCAAAAGGATGCAGAGGAGGAGCGGGAAAAGGAAGAACGGCTGCGCCGACAGGCAGAAGAGAGAGAACAGAAGGAGAAAGAAGAAATGGAGCGCATTCAGAAACAAGTACTCTCCCATACTGGAATTTCTGTGCCAGTCTGGTTGATAGCAAAGTGGATGAAGCAACACCTCTTATGCAGCACCTAGATTAGAGGGATATCTAAAATTTAAGTGCTATATAAAAAGTGAATAGGGTTGTGTCAGGGTTCATTCCATAGAGTAGTTCAAACAGTAAAGATATTTCTTCTTGGCAAAAACATGTGGTAGGGAGTTGAGTTTTGGTTTGGTTTTTTTCTCCTGTAGAATTTATTTAGAACAAATCCTTTCCTATTCCTGATAAATTGCGATTGAAAAAAATCAATAGAGTTGTATTGGGGGATTTTAATGAATGGTGTTACACCAGAGAACTCTTTGTCCCCACAGTTATAGAAAGTCTAGATGCCAAGATAAAAAACTATACAGAGTATTGGAGACATAGCACTGCTGAGTTCTAATCCTATGCCCAATATTGCTTTTGTGTGTGGCTAGTGGGAAGGGGTAGGTTTTGATGACTTTAATCAAGCCGAGGAGAACCTTTATCTGGTGCAGTCCTCCTGAAATCAGAGCAGCTACTCAAAAGACATAAGAGTAAATAAATCAAAATACAATTTTTCAAGTGCTGTCACTTTTGATGGGCATAATGTTGGTTTACCAGCTTCAGGAGAGGCTGTGGTAAGCATTTTGGATAGGACTCTTCTCGCACATGCTCTTACTTTGTGCATGCGCTGTGTCGCCCTCAAAATTTAGCACTTCAGTCTGCCTCATAGACATTAGTTTCTTCTTCTGGTATATCATTAAATGTATGCTTCTGAAAATAAGTGTTTAAAGGATTGTGTTAGTGAATATAGCTTAGAAACTGCAGTTCTCCTTTTCAGAAGACATATGCTGCTTTCTTTGAAATGCTAAAATGAGGTACACCCCCAGTTTAGCACTCAGAGATAACACACGGCCAAGTTTTTTTGGATGTTACAGCCTTAACAAATGAACTGTTGTAGTAGTTCCATCATACAGCACTGTCACTGTCAGGGAGCAAGGCCTCTTTACAGTATATTCCAGACAAGTTTTACATTTAATCAAAAAAGCAGGAATGGAAAGCTTGTGCAAATGTACCTGTGGCTGTTTGTCCTTGGTCTCATTAAGCAATGACTCTGGCCATTTTACTGCTTTTGTTTGACTCTCAAAAACATCCACCACTCAAAACATGAATCTCTTGAATACTTTCCTGGCTGCTGTTTTAATGCTGAAGGTTAGGAAGTGTATTCCTCATTTGTCATCTGGTGTGCTTTCACGCACATGCCCCAGAAAAGGCACAGAACCAAAGGAGAAGTCCATTGTTTAGTTACGCATCTCTTAATGCTATGCAAAACATGGAGATTAATCAAGAAATGTGCAATTCAGTCTGAAAAGATAGTTGGTGACTTATAAACCCCAAAAGTGTCTATTCAGGGTGTCGTGGATATGCATAACTAAGCACATATCAGTGTAAATCTGTCCTTAAATAGTAAATTATTCCTCACTTCTTTTTCTTTTACCATCAACTCAGAAAGAAGAGGAAGCTCGCCTACGGGAAGAGGCAGAGCGGATTCGATTAGAACGTGAAAAGCATTTCCAAAGAGAAGAGCAAGAGCGCTTGGAAAGGAAGAAGGTAACTCAGTACATGCAGAGAAACTAATTCATTTTGCCTTAGCAGTTTGCTTCCACCACAGTAGAGAGTTATCCATGATATAAATGTGCCCTCAGAAAAGCTGCAGTCCTCATCTGCGTAGCCTGATGTGAAAGTGAAGGGAATATTGCCAACAGTAATAAAAATTCATCTTTTTGCAATAAACAGATGCAACTGATAAATGACAAGCAGTTGTGGTTCGGGAGAGATATTTTTAAATTAATGCGAACAAATGTTATTTTACCCCTTTACATTTCATTGTAGAGGCTTGAGGAGATCATGAAGAGAACTAGGCGTGTAGAAGCTGTAGATAAGGTCAGTGCTGCTACTTAACTTGTAAATATTGGGCACGTTTCACTTCTTTAGTGCCATTTTTAATTTGCAACACTGTGCTTCCTTTGTAGAAACCTAATGACCAGCAAAATGGACATATATCAAAGGCAAATGTTACTGGAGAAGCAGGTATTGTGTTTAACTGTGCCCTGAGCACAACCAGTGAATAAATGTCTGCTAAGCACAATGATTTGAGACATAGTTATGAAACTTGGCACGCTAGTTGCAGCGAAGAAAGCCATGAGAGGTATAACTGAAGTCTGAGCAAACCTTATTTATTTAGCCTTTCCGTATAGGTAGGTAGTGATTACTGAGTCAGCTGTTCTAGCAACTTTGTCACATTAGTGTTTAACAAGAGGGAGTTGCTTACCACCTTTAATTATTTACAAAGTGAAAAGAAACAAATTCTTTTCTGATACTGATCACAAAAGAAACTGATTCTATAGTTTCTTTTGCATAGTATTACAGATGTGGTTGTTGCAGACTTATTCCATTTTCTTAAAGGGTTATTTCATCTCAGTCATCAAGACAAACTGTTCATTATCCAAACATCTCCCTGTGATTCCTCTCTTCCGCACCTGCAGCCTTATTCACTTGATCTTAATTTCTATCTCTTTCAAAATTCAGCTCCTACAAAAGTTTAGGGTCTCCCTGTCACACCCACACTTTCAGTCTTCCCTTCTATTCTGTTCCCTCTATCTTTTTTTTTTACCTGATCGTTTTAGGTAGTTTTATATAAGATTTTAATACTTACAGTGAAGGAAGCAAAATAAAATGTAGCTCATCTTCAACAATCACCAAATATGAATTAGCAGTATTTAACGATACTGAAGTCAAGCTATCAAATGGCTTATCCTATTGTAGCATAACACATTAAATGACGTTAATATTTATTTCTCTTTTGTGTTTGAGCTGAGTAACACAGAGGACAAATAACAGCACTGGCTGTGTGTACTGCTTTTTTTTTTTTTGGATGTTTAAAGTGAATGTATAATTAGCACTGCCAGGAAACCTTTTGACACAGATTTCATTACGTGTGTTTGCAAGTTATTTGTTTATATATAATCTTAGGGGAGAAAAAAGTTTGGGAACTGTTAATACAGAACGCATCTGGGGTGTCATCTTTTGCTGCAGGCACTGTTGAAGGTGCTATAAACCACTTAATTCTTGAAACTCTAAATGGCTCTGTAACCTGTGGCTAGCGCTTTCCTGCCGAAGGTAGAAGACAAGTAGTTTCCTAAGGCACATGAGAATTTGGACCTGCATTTCCCCAGGGCCAAGGGAAGGCTGGAGTCCTTGAGTGACTGGATAAAGAGAAAACTGCCCTCACCTTCAGGGCTGCTCTGCTGCTCAGCTTTACTTTATCTAGATATGCTATTGAGTTAAAGGTATGAATGAATGGACACATTTCAGCTAACTCTAACTTTACATATTATCCTCTAACAGACTTCTGACTACACACAAATGGTGATTTTTCTTTTTTTCAGTCTTACTGTTTGGCAAAATATGAGGACACCTTTGTGAGAGTGGCCAAATCACACAATGAAACAAAATCCGTCGCTTTTTTTGTCATTTGTTTGGCCTCTGCTTCAAAATAGGAGATAACTCTGCCTTTCCAAAGCAGGAGAACTTTCTTCTGCTTTTCTCTTTTAAATGTTAAAGCTGATGTATTTTCCTCTTGTTCCACTTCTAGAAGCACCAAAACCTGTATTGCTAATAACTTTCGTGTAAAAACTTGGCAAAGATCAGACTAAGACATTTGGTGTAAAAGGTTTCAGCCCAAGCATTTAGAGCACAGCAGAGCAAGAGCAGCTGAAGGAGGGTCTCCTCAGATGAGGTTTTGGGTAACCGAGATAAATGTGTCCAAGCCTAAATTGTCTTTGTGATTATCGTAACAGATGCTAGTATGGGTGGGGTGCAATTGCTTCCTTTTACTGAGCTGTACATGAATTAGTGTGACTGTAGCTACAATGCAGAAGGGCGGTAGTTGTACTTTAAAAAAACATCCTGGGGCAGGCCAATAACATCTACCATATGGTCTTTGGATGAGGCACAAGGGTGCTCTAATTTTATGTTGCTCTCTACAGCATTTTATAGTAGTGATTTGGTACTTGTTGAAAGAAGTATCCTTCCCGTGGAGATTTTTTTCCTCTCGATTTCCTTTCGGGTTACAGTCAGTGATCAACATGGGAACCAAGAAATACCAGTGTATGGAATTGATTATGTCCCAGTGTTCTCCTGTTCCATTCTCTGTTGCTGCTTGAAAAGTGCCAGCATAATATTCTGTCAGATACCAGCCTATTGTGACTACTGGCTTATGTGTTGGAATTGTGTATATCATTGTAAAATGTTTATTCTTGTCTGTAAAGCTATAGCTTTGAAATCTGTGGCATTTACTTCGGACCTGAAACNTCTGCATGTAGATGCTGCTGCTTAGTTTTATGAAAACCTGTTTTCTCTCTCTAGTCATAACCAATCCTGCATCTCCCTTAGAACCTGCAGGAGGACCTCAGCTTCAGCAAGCAACACAATCTCCGCACAACGGGAAACCCGTCACCTGCACGCATGTGATTGTTTCACATCAACTCCCCGTAAATATGGACAGGTAAGAACATTGCTAAGTATTGGAGGGTGATTAGAGGATGAGGGTTACTAGAGTAATAAATTATTTTCAGATCCATGTATTCATTAACTAAATAAGAGACAGCTGTTCCATCTGCCTTGTTTCCTGTTTATTTTTATCTTTTCCTGTGTTCAGAAAAGAACTTTATCATCTTTCACTTAGCAGTAACCCATTTTTTGCCAACTGATAGGGAAGAATTTTGTAAAAATACAGCACGTTCTTTGTAGTGTTTGGAACAATGTGTTGTTTGCCAGGAATTATTACATAAATTGAAAGGGCAAATTTTTTCTGTTCCTTTCCGTGAATTAAGCTTCATAAAAACCACTCTGGATTTGCAGTACTAGTATTCTTGATTGGAATAATAAACAGTGTGCTTTCAGCTTGGATGTTTCGATTTCTGAACTGCTTGAAGTATTAGCAAGTTTTGCTTACTAAGCAAAAGTCCCTCATGTGAGATAGAGCTACTCATTTTGGCTTTGCATTTAAAAAAAAAAAAAACAAAAAACCTTTGTCCTCTATAAGGACAATTTGGGGAGGCAGATATTTAACATTGGGAGCTCTCTGTAGCCATGAAGCAAGTCCCTCAGACTTTGAGAAATTGTTAAAATGCCTGAAACCTCAGTGTTGAACTGAGTGATATCTCTTACATAAGCATGAGCTGTCAGTTATTTCCATTTTAGTAATGCAGAAAGCCAAATAATCCCTTAGTCCTTTCATGTTTTATGCAGGTAGTGCCAGAATATGCATGGAAAATCTTGAATGTGGGAAGCCATCACTCAGTCTGTAATGGGCGGTATGCTTCAGGGTGTGATTGGCACTAATTGAAGGAGGAATTTGCCCTCTCTCAGTCCCTCCATATGCCCGGGGGATCTTAGCCTGCTGTCATGCTGACAAGGATGCTCCTGCTGAGAGAAGTTCTGTCAGTGACACTGAGCACTGAGCTGCACTGGATGAGCTGCACAGAGGTGCCTCATAATTGTCTTGGGCAGCTATTAAATGTTAATCACTCCCAGCCTTATATGCACCTTGATGTTTGTAATACAAAATGTGCCACGCTAATGAATGCTGTCATGTAGCATTATAATCCGTATGGAAGGAACCTCAGGATGGCCAAAGTGAAGAATGAATAAATGAGACCGAAGAACAGCGACAAATGTAGGAAGTGTGTATAAGGCTGTGGAAGCGGAAACTGGTATTCCAGGTTAGGGTATGGAGGGACTGTACTTTAGAGGTACATCCACACTGACTGGGAAGGCAAAGGTTAAAGCACTTGGTAGCATCCCGGTGTAAGCTTAGCCCAGACAGCCTGAAAAACTGTTGTAAGGAATACATAGCAGCATAGATTTTTATCAGATGGTAAAAGCCATGGGTGCCAACTCCACTGCTACTGCATCTCATGTGCTGCAGTTGTCTGGCGTCTAGAGATACCTGATATTGTAGCACACACAACAGCAACAGGTGGAGATGGTCTCTTGTGCTAGCACCTCGCTCCAGTCCCAAGAAAGATTTGACTTTTGTCTGGAAAAGACTTGAGCATGTTTTAAAGGCAAGATAACTCAGATTTCTGACCAGAACTTAAAAAGGTTTTGTCTGGGGGGGACTTGTGGCATGTGCTTGTCCGGACAAGAGGAGGGAGCGAAGGAGAGGAGTCATCTTAAGGCCTAGAGCAACGGTCACTCTCATTCTCTTCCTACAGTGTAGGGAGTGTGGGAAGTGTCACTGGGTCTAGGACAGAAGAAGTGGAAGTGTCGGTGGGTCTATTTTGTACGGCACTGGAGTCTAGCCTGAATGCGTGTCTTCGACCAGGACCGGTGGTTGGTGTTCAGTGGCCAAACCCAGAATACCTGTAGTTGGGGTCACTCCCCAGACACTGCAGGTGGTCTGTCCCTTGCACCAGTACTGTTGAACGAGGGTGACTTGGAAAGCTGCTAGAGGTTTGGGTGAAGATTAGGAGTTCTACTCTGGGGCATAATAGGAAGTTGCCTTACTGCTTACTGTACTGAACCTTCAGCTCTGTTCCTCCCCATCATGTCATCCCTCCTGTATCAGCTCTGTGGCTGGGATTCAGTTGGAAATAGCATGCTTGCTTCTATGGTCATGAGTACAATGCATCTGAGAAAAATTAAAAGAATTTTGGCGGAGTGAAGGCAATTGTTTTCAGTACTTCACCATTCTCTGTTGCTGCTTTTGATCAGCAATGCAAATCTTGTTGTATTGGAACTTCATTACCTTTCCAAGACAATTGATCTTCATAAACCCTAATGAAAATGCTGTGATGTGCTGCATTATTTACCATATATCTCTTGTCAACAATTATTAGTTTTATTAATAAACATTTACTGCAGATGATAGATTGGTGCAATTATCTATCCCACCTAACAGTTTGTAAAAATTTTTATTGGTATTCCTACTCCTGTGTTTTAAACAAATGAACATTAATCAATTTTCCTTAGGCTTAAAGCTTCTTCACTTTGCATCGTGAAAGAAATAAACAGATATATTTGCTTGTGAATTGAGCTGTTTTACCATGTTAGCACTCAAGGTTTTCCAATAGATCTTACGTGAATTCTCAGCTCATAGAAACAATTTCTTTTTTCATAGTTGTCTGAGTTAAAATGACATCTCTGAACATGAACAGGATTTTTGTGGTATTTAGCTTTAAGTGGTGCTGCAAGGGTTCTGATTTTGCCACCTATGCTTGCTCAGAGTATCTTCTCCACAAGTAAATTGGGTTAAACAATTTAATACTCGAATGCTAATGAAGAATAGTGAATTATTATGGGGGGCAGGGAGTGACCTTATATCTGACCTATAAGTCTGTGGTGAGAAAACTCACAATTGAACTTAAATGAAGACATTTCTCATCCAGGTGTAGTACGATGGAAAGGGCAACACTAAATATATTTTTAAATGGAGCGTACCGTGGAAATTTTCCAGTTAGTAAAGTACCTGGAATTACCAAGAAAATTGGTAGTTCATGGATGCTACAATAATGGCATGTTAACTTCTGGCTAGATTCTGGGTTTTGGGGGGTTTTTTCCCAACAAATGGAAAAATAAATTTGAAAGTCGTTTGAAAATAAGATATAATGTTAAAGTATTTTCAAACTTTTTGTAAATTATAAAAGATTCCAACAAGATTTTTTCCGGATTCTAATTTTTTCTTGCTTTACTGAACAGTAGAATCCTGGAAGAAACACAGTGATAGGAGTTGGATTTGGATAACCAGTACAGCTGCCTAATCCATCTCCCACTTGCAGATTATTGCTTGTTCTCTTCTTTCTAATTCTTTACCCAAGTTAGATCCTGTCTGCTACTTCTCAGAAAGTTATTTCAGTACAGTGGTTTATGTTGACATTATTTTCCTTATGATACTTGCCCTTATCCTGTAATTCCTCCCCAACCCCCTCACCCCCCTTCTTTCTGTGCTGCTTTCTATAAATGCCTGCAGTGGGCCCCAGTGAGAGCAGTTCACCTCATCTGTGTGTCTCCATCCCATATAGAGGGAGCTGGCTCTGGGTAGATTAGATAACCAGTTTTTAGAAATACACAGTTAGACAAGGTGATTGCCTCAATATCTTGTCCCTGGAAAAGAATGTTACTGAGTTCAAATTCTTATGTAGTGTTCGTTGCTCAGTCTGTCGGATAGCAGACTTGAAACTTGCTTTACCATCCCCTTCCCTTCTTTAGGCCTGCAGCTCCTCATTGCTGGCTGATTTCAGTGCTGTTTTCTCAGTGGATTAAAAATAAACACTGCTTTATTTAAATAATGCAAAAGTCTGGGGTCCGTTTTGCTGTTAGTGTCTATCTGTGACATCTCTGCTAAAATCATGTCAATAAATGAGATGACTTACACTGTCTTTCAGATCAGGAATAGCAGGTGCGGAAGTATTTTGGCACATTCCAAAGGCCTGCAAATCAGTTTGGTGGTTTGTTTTTTGTTTTTTTTTTCCTTATTTGGTGTTGATTTCAGATGGGTGATCAGAAAGACATACTAAATTCTGAAATTCTGGTCTTTTTTTCTTTCTTCTTTACTCTCTTCAAATTCTTTACATATACATTATGTCTACACAGAGCTTTGGCTGAAATTATCTACATCAGATGTAATTTTCAGTAGTTTTTAACTTTTTTGATGTTCTAGTTCCTTTAATTAAATTAGCTGCTCTTATTTCAACTTCCTCTAGTCTATCTTGTTAATATTGATGTGTCCAGTTCAAAATGCGAAGCCACACAGATGCTTGGGTTTTTTAGCTGCCATGAAGCTGTCCTTCAGATGCTTGCAAGACTCTTATGTTTGAAAATGCACTCTGAATAACTCAGGCGACTTTTTTTTTTTTTATTACGAGTCTTGCTACAGGCACACTTATGGAATATGTTACAATGCCAAAATTATCGAGTTCTTAGAAACATGCCTGCAATATCATATGCCTGAAAAGGGTATCTCCAGTGTTGTGCTGGTCACTGAGACATCGCTAAGGATGTAACATAAGACAGTAAGAACACCTGTAGCAGGTCAAAAATACATTACTTTTTTGTGTTCTTTGCTTTAATGGCCTGTAGCAGTCACTTAGGGAGAGAGTGTAAAGGAAAAAAAGGTAAGTACCAGGACATCCTCTGGTCAATGAAGGGTTACTAAGCATTGTCAGTCCAAGTGCAACCATGGGCTCAAGCAGTCCCTAAGCTGCTAATTACCAGAAGCTGGAGGGTATACCAATCTCCTAGGAATTTGTCTAATCTCCTTTTGAGCTTATGGCCTCTAAGATGTCCAGTGGAATTAATTCCACAGTTCTGTTTTTCTCTTTGTTTCTTCTAAACTTGCTCCCCTAGTAATCTGGTGGAGCAAATAGCACAAAATATAGAAGATTTTATAGCATAAAATATAGAACATTCATAGTCATGGTTTCCTCTTCTGTACCCCTTTGTGATTGTATAGACTCCCCTGTCTGAAAAGACATCGTCAAGTCTGTGAATCCTGGTCTAACTCAGTATGTAATACTGGCAGTGCAATGACAAATAAATATGAAGAACTATTTATCTATGAAGTCAGCTGATCAATCAGATGGAAACATTAATATCTGTTTGCCGAAGCAAGAGTAGTCTTCATTGTACCAATGCTTGTTGAAGAACTATACTGTTTAATTTATACAAACGAGCAGTTGCTCTCTTCCCTCCTGTTTCTTACCTCGTCCATCAAACTTGCTGTGTTATCCTAGCTCTGGTAAGGTTATTGGTAGTAGGTGGGGATGAAATAAGTAATAGGATACCTTATAGTGAATAATAACCTAATAACTGTACATTAGAGAGCAGGTTTTATTAGTCCTAAAGTATTTCACAGATTCTGTTCCTCATCTTACAGACGTGGATCTCTGGCACAAAAGGGTGATGTGACTTGTGACCTCTGCCAGGCAGCCAGCAGGATTTCTGTGTCTGCTCTCAAACTCAGTGCAGCAAAACATACTTTTCACTTAGAAATTCGCTCAGCGTATCCAGACATGAAAAAAAGGGGAATGCTTTTCTGAAAAAGAACTGGTGATGGTTTGAAAAACCAGGAAAGGCTTGATATGAAAACCAGCATGTCGTTCTTGCAGGAAATCTGGGCTTTGGGTAAAGTGTTGCTGCTTTCAAAAGAGCAACAATTATTTTCTGTCTCTTGGGAAGTACTGTAAAACAATTCTATAATTGTTTGTGAAGAGTTGGACACCCAAAGAAGCCAGCAAATGAAAATAAACCATATGCCAATTATAAGCAGGTTTGGGGGTTTCTTGGTGGGGTGGGGGTGTGTGGTTTTTTGGGTGGGGTTTTTTTGTTTGCTTGTTTGTTTTTTGTTAAGACTAGTCAATGTACTGTCAGGAGGAAATTAGCCTGTGAAACCGAGCCACCTCTCGGAAATGGCCCGAGGAAACTGATAGCCTGCTTTAAATCTAGGAAAATTGCATCTGAGCCTTTGTGGCCGAAGCATTTCCAAAAAACCTGAATAGTCGTGATGTGGTCCGAATAGGGAGTAGGTACCCAAGATTGTCAGGATCTAACTGATGAGGGCCTTAAGAAGCACCTGTGAAAGATCACATGATTTTTGAGTGTCAGTTGAGTACTTGCTCTTTCTCCAGGAGCTTATGGTCCCATTACTGTCATCCTGTTCACTGATTTAGTTTCTCCCCTCTGGCAAGACAGCGCATGCTGTCTGCAAAGACAGCAGGATTTGACAATACAGGGCCTAATAAAAGGGTTGGGAGGGGAGGGGCAAGACTGTGAGACACGATCATGTATCTTCTCGGGAGAGTATGTGTAATTGGAGAGTGTGTCTGTGCTTGTACCGCTCCTGACTGGGGGAGACGTACAAGAGCTTGCTCATAAGGCATCTCTGTCAAGTGAGAGATAGAAAAAGAAAGTGCAGATTGACATGAGGGATGCTGGGAGGCATTTCATTTGGCTTGGGCACGATCAATGGGAGGAATGCAGAGTCAGGTAGTGCCTTGGAAATAAGCCCGAAGAACTTGTAGGGGAGGAGGGACTGA